>CM036771.1:33299543-33809543 GCA_020796225.1 Arion vulgaris
TGCCGACCTTCGCTTTGTACCCATTGTATCAGAGCAGCATTGCTCTTTAGGGTGCACTGTCTGACGGTAATCTGCTTACGTGGCCGAACCATTTAATTTGTTATTTCTTGATGAAGTATCACCAACATCACAACAAAATAAACAAAAAGGGAATAAATCAAAAGGGGAATAAACAAATAACATATATTCTGAATTTATCCCCTTATCCCCAGGAACAGTAATATTGTTACACATGAACACCCTAGCACTAGCGAGGGTCCTGATGTAATTTTGAAGATGGGGATGATATTTTTGTAGGTGTTTTGATTTTAATCTTTTCTTATGAATTTTGCCCGAGCCTGCTCTTTCTCAACTTTGAACTCTCTGAGGGTTCATTTAGGTGCTCACTTGGACAGGGACCTGCGCTCTTTGTCATGTCTCGATTAGCTACTAGGAACCATTATCTCATCTTGAGATTCAGCGATCTTTGGAAAATATGCAGATTTCTCCACGAGGAAGCGAACCTGGTACCTTAGGCACGAGATGCGAGTACCTGACCTCTACGCCACAGTGGCTGTGAGTAACCAAAAGAAATAGCTGCCAACGAGATACACAACTCTTCCGCAATCACACCATCTGTCAACTAATGAATTATATGGACCACATACTGATTCACTAGCAGAACAATAATATTTATGTTTTGTAAACAATTAATAGTAATAATCAGTGGCGGCTCATCATTAAAGGCAAGTGGGGCTGGGCTTCACCAAAACTAAGGTGTAACGTGTATTTATTATTTTATACATTAAAATATATCCTAACCGAAACCATGATTTTTCCGAAAATTTCTGTCTAGCCCCACCAACAAAGCTGATCACGAGCCGCCACTGGTAATAATAATATTAATTCCTCTAAATACCGTTATACACTGCATAATGTTGTAAACCAATAGCTATTATTGAAATCAGTACTCATAGGACTGACAAATAATTTCACACTAGTAGCATTTAAAAACTATATTTGCATAATACGCCATCACTGTGTGAAAAATAGCGTAAAATATTGAACTAAATTGTGCATGTTTTATCATGTTAGTGCCCTTACTGTGCGTCATCTGTAACTCCTACTCGAATCATCAAAATATTAACAAATAAAAATAAAATCACTCACAAAATACGGTATAAAATACTATGTAAAATTCAGTAGGCACCACATTTCTACCGAGAGACTTGGTAAGTTACTATCACACATCTAGATTTTCATTTTTCTAGCCATTTTTACTTCTTCTTTTTCTTCTTCTATTTTTTCTGGACAAACGTTTACCCGATTGTTACCCAGTGTCGTGATTTTCTATTTCTTTCTTGTCGACTCTAGTAAGCAATTGTAAACTGCTGAGCGTATAAGTGATGCCTATGACATCGACAACTCGTTTACTGTTGTTGATGGCTAAGTACTGTAAAGGATATGCCATGATTTTCATTTCATTCTAGTGACTTGGGTGATTGTTATTTATTTATTTTTTGACAAGATTCTGCTATGTCAGCTATCTATCCTGTTGTGATCTTCCTCTCGCCTATAGTCGGAAGCCTGATAAACGCATCCCAAAACAATTGATGTATGGCGAGCTTGAACGGAGCAGACGTTCTGCTGGTGACAACAGAAAGAAAACGCTCTTTGAATTGTCTCTGAAATGCTACGATATCGACACCACGTGCTGGGAATCACTGACACAAGATAAAAAAACGTGGCGCTGTAACAATACAAGAGGGACCCGCACTGCTGAGTCGTTGAGGCAAAGAGAAAATGAGATACACGAAAAGACAGAATACACAACAGCCACATGTCTAACCTTGATCATGTATACCCTACCTGCAGTATGGAATTGTGTTCTAGGAATGGACTCTACTGTCACCACCGCTACTAGGGTATCTTAGGGTTATTTACTAGGGTACCTTAGCTAGGTCCTACATTAGTTGTCTTTTTAGGCCAGCCTTGTAGGTCGCAGTGGTACTATTCTTTTGCTTTCCTTTTGGGCCCCGCACCACACAGGCAGAGCCTACTTGCAATTGTATATTCTGCCAGTTATGCGCTTACAAGTAGGCCAGCACATCCGATATCTGCGACTATTTTTATTTATTTACTAGGGTAGCTTCCCTTGTCCTCTACCTTAGTCGCCTCTTACGACATGCCATGTAGGTCGCAGTGTTACTATTCTTTGCACCCTTGAGAGCCCCTGGGAACATATGGGTGATGTTATCAACAAATGTAGCACAACTCAATAAAGTTATTATTTGTTGAATGAATCGCTGTTTAGATTTGAAATGTTTTATACAAATCTTTATCCATTCATTTGTTTCTTGTTATTGTATACAGCAGCATAGTTTCATCATGATTTGGACAGTAGTTATCAGCTTGATTCTGATCTCACCAGTGCATCTTTGTGAGCAAGACAGTAGTAAGTAGTGTTTCTATTAAATAATAGGGACTAATTCTATTTCAGTGATTGTTTAATCAGTGTCTTTAGTACACAGATCTGGTACACATAATAAATCCCATCATCATCATCAAGGTGCGTGTCCTTTCTAGGACGTATCTCTCTTTGCATCACATATGAAATTCACTCTGTCTCTAGCCAGTTCACCCACTTCGCCGATGATCATATTCATGATATCTTTAATATCTTGTAGCCATCTTCTTTTTGGTCTGTCTCTGCGTCCTGGGACCTTGCCCTCCACTACCGTTCTCTCCATTCCATCACTTGGTGTGGTCAAAGTATCTAATTTTTCTGTATAGCATACTGTTTATCGTTCAGAAAGCAATGGCAAACTACTGAACGTGTGAGTGGTGCCTGAAAAATCAACGACTCGTTTGCTGTGGATGATGGCTACATCCTTTGGGATATGCCACGATTTTCATTTTCATACTGTTTATCAGCCAATTGTCTTTAACATTCAGTTCTTTTAGGACATCAGTGTTCTTTCTTGACTAGATTGTTGACTAGATCCCAGATGTTCTGTTAGGACATCAGTGTTCTTTCTTGACTAGATTGTTTACTAGATCCCAGATGTTCTGTTAGGACATCAGTGTTCTTTCTTGACTAGATTGTTTACTAGATCCCATATGTTCTGTTAGGACATCAGTGTTCTTTCTTGACTAGATTGTTGACTAGATCCCTGATGTTCTGTTAGGACATCAGTGTTCTTTCTTGACTAGATTGTTGACTAGATCCCAGATGTTCTGTTAGGACATCAGTGTTCTTTCTTGACTAGATTGTTGACTAGATCCCAGATGTTCTGTTAGGACATCAGTGTTCTTTCTTGACTAGATTGTTGACTAGATCCCAGATGTTCTGTTAGGACATCAGTGTTCTTTCTTGACTAGATTGTTGACTAGATCCCAGATGTTCTGTTAGGACATCAGTGTTCTTTCTTGACTAGATTGTTTACTAGATCCCAGATGTTCTGTTAGGACATCAGTGTTCTTTCTTGACTAGATTGTTGACTAGATCCCAGATGTTCTGTTAGGACATCAGTGTTCTTTCTTGACTAGATTGTTGACTAGATCCCAGATATTCTGTTAGGACATCAGTGTTCTTTCTGACTAGATTGTTCTAGATCCCAGATATTCTGTAGGACATCAGTGTTCTTTCTGACTAGATTGTTACTAGATCCAGATGTTCTGTTAGGACATCATGTTCTTTCTGACTAGATTGTTTCATTGTTTAAACCCTAGATCAGTTCTTTAGGACATCAGTGTTCTTTCTTGACTAGATTGTTGCTGATCAGATTTCTGTAACATCATGTTTCTGTTACGCCAATCATCAGTGTTCTTTCTGACTAGATTGTTTACTAGATCCCAGATGTTCTGTTAGGACATCAGTGTTCTTTCTTGACTAGATTGTTTACTAGATCCCAGATGTTCTGTTAGGACATCAGTGTTCTTTCTTGACTAGATTGTTTAGATCCCATGTCTAGATTCTGTTAGGACATCAGTGTTCTTTGACTAGATTGTTTCTAGATCCAGATGTTCTGTTAGACATCAGTGTTCTTTTTGACTAGATTGTTACTAGATCCCAGATGTTCTGTTAGGACATCAGTGTTCTTTCTTGACTAGATTGTTGACTAGATCCCAGATGTTCTTTCTTTACTGAACTTTTACTAGATCCCAGATAGATCACAAAAAGTGGTTAACAAGATGTCGATATGGAGAGCTGGAAGAAAAAAAAGAAGAATATGACGACTGCAGATGCGGGGCATTTGACCAATGAGAGAGATACATTTTGAAGGACTGATAGGGTGGCAACGTTCTTCTCAGGACAAACTATTTGATAATGAACTTGCTGAATAATTTACATTTATTTCAGATTAACTCTGGGATGAGCGTCTGACCTTCATGTATTAGAGCGTGACCCCTAGTCGCGAGATACGTGCTCAATTATCGGTAAGGCCAAGGATTTTGTGGGCATAAATGACAAATCTTAACCGTAACAGCTTTGCTGCGACTGCACTTGCCAATGAATTCCCCAGGCTGTCGTCACACCTGTCCTACACCATCCTCAATGTGGTACTACAGACAGTAACGCTAGTTTGTTTCATTGCTGCTTCCAGGGCTCTCTCATGGGTGGCTGAGCAACATATATCCCATACGATTATCATATCAGTTATATGAAGACTATCATCATAGCACTCCGGACATGTCCATAGGTGCTCCGATCTCCGCCTCAACAAATCCAGCAGCGTCCAGCGTCCCAACACGCCAGTTTGATGTTGATTAATCAATCTCTTTGCATATTTAGTATGTCGTTCTTTTCGGCCTGCACCAATATTGACACTCATCTCTTTCAATCTGGTCAGCGAGTGGGATTCACAGCCTTGAAAATCCTCTGTTCGGAAATACTCTCTCAATGCGTGAAGAATGTCACTTCGATCCATGGCAGCACCCTCTGATACTGTAGCCAAGCCAGCCAATCTATCAGCTCGTTTATTACCCCTAACTCCTGCGTGCCCAGATTCAAAAATGAAGGTGATTTCTCTGATCATTGTCTGTACCAGTACCTCCACCCAGTTGCGTCTCACCATACCTGATTCGACTTTACGAATCATGCTCATAGAGTCACTGAGTATGAAAACACGAGAGTAGTTGTGAGATACCAACCAGTTCACCGCCTCCGTAACCGCCCGAACCTCCATTGTCAAGCTACTTGTGGTTGTTGCGCAGGCCCCACTGGCCTCTCTTATTATTTTTCCTCCTGAGTGTGCTGAAAAAGTCCACGCACAGCGTTGTTGGCGAATGACTGAACCATCGGTGTAAATAACCACATCTGTATCATTGATGATGTCATTCAAGAGAGCCTCCACCTCCACGTTTAGCAGTGATATATTATTTTGTTCGCAGTTTTTCTTAATAGATGTAATAACGGTGAAAGCAGTCTGAAATTGAGGGGGCACTGCAATCCATTCCTCTCCTGTTTCAATTCCGGAAGGATCACATATTTTCCTAAGCGTATCTTCCGCCTGACTCAACCATGATCTGCCTCTCTTGAGTCTACACCCTTTCTCCTTAATGAGTTCTTCATGGAGAGGATGTTCCTTGTTTGCATTGATTCTTAGATATAATCGAACCCTCCAAGTTTCAATTCTGTTAGTAATAGTTGGGAGGTCAAGAAGGAATCGCATTGACACTCCTGGTGTATCTTTAGTGCATCCCAGAATGATGCGCATAGCCTCATTCTGAATTCTTTCCAGTCTCACTGTTTGCGTAGGACTAATTGTTAGGAGAGCGCATGCATATTCTATACATGACAGAACAATACCTTGGTACAAGAGTACAAGAAGAAGTTGCTCAATGTTAGCAGCCGCCATGATTCTCAGTGCGGATAGTGCGTTGCGAGCCTTGGCAATAACTTGGTCGATATGGTCCTAAAGCGTAGACTGCATCAAATTTTACACCCAAATAACTCATAGATGCTGTTCGGGTGAGTGTATGTCCATCTAAAGTAACATGTGGAGTGTCAGACTTCACAATGTGATTATTTAGGGAGACCATGATAGCATAGCTTTGGATTGGTTTATCGTTGCACCAGAAATATCACACCAGGCCATTATGCGGTTCAGTTCTTCCTGGAGGTTATTAGCAATTTCATCCCTGTTTCTCCCTGTCTGTACACCATGATGTCATCTGCAAATGACAGTGTTCGTCCCCTGCCAGATAATTGCTGCTTCGTAATCATTATGGTGAATACATTGAATAGTACTGGAGATAGTGGAGAACCCTGGGGTAGGCCGGGTGAAATTTTTGTCGGCACAGATTACCAATTACCACACCTGAGTGTCACTTTTCTCTCGAACAGGGCACTTCAATGCATCTTGTGAGCAATGTATCGATTTTGAGTAGCGTGAGAATTTGTATAAGGTATGTGATTGGAACTTTCCTGTAAGCATCCTCGAGATCTAGTACAACAGCACAAGTCTCCAAACCAGCCTGAAAACCTTCAGAGACGTCATAGGAAAAGATCGATGCATTACACCAAGTTTCTTTATTCCGCCTGTATGCGCCGAGGTGGAAGGAAACATGCGACGTTCCTCCAAATCCCGATCGAGCCTGCATGTCACTAACTTTTCCAGAAGCTTGCCCACTGTGTTTTGCATTGCAATTATTCTAAAACCGCTTATGTGTTTGTGATTTTGTTAGGTTTTGCCAGTGGTATTAAATAACTGTGTAGCCGTTCCTCCCTGATCTCGCCATTTTTAAACTAGTGTTGAATTCTTTACTAAGCTCATTCATGTCTTCGTCCGATATCCTGCTTATGTCACTGTATTGGATACCATCGGGACCTGTTGCAGTATTGTGTGATCTCTTAAGCATTGCACGTATTTCATCACTCGTGAATTCAAGATCGTCTTTCCACTCCGTGTCGACACATTGCTCCGATAACAGCGAAATGATATTGAGTCTTGCTTCCTATCATTTCGATTCGTCTGTTGAATAAAATGATCCAGAAATGCCATTACTTTAGCTTCATCAGTTTCTCGCCACACCAGATCGGGATCTTGAAAATCTGGTATGATACGTCTGTGTAGCGTGCCGTTCATGGCCTGGTGAAACCGCCAATATTTCTGGAGTGAGCTATTGAAAAACATTTGTGCACAAAATTCTTCCCACCTAGCTGACTTTGCTTCGTTAGCAGAAATCTTATAAAGTGCCATTTTCTCATCCATGTCCACTTTCAACTCCAAGATATGCTCAGGCAAAGCTGTGGCTGCTCTGCATGCCTTTTGCCATGCATTAACCGTTCTTCTTTTGGCGCGCCAAATGGTTTCAATCTCGCCATTCCACCACAGGGGCTGTGTTATATTCTTCCGCACCTGATGAGATACTTGGGCCTTGGCATGTCGAATTTTACCAATCGTGTCTCGAGCTGCGTTGTCATACGTGAACGCTTTCGACGTAATCCGACTTCTGCTCGATCGGCGCCTCTCGATTAAATCAACGCATGGGCAGTGATCACTACCATGGTATCCCAAGACGTCCCATCTACAGTAGAGAGCAAGGGCGGATGAAATCAGTGCCAGGTCGATTGTCCCATCTGAATCCCCCTGTCGTTTAGTCAACCTGGTTGCTTGACCTGTATTAAGGCAAACCAAATCTGTTGTGACCAATGTATCCTCCAATTCCTTTCCCTGTCGATTGGTAATGATATTACCCAACTGTTGTCCTCTGGCATTGAAATCACCACAAAAGAGGATATTACTTTCATCTTGTTCGAATATTCCTTGCCACTTGGAGGCATCTACCCTTCCGTTACATGCATATACATTGACAATAACAAGGGGTGTTGATGCCTGTATTCTAACAGCATGTTTTAGTCAAATTTCCCTCCGATACATCTACTTCAGACGTATGTAAGTTATTGCGTACAAAGATAGCCTGTCCAAGATGTTTTCTGTTGTAGAATACATGAAATCCAGGGATTGATTGTACCAGTACCCAAGTTGGTCTCCTGTAATGCAACAACATCAGCACCGTAAAGAAGTTTGTCCAAGATGGGACGCTTTTGTCTGACGCCGGCGCAATTTCAGTACAGTATTTGAACGTGGCGGTGACCCAATCTATCACATTTTAGCTGTCTCTTTCTAGCTCCTGCTCGATTTTTCTTCGCCCTCTTCTCCTACGTGTACCTAAGACAGACACGACCATACCATTTGATGTATCCATATCCGTTGGTAACGCTGAACTCTGCGTCTTTACGAGGGCGGGTTCTGGCGCTAGTGCACGATACTCCGTAGCACGGCCAGAAGTCCCGTTTCACGTTAGCGACTGATTCTATCCTCAGCCATACAGCTTGTCAGCACGTGAAAACTTTCAGCTTGGATTTAGTCATTTGTTTATGTAGCATAGTACATTATTATTGTAACGGTGCGAAATTTAACCTCCATCTTGCCGGCACCGGATATGATTATCATATCAGACTCGATGAATATGCTTCAATGAAATGAATCTGGAAGTCTGCGCGTGAAATGGTTGAACATCACTCAGAGATCACATCTCAAGAAAATGACTTATCTGTACACACCTGGACATGCTGGAGGGCGGGGTAACGAGCGTGCTAACTCTCTTGCAAACAATGCCCCGAACCAATCGGGCAGAAGTATGGACACAGCCGCTGCCATCAAGGCGATACTCTCTCATTTATGTCATATGGGCGAGTCTCAGACATTGGAACGAGTGCAAGAATTAGTTTGGACATACCAGACAGTGTCGTCTTCGTGGTAGAGAGCGAAGGTATACTAATCAACTTCTCATGGTAAGGTGAGCAAATGGACCTTGGGATGGCTGCTGCAGAGGAGGACAGAGTGCGAATGGGAATGCCCCAATGTGCCATGACGTCGATCGCATAACATAACATAGTTTTAAAAACACAACTCTAATCTATTATTTTCACAATTCTCCAATGTTAACTTCCAGTTGAAGTCACAGAAAGTAGTGTTGAAGTCACAGAAAGTAGTGTTGAAGTCACAGAAAGTAGTGTTGAAGTTACAGAAAGTAGTGTTGAAGTTACAGAAAGTAGTGTTGAGAATAGTGATTCACTGCTGGTATTCAATCCTAACCAAATAACACCTCAAGGTGGCAGAGTTGCGTATGAGCTGGTATACACTAACGATGGTAGGGGTTACAATGAAACTTCTGGAGTATTCAAAGCACCAAAGGTAATGGTTGTATAATTATAAATGGTGGTGGGTAACTATACTTTAAATAGTACATTCTTAGTCTGTCATTTTATTTTATTTTCTAAAATTTGTTTTCCTAATAGCATCGTGATAAATAGAGATTTCTAGAACGAGCCCTTGTGTGCGCTTCACAAAGTATCTATTGTCGCCTCCGTTATGGCCCTATAAGTGGCTGGTCTTTTGCTACGTATCCATTGTATCGGAGCAAGATCGCTCCTGAGTGCACTGTCCGTTGGCAATCTACCCATGCGGCCGAACCATCAAACTTGTTGTTTCTTGATGAAGTTCAGCACTGATGTTGTACTCACTCTTCTTCTGATGTCTTCATTTCTCAACAGGTCTCTTCATGTTACCCCAATCACTCTGAATAGACAGATCATCCCTCTCGTGATAAGTTTTCTTCTATCATTTGATGTCAGTGTCAGATTTGCACTGATAGCATAATGTGGAGAAAGATTGTGTTGAACATTGCTCTTTTTGTGTTCACTTGACATGTTGGCATTTTAAGCTCTCTAGAAAATATTTGTTCTAGTCAAAAACATCAATTTTTTAAGTATTTAGTTCTAAAGTACAACATTCGTACTATCGATTACACATAAAATTATATTGTTTTGTTTGTGTATTAGCATTAGAAGATAAGAAACACCCAATTTCAACGCTTTTTTCTTTCAAATTCCAAGTTTAAAATTGAGTTTTCTCAAAATCATTTTTTCCATTTTTTTAATGTCGGAAATCCTGATTGTAACTAATACTAAAGCTAAAAATACACGAAATTTGAGGTGAATATCCCACATATCCATTTCAAATTAAATTTGTGTGAAAATGTGTTTTTAAAATTAATTTTCAATGTGAAATGATGACACATGTTATGTGGTTTTTTGCCAAGCATAAGTTTAAAAATAAAATATATTTCTTGAAATTTTACAGAAAATAAATCGATCTGTAGCTGTAAATATGCTTACAGTTTATGAATCATCCCTTTATTTCTCAATATATTTGTTTGTTTTGTAAATTGTAGGATTCTAATAACATGTATTTTTTAAAGATGGCCGCTATTGTCATGGCAACCATGCTACGTTTATTTTTATTTAAACATTAAAATAGATCTACAATCATAGCTTAACATGCATATTATAAAATAATTGCTCTAACTTAATTAATAAAGAAAATTATTTTTCCGGAGACAAACCCCTGAAAGTGTCACCATGAACACAAAACGAGCAATGTTCAATACCATCTTTTTCCCCACATTTTTAGTAATTAAAAGTATTCATTCAGTGTTGTCCGCGACATTTGGGTGGTTGTCGGGAATTACCGCTCCACTTGGCGTATATCTGCACGCAAGATGTCAGAAGCGCGAGACTGATACACAATTAGCGGAACAGAGAGAAAGACTCGTGATATGCAAGTTAACAATTGTTGAAATCACCTTTATCAGCAAAAGTTGTGAGTCACTTAGTCTACAGATCAAAAATGACAAATCAAATACAATCACAAAGAGTGGTTAACAAAATGGAAATCGCATTTATCAAGAGGTTACGTCATATGGACTTCGAAGAAGAATTACAAGCTTCAACAATTTGCAGAATTACACTTATCTTCGTTAAGGAACACATGAATGTCGTTGGCAATGGCTGGCTCTGTCACCATATCAGGAGACCAGCCATTGGATAGAGATGACATTGTGAACGCCCTATAGAATGTTGTGGCAAAGAATATTTTCATTCACACAAATCTACGTCACGTACTAGATTGCAAGAGCTGGAATTGGAGCGGCCAGAAAAGAACAGCACAACCTGTATATGAGTAGGGCATATCAATCGAAATTGAAATGTTAATGTCAGTCGCTGGACGCTGCTGGAGATGTTGCGAAGGAGATCGGAACACTTATGGATATATCCGAAGTGCAATGAAGATATTTCAAACTAGACAACAACTCACTGTTTATCAATCTAGAGATTAACAATCATAACTTTTCCCTTGGGATTTTATCAATAATATCAAGAACGAAATCGTCAGCATCACGTGTGATGGATGAAAATCTATTTAGAAGATCTAATAGGGAATGAGAATCGCGATCACAAAAAGCTGCATCGTTGAGATGCAACTAAGAAAGATTCCCTCCACCGCCCACTTTGCACAATATAAACTTTGTAACGCCCCTCCACATTATATCAGTTTACCAACGCCCTCCCCACATATATCATGGTCTAATTTCCTTTGACATAGAAAATTGAATATATTTCTGTAATACATGGTCCAATTTTTATAAATTTGATAAATAGAATTGATGAAACATTAAGAAATAGAAAAATCTTCAAATTTATTATTAAACGAAAATACAAAAATTGTTCTCTTATACCAATTGAATTTTGTAATGATCGGGTTACATTAAGATGACTAATTAGACAGTATACAGCCAAACCTCTTATCACAACTGTAGCAGATATGGTTCATTCTTAAAAATTCGAATTATTATATTTACTAATTTCTTACCAACAATCAACTTGAACAAACCTAATGTGTTTTGAGGTTTTAAAAAGGAACCTAAATCATTTATTAACTTAATTTTTAACTAAAATTTTATTTAAAGAGACGCATGCACCTAGTTTTCCCCCACATTCTCGAGTCCTTCCCCTAGAATGGTCACCACCTGCAAGAGTATTGCCGATCCAACACTTGGCTGAAAAACTAGGGGCTCTGAACAATCTGTGAACAGAACAATCATGAATTCGACCTTTCATTAGCAAGCCAAAGCTTAATGTCATTTGGACGAGCCCATAAGAGTCACAGAGCATCTATGAGTTTCATAGGTTAAAGTCAGACTCTGAATCTTTCATCGTTTTCTTTCTCGTCCGTTCTCCTATCAACAATTGCTAACAACATTTTGTGAGAGTGATTTAAGTCTAAGAAGATTATACACGGAATATCCTCTTATCAACAACTATCTAATAACAACTTTGTGATTTGATGTGATTTAAGTCAAAGAGATTATACACTGCAATTCTTCTTATCAACAACTTACTAACACAACTTTGTGATTTGTATGTGACCTAAGTCTAAGAGAGATTATACACTGCGAATTCTTCTTATCAACAACTTGCTAACAACTCTTTGTGATTTGTATGTGATTTAAGTCTAAGAGAGATTATACACTGCGAGTTCCCCTTATCAACAACATTTCTAACAACTTTTTGATTTATAGTGACTTAGAGTCTATAGAGATATAATTTGATCGAATTCTTTATCACACTTGCTACACAACTCTTTGTGATTTGTATGTGATTTAAGTCTAAGAGAAATTAACACTCAATTCTCCTTATCAACAGTATTACAACACTTTGTGATTTGTATGTGATTTAAGTCTAAGAGATTAAAACACTGCAAATTCTCTATCAACAATGCTAACAACTCTTGTGTTTGTATGTGATTTAAGTCTAAGAGAAGTTATACTAGCGAATTCTCCTATCAATCAACTTAGCTAACAATCTTCGTGATTTGTATGTGATTTAAGTCTAAGAGATTTATACACTGCAATTCTCCTTATCAACAACTTGCTAACAACTCTTTGTGATTTGTATGTGATTTAAGTCTAAGAAGATTATCACTGGAATTCTCTTATCAACAACTTGCTAACAACTCTTTGTGATTTGTATGTGATTTAAGTCTAAGAGAGATTATACACTGCGAATTCTCCTTATAAACCCACTTGCTAACAACTCTGTGATTTGTATGTGACTTAAGTCTAAGAGAGTATACATTGTGAGTTATGCATCTAAAGTAGGCAACAATTCAATTTCTGTACCTTTTTTTTACTAGGTAGTTTTCTTAGACCCCTACCTCAGTCGCCTCTTGACATAACTTGTAAGCCCATTGTTAATATTCTGTGTCCCAGGTGCACCCTGGCAACACATATTGTACTGATTTCACTGTGATTTGTAGATGTGATGAACACGTAAAAATAAAATAGTACTTCAATTATTTTTTTATTTACAGTATATTCTCGATTCAAGGTCACCTATGTGTTGAAGAGTCCTCAATGGGAGCAAAGAATAGTAACACTGCGACCTACAATGCATGTCGTAAGAGCATCTGAGGTAGATGCCTGGGGAAGCTACTCTAAAAATGAAAACATTGCAGAAATAGGATGTCTGCCTACTTCTTTATGTAGGTGCATATCTGGCAAACGTACAATCACTCTTAGGCTCAGATCATATCAGATTTTCCTGCTAATTTATAGTCTGTCTTTCTATTGCAACGATTCATTATTATTCCATTTTGTCCATATGTATGTTATCATGTGCATAACTGTTTAACCTTATACTGTCTCATAGAGTGGACTTTACCTCTTCATTATTGCTGGCTTAAATCAAGTAAGCAAGGGGTTCTTGTTTGATCTTTACCGCAACGAAAATTATATGATTTCCTCATATACGAGTAGCGTCATTGATCGTGAAAACTCAGGTAGGTTGAGAAGAGTTCAAGTATTCCAAGACTTTTGTCAGAAATTGTTCATTTTATGTCAGTGAAATGAATGTTCATGACAAGGTATGTGTGTGAAGAATTGACATTTAACAAAGCAGTGGAAAAACATGTAAGTAAGTGTTTTTGAATATAAGTGTTACAGGAGAGTCTTCCATATATCGTGCACAGAGAAGAGAATAAATAGATCTATACAGATAGAACATCAAAACAAAGAAAACTAGCTAATGCTACAAATAAGAAAAAGAAAATTGACGTATTTTGGACATATAAAAGACACGAAGGAGTGAAGAATACCATCATGCCTAGTGGTTACTGGAGACGAAATTGGGGTGTAAAGAATAGAATCACTGTTACCTGCTAGGCATGTCGTAAGAGGGAGATTGGGCGTGGGGCTAGCTACCCCACACCGTAAAAAACACGATGGCTACAGAACGGAGAACGAACCGAGTAAACGCTGACTGAAATCGGACACATCGCCGAAAGATAAGCACCAGAGCTCAAATGTTGCTGATGATGTGACGTAAAACACATCAATACTAAGGTTGCAAGAATCAGATTTCCAGATGAATAGTAATTATGAGGAAGTCTGGTACATCGTTCTGGGCGGTGATCGCGAGAGAGAGCAAGAAGACATACCGGCAAAGAGAAGAAGAGGACGACCACGGAATGGATTGTTTAGTAATGTGACTGATGATTTGGGCATGACGACTGCAAAGGCGAGACATCTGACCAATGAGAGAGAAAACGAGTTTCCGAAGGACTGTTAGGGGGGCAACGTTCTGCTCAGGAGAAGCTACTTACGCTACTTAAGCTACAGACACTCACTTTTTTCTTACCCATGATATCTGAAGATTCTTCACCAAACAAGATTTTCCCCGGAAGATTCTTCTATCCATGATATTTTTCTGGAAGATTCTTCTAACCATGAAATAAATTTTTATAGATTTCTTCTACCCATGATATACTGAATATTCTTCTACCATGATATCTGAAGATTCTTCTAACCATGATATACTGAAGATTCTTCTACCATGATATCTGAAGATTCTTCTACCATGATATACTGAAGATTCTTCTATAGCACGTATATTCAAAAGAACACATGCATTTCCAATGCCTTGTTAAATGTCAATGTTGTGATCCTACGTTGCAATGAATAATATAAATGCGTTAAGTATTTTGATCTTTGTTTTTCTATTATATCCATTCCAAACTGTTTTTAGATTTTTTTAGTTTCAATGTCTTTTTAATTCACCAGAAAAATATGTACATGCTATGGCGCTGTCACTTTGAACTCGATTTATGGTACCGAGAACCTATGAGCCAGAAAAGACTGCATGTGTTTATTATATATTTCAATTTTAGTTCCAGTTTGGAATATATTACTGCACTCCGGACATGTCCATAGGTGATCCGATCTCCTTCGTAATATCTCCAACAGCGTGCATCGACTGACCGTACCAGTTTGATTTTGATTAATGAGCCTACTCACATACCTGTTGAGCTGTTCTTTTCTTGCTACACTAATCTTCAATTCCAGCTCTTGCAATCTTGCAGTTGACGTGGATTGGATTAGATGAAAATCTTCTTTGCGGCCACACTCTTTGAGGGCGTTCAAAATGTCAGCTCAATCCATTGGCTAGCCCCTCTGATATAGCAACAGAGCCAAACAGTTTGCCTGCTCTCTCATTGCCAACGACACCCATGTACTCCAGAACGAAGATAAGTGTATTCTGCAAATTGTTGACCCTTGTAGTGATTCAGTCCATTGCCTGAGCACCGATCTAGCCTTTACCTTTCGGATCATATTCAATGAATCACTTAGAATGCACACATGACTGTAGTTTATATATTTTGTATTATATTATATATTTATAAATTGAAACGGTTTTTCACACATTAAGAAATTGTTACATTCTAGCAACCATTTTTTAATATATAAATTTGTTTTCTCCAGCAAACCCTACTGTTGTAAGACTGGTAACAGGAGACAGAGTTTACGTCAAAGCTCGCTTTCGGTCCACCGTAACTGGAACACAAAATGCCGTCTATGCCACCTTCACTGGCATTTTGGTTGGACAGTTAGAACCTGAAGGTCTGAGTATTTTTACAACAGTTAATTGTTTCTTATCAATTTATCATAATCATCATCAAGCAGCTTGTCGATTCCGGTACTTGGCTCACATGACAGCAGTCATGACAAATTATCTTTCTGTGCAAATTGACCGGGTCAGCAGCAGTCATTCTTCAGATCGTCATGACATCTTGCACCCATCGTCTTCTAGGTCTGCCTCTCATTCGTCTTCCAAGCACCATTACCTCAAAAAATTTTCTTCTCTTGGCAATCATGTCGTTTGATGTGTCAAAATATTAAATTTTCCTTGAAGTTATGCTATTTAACAGCCATCTCTCATTAATATCAATATGTTGCAGAACAGAAGCGTTTGTTCTTTTCTCTGTCCATGAATTTTTCTATGTACCTTCTTATGCTTAGCATTTGTTCTTTTCTCTGTCCATGATATTCTATGTTCTGACCCTCTTTATTTTTAGCATTTGTTCTTTTCTCTGTCCATGAATATTCCCTAAGTAATCTTTTTTCTATCTGTTTTGCATTTTCTTTTCTCTGTCCATGATATTCTAAGTACATTGCTTTCTGTTGCATTTATTCTTTTCTCTGTCCATGATATTCTATGTACTCTTCTGTAACATTTGTTCTTTTCTCTGTCCATGATATTCTATGTACTCTTCTGTAGCATTTGTTCTTTTCTCTGTCCATGTATATTTTTTTTTTATGATACATGCTCTTTGTAGCATTTGTTCTTTTCTCTGTCCATGATATTCTTTATGTACTCTTCTTGTAGTATTTGTTTTCTTTTCTCTGTCCAATTGATAATTCTGAGCTAACTCTTCTGTACATTTGTTCTTTTCTCTGTCCATGATATTCTATTCTGTACTTTTCCCTTTCTGTAGCATTTGTTCTTTTCTCTGTCCATGATATTCTTTTTTGTACTTTCTTCTTCTGTTGCATTTGCATTCAAAGAGATTAATTATCTTCTCCGCCGCTTTGGCAATTATATTTTGTAATATGAACATCTAATCTGTTATAATAATTGTCATGATACTGGAATCGTACAGTCTATTGCAAATATCAGCAGATCATTAAATAGTGCTTTTATTATTGATTTCCATAATTTCCATAGGACACATACTAGAACTCTTAAACAGCACATTGCGCTGAATAACCATGTGTGCTACGATTTCTTTCTCACACAGCAATATCTCAGCAGCAGTGCAGGAACTCCGTAGCACCGTCGAGAATCCCCAAAGTAATTGTGAAGACTGGGACAAATTATTGTCCGAATTGTATTGTATTTAAACATAAATTAATTTTGGCTGAGCAGGGTCGTTACAGCCCCGTCTTATTGATTTTTAATTAAAATGGTTCTTTTTAAAAGCTCAACTTGAAAACGGGACCAATGTTTTAATTGTTCGCCTTCGATAGGACTAGAAGCATGATCTCACCTACATTTTGATTGGGAATTGCTAGAAAAATATCACTATTGCTCTACGCTGGGAACAAAATGAGTACCATTGAATAGAGAGATGAACTTCTTACATTCCCGATTAAGGCGTATCCTGATTTTTACGCTTGTCATATTCAAATTTAACAATCTTTAATTTTTATCCAGGTCACTGTAGTACATCTGTCCCAATTTTGCTTTTCCGTTTAATGTTTAATGAAGACAATATCTTCTCTTATTTTTTTTTACCTTTATTAACATTTCTTTTCATCCGTTTTATCAGCTTCGGCTGTTGGATTCACTGCTGGTTTTATTTCTGAGAAGACAATACCACCAAGAGGACGTGTTGCATATGAACAGACTTTTACCAACGAAGGTCGGGGTTACAACGCGACTTCAGGAGTGTTCACAGCACCAAAGGTGAATACTTTCAAATATTACATCTTTTACTAATTCAGACCTAATACACAAATAAGACAAGAGACCAAGCAAGAAAATGTATCAAATTTTATAAGAAAGCGCGCTGGAACTACATCGGCCACACACTTAGAATGGATGAGAGAAGACTCCTTACCAATCCCTCATATGGACACCAGTGGGAAAAAGAAAACGAGGAAGACCAAGAGAGACTCTGAACCATCACCAGAGAAGGCTCAACGATGGGCCTAGTAAACATTAAAGACCTAAAACAGATAGCAACGAACCATGAGACATGGAGAGCTATGACCTCTGCCCTATGCGCCGTCCACAGGCCCAAGAGGAAAGACTAACTAACTAACTAATTTTAGTTTGTGTAGTGTACAATCTCCATGACATCAGGTGTCAGACAAGGTTGTGTCCTCTCACCACTACTCTTTATTGCATATGGGTTAAGATAACTCAGGAGTCATATTCAGATAATGATGAAATAAATGAACTGCTTTTTACAGATGAGCAGGGCCGGTTACACCAAAATGAACAAGATCTACAAAAACATATGAACACCCTGAGCCAAAATTGTATAAATCGTGACATGAAAATTAATAACACTAAAACAGAATAAATGAATATGGGAAGAAAACATAATAAACTAGACATCCATGTCAGTGCCTACAATATCCAAGTGAAAAATGTGAATACTTGGGACGCATTTTCACAGAAGACGGAATACTAGATAGAGAGATAGAGGCTAGAGTGCAAAAGCAAATGCTGTAACCTACCAACTAGTCCCAATGTTAAGGCACCAAAATATTTCACTGACAGCTAAGCAACATATGATCAACAGCATTTTAATACCTACTTAGTGTTACCAGAGCGAAACATGGACAATGAGCAAAGCGCAGTCACAAAAATAACTACATGTGAAATGCGCTGCCTGCGAAAAGTTATCAACAACATCAGAAAAGACAGATTCAACAACATCAGCATAAGAAAGAAAGTTGGCAAGAACCTTGCTTGAATTACATTGAGAAACAAAGAATGAAGTGGTTTGGCCTCTTAATAAGAATGCATCCAAACTTCAGAGTATACCGAGTCTTCTACAACAGAACATTAGGATAGAAGGCAAGAAAAAGAACATGAAAAAAGATGGTTAGATGGCATAGCAGAATCTTGTCAAAGAGTTAAAATAACAATCAACCAAACCACCAGAACAAGACAAATACAGAGAACCCACGACACTGGAGGGCAACAACCCGGTAGATTGGACGACACTGGGCAACAACCCTGTAGCAGTATGACGACACTGGGCAACAACCCGGTAGCAGTGTGACGACACTGGGCAACAACCCGGCAGTAGTGCGACGACACTGGGCAACAACCCGGTAGCAGTGTGACGACACTGGGCAACAACCTGGTATAGTCTGTCCATTAATTCGTGAGCACGTTTGAAATTGATTTTCTCGAAAACTACCTGTTGGATCTCAGTGATTTTTGCAAGCAGCCTTAGAATATCCATGACGCTAGAGAAATATTTTTTCCAAGAAAATTTGATGTAGTTTGAAATATTTCTTCTTCAGGTTATATTAAAATCAACTTCACCGGATTGTACACAATAGTAACAGATTTACGGTACACAGACGCGTTGTTCTAAAAATACATTATGGTAACATTGAAATATCGTGAGTTTCACGAATTTCCGTGCACCTAACCCAGTCGACTTTGACAGCGGAAAGCATATGACGTTATAATTGGGATACCGTTTTATAGTTATAGGCGTATTTCGCTATTTGTATGAAGCTATTGTATCATATTTGTTGGCTTATCAAAACTGACATTGATATCACATTCATAATGAGTCTGAAGTGCACATTTATAACAATGCAGAAGGTTACAGTTTTACTATACCAACACTTCCGTAGTGAATCTAAGAGAGGTCATCTATATTGCGATATTCATAACCCTGAGAAAGGAACGCAACTGGCGCTTGGTCTGAATAGAGAATCCTTTTCCCGATGGATTAAACAGGACACAAAGTGCACTAATGTCAAGCAAGGAAGGAAAAGAACAATTGACAACTTTGACATAGATGTCATAAGACGGAGCTCTTGAAAATGTTTGCGACAAATCAACTTGTTACTCTCAGGAAACTGAAATTAAAACTGCAATCAGATTGCAGCATAGACATTTCTAAAAGTACTCTATGGAAAATTGTAAGAGCCGGCTTCACCTTCAGAAAAACTATAGGCGGCAGGAATATTATTTGTGAAAAGCCACATTTAATTGCTGCCCGAAGTAAATACCTGAAGCAGATCCGTGAGCGGTGGAGGCAATCTATGATATTGTATATTTGGACGAATCCTGGGTCAATACTCACCACACCAATGCTAAAGAATGGCAATCAGAAGACGGTGAACAGAAAAAAAAATACCAAGCAGCAAAGGCCAGCGTATTATACTAACACATGCAGGAAGCAGTGAAGAAGGTCTTGTCCATGACGCTGGACTTATTTTCCAATCAAAAGTACCGACGGTAGGGACTACCACACAGAAATGAATGGACATATTTTCAGGCACTGGATGGAGAAAGATCTACTTCCCATTCTAAACAGACCATGATGCTTGGTAATGGATAATGCATCCTATCACAACGCAGTATCAGCGGAAGACAAAGTACTAACTGCCAAAGGAAAATGTCAGCTTCAATGATACATATTTGAAACTCGAGTTGTTGCACCTGGTGAGGATGACAAATAAGACAAAGGTGTTTCATATTGACAAAATCATTGCGGAATACGGCCACACGTCTTTGCGACTACCTCCATATCATGCTCACCTCAATCCGATAGAGCTTGTCTGGGCTAAATTAAAGGGCAAGTTGCCGAACAGAACAGGACGTTTAAAATGTGTGATGTTGAAGTTCTGACACGTGAGTCCTTCTCAATGATAGACATGCAGTTCTGGAAGAAGTGTGTTGAACATGTGCTCCGAGAGGAAGACGAGTACTGGCACCGAGATGGATTACAATTTGTCCAGCCAGTAACAATATCAACCTCATGGAATCGTCAGATTCGGGATGATACAAATCATATTTTGATTACAGACTGAGAAATAGAACGTATACATTTCCATATCCAAATGCGTCTACCATCATACAATTTGTGTTGAAGTTAAGACACCCTGGGGTCTAATGGTGACCGAAGGGAGGACTAACTGTTGCATATTGTATCCAAGTTCACGATTGCACATAAAGGGCAACACATTTAATTACTTGACCTATCAAGTTAATATGGAGATACACCTATGAATAGAATTGACATGGACAAAATCTAGGGATACTGTAAAATCTAAAATTTGAGCCCCCGTATTTGCAATTGTCATAAAAGATCAAAGGAATTCGCCGATGTGCAAAATCCGTAGCATCTATGGACTACTGGTTAGCTTTATTTTAGCGTCATGGATATTCTAAGGCTGCATGCAAAAATCACTGATATCCAACAGGTAGTTTTCGAGAAAATCAATTTCAAACGTGCTCACGAATTAATGGACAGACTATAGCAGTGTGACGACACTGGGCAACAACCCGGTAGCAGCGTGACGACACTGGGCAACAACCCGGTAGCAGTGTGACGACACTGGGCAACAACCCGGTAGCAGTCCGACGACACTGGGCAACAACCCGGTAGCAGTGTGAGGACAAAAGAAGAAGAAGATATATCCACCTTCTGTGTGTTATAATAGTGCTTACAAGTGGTAGAGCAAACATTTCTATAATTGTATCATCTCTCATGAATTCATCTCATTGCAGGGTGGACTTTACTTGTTCATTATTGCTGCTTTAAATCAAGTCAATAAGCCGTTCTTGTTTGACCTTTACCGCAACGAAGATTTCATGATTACTTTATTTGGAGGTCAAGCTGCCCGTACCAGCTCAGGTAGATTGAGACTAATCAATTTAATTAGAGGTTCAAGTCAACCCTTATGTTAAATATAGTTGTATGTCAGGATAGGATATCGAATCAATCAGTAGAAACAAGTAGTGACGGTTTCAATTTCCCAGCATCTAATGGCCATTTAAATGCTTTGTTTTGTGCAAGTGAATATATCTCAAAGTACTCATCATTTTCTCATTGGACTTTGCATAGAAAACATAAGTCTTCTTCTTCTTCACAACTCGCCTCTAGGAGGCATAGCTCACAACCGAGGTCTTCAAGCCTGCCTATCGAAGGTAATATTTTTCCAGATTTCTCCACTATCTACCATTTTCTTGCATTCTATCTTCAGCTCCCATCTCCAGGTGTTCCAGGGTGTTCCCTTACATCTATTGCCCTTTGGGTTCCATCATAGATCCTGTCTCGTGATGGTGTTAAGGGTTTTCATCAGTGTATGTCCTATCTATCGCCGCATTCTGCCCCATATCTCTTGTTCCACTTGCCGTTGTCCCGCTCTATCCTACAGTTGCCTGTTTGTGGTTATGTCATACCATCGTAGATGGAGTATAACGCTCAGGCATCTATTACTGACTGTCTGCAACTTATTGGTGTTCCCCTTAGTTGTTCCTTTACTAAACAGAAGTCCCGATGCATAAAAGCTTCACATAAGTGCATTCAATTCGTAAGTTAGTCGCAGGAGCATCAACACTACAGTCTGTCACTCAATTTAACAATTTACATTGAAGAGCAAATTGGTCATGCCTAAAGACACTGTCAACAAAGCAATTACTTAATAAATCATCCTATAATTCGCCGGTGACTTAGCTACCTGTAGTTTCATTTAACAACACACCCACAATGAGCACAATCAAGGTTTCCGAATGAAATTCACAGCTCACTTCGCCACACCAAACACAAAACCTAATAGCTCGGGAGCCAAACAGTATCATACGACATTAATGAAACATAAACAAAACGCCACTAAACAAAAAGACACTGTCTTGAAGTCTTGCCAGTCTCCCTTTCATGTTGGCCAGGTAATTGAAAATAAGGGAAAGAAACAAATGCACATTTTGTAGAATCCAAAATGTCAAAAACATTATGCTCTATTCTTAAACACGATGAACTTATTTTCACAACTAGTTTATCTTCTTCTTTGTGCAACACTGCTATCGGTTTGTTGCCAGTGTCGTGGTTCACAGTTTTTGTCATTCGCTCTTCTGGTGGCTTTCGCGATTGTTATTTTTTGGTCTTTGACAGGATTCTGTATGCCAGCTAATCATCTTTTTCTGACTTTTCTCTTGCCTCCTTTCTTGATGTTCTGTTGTAGAACACTTTGTATACTGTGGAATTTGGATGCATTCTTATTAAGTGGCCAAACCACTTCATTCTTTGATTCTCAATGGAATTGAAGCAAAGTTCTGTACCAACTTTCTTTCTTATGTTATTGTTGGTGACTCTGTCGTTTCTGGTTTGTTGATAACTTTTCGTAAGGATCGTACTTCCGATGTAGTTATTTTTTTTATTATTAATGTGGAGTGAAAAATATCAGCATTAGAAAGAAAGTTAAGTAATTTAAATGCTTGTTGACAGATACAGATTACTGATTACTGAACTGACGTCGCATCGATCCAGACAAACTCATAGTTGCTCAGTTTCCTCTACCAGACTTTAAAATGTATAATGGTTGGCGTTAATCGCTGGTTAAACTGACCTTTAGGCATACTGTTCAATTTGTAAAATGCGTGATTTTAATCTCTTAAATCGCTGACATATTCAATATCAATGTCTTCTCGCCTGTGTGGTGCCGTGGCCAGCAACGGAAGCAAAGAACAGCACCACTGCAACCTGCAAGGCATGTCGTAAGAGGCGACTGATGTAGGAACTAAGGAAGCTACCCTAGTAAGAGACGACTGAGGTAAGGGTCTAGGGAAGTTACATAGTAAATGAAAAGCGTCCCAGAAATCGGATGTGCTGACCTAATTGTAGGAGCATAACTGGCACAACATACAATCGCTCTTAGACTTGGACCACATACATATCATAACAAGTAGTTAACAAGTGGTCGATATGGAGCGTTTGAAGAAGAATATTCCAATGCATGGACAAAAAGTCGGACACATCAACGATGACAATAAACGAAATCTCAAAGAACAGACGGAGTGTAGTAGTAATGTCTTCAATCTCCATTTTGATACTGGAAGCCATTGCCATGATGCAAGTTGAATGCGTTTCTTCTTCTTCTTCTTTGCGTTCGTTCTTTACGACCAATTTTAATCACTCTTTGTGATATGTTTGATCTTTGCCAAGAACGTGTATACGTTGCACATTGGTTTGGTAGGCCCCTAAACGCATGACATACACGTTTAGGGACATGTGCATCCGATTTCAGCCAAACCTCCTTAGTCGCCTCTTACGACATGATTGGCAGGTAACAGTGGTTCTATTCTTTACACCCCAAATTTTGGCCCTGGTAACCACTCGGGCGTTGAATGCTTTAAAAATAGATGTCTGCGAAAAATAATGAATATAAAATGTAACGATTTCTGGAGAAGTGATGAAATTAGAGAAATATCTGGTCAATCACTTGTAACAACTGTTATAAGAAGGAGACGATGGAGATATGTTGGACACCTCGAGAAGAAATGATCAACGAATGCTAAAACAGGCATAACAGTGGGATGCAGGGGGTTCAAGACAACATAAGGACGACATAAGGAGACCCTGAAACGAACTTTGCTGAGAGAGTCAGGACATATCGGCCACAGTTCCATAGAGGAGATTGATCGACTTGTCCAGAATCGAGCGATATTGAGAAATTGCTTGCAGGCCCTATGTAACGCATAACGGTACGAGAGGAATTATTCTTATCAATTGTGATGCATGATCCATTCCTCTCTGTAACTATCTCTACCATGAGTATTAGCTAGGAAACAGCAGCCTGAAATTCCTCTCTGTAACTACCTCTACCATGCGTGTTAGCTAGGAAACAGAAGTCTGAAATTCCTCTCTGCAACTACCTCTACCATGCGTGCTAGCTAGGAAACAGCAGCCTGAAATTTCACCACGATGCAAACAAAACCCCATCTGTATATACAATAACATCAACATCGTCATTTCGTTATCTGCTGTTATCTTCATTTCGTTATCTGCTGTTATCTTCATAATTCTTCTTGCTCTTCATTACACGCTTCATATTGACCACTTGTTAATCACTCTTTGTGATTTGCATTTGATTCGAGCTTAAGAGTGAGTTTACGTTGTAACAGTTATGCACCTACATGTAAGACAGCACATCCGATTTATGCGATGGTTTTTATTTACTAGGGTAGATATTCAAGGCCCGTACCTCAGTCGCCTCTTACGACATGCCTTGTAGGTTGCAGTGTTACTATTCGTTGCTCCCTTGCAACCCCGGCAACATCTTCATAATTGACGTTCAGTGTTCGTATTACCAAAATCTCGACATTATAACCAAGATTAATGATAACATTTCGAAAATTGCCGTGCTGTGATCTACCAGGAATCATTATTCTCTTTAGATAGAAAGGAAACTGTGATCGCCTGGCCAAATGTTCTATTAACTTGGTTCCTTCACGGCATGCCTCTATAACAGAGGTCATATGCCTACCTTCATTAGTTTTGCGACCATTCCGGCTGCTTCCGCACTCATAGGTGTCCCGTAGAGCATCTGAGGGAAGTAGAAGCCATGCATCTCTTTGGTATAGGTTCACCTGGTGGCCTCCGAAAACATACAGCCGGTGAGCTCAGGTAAAAATTATATGAAATAAGACCACAACTGTCGGGTGATCCTTACTTTCAGTATTGGTGTATGTAGAATAATTCATTTAAAAATCAACACAACACGCTAAATCAATGTTATATTATGTTAGAAATTAAGTTTAAAGCTTTTTTTCAGCAAATGGCATCAGCTTAAGATTGATAAAAGGGGACAGAGTCTACGTCCAAACACGCTTTGCAGCATCAGGTGTATTCGGATCACCGAAGGATGTCTACACTACCTTCACCGGCATTTTGGTTGGAACGTCAGATTATCGAGGTTAGAGTGATTTGATTGATACCATTCAATTCTTATTCTTCCTTTGTTGTCACACTGCTACCGGGTTGTTGCCTAGTGTCGTTTTTTTCTGTTTTTGTCTTGCGCTGTTCTGGTAGCTTGGGTGATTGTTATTTTTGCTCTTTGACAGGATTATGCTATGCATATAACCATCTTTTTATGGTCTTCCTCACGCCTTCTTTCCTGATGTTCGGTTGTAGAAGAATATGTATACTGTGGAGCTTGGATGAATTCTCATTAAGTGGCAAACCACTTTATTTTTGATTTTTCAAACATTCAATTATGTTTTATAAATTTGGCTGATGCTACAAATAAGAATGAAAAAATTGAGACATTTTGGACATATACAGAGACACGAAGGGCTGGAGAAGACCATCATGGAAGGAGACATCCCGGCAAAGAGGAGAAGAGGAAGACCACGGAGAAGATGGATATAGAAAGAGGATATACTAATCAACTTGTCATGGATGGGTATGTTGAGTAAATGGACTCTGAAATTGCTGCTGTAGCAGAGGACAGAGCAGAATTGAATGCCCAATGTCTATGACGTGATAGCATAACATAACATAACAAACATTAAAGAACAAAATTGAAGCTTTTGAAACAAGGTGTTGCAGAACAGTTCTCAGAACATCGTGGACAGAGGAAAGAAAAAAACAAAGACATCCTACAAGACCCGCATACCGAGGAGCATTGACTCATAAATAACATCATGTCCCGAAAGATGAAATATTTTGGCCACGTTAAACGTCACAGTGGTTTCAAATAAACAGCAATGGAAGACATGGTCTTGGAGTACGAGACAGGGGACGACCAAGACGAAGGTGTCAGCAGGACATCATGCAAACTTTGATGAACATGACGCTGGAGGAAGCGGGAGAACTTACAAGAGTCAGAATGTTTTTTCCGACGGGTTGTATAAAAGCGTTTCGCAAGGGGCATGCTACTACTTGAAATCAACAATGCAGAAATATTTTATAGATCATATTTGATCAGATCTCAATAGTTATATTCATTTATGTCATCAGATGGAAATGTTGGATTCACTGCTGGTTTTAAGACTCACCAGACAATACGAGCAGGTGGAAGAGTTGCATATGATCAAGTGTTTACTAACGACGGAAACGGCTACAACGCCATCTCAGGCGTGTTCACAGCACCAAAGGTAATATATCTAATATGTTTAACGCGGAACGAAAACGAGTGGTTGAATGGTAAGCGAGGAGGCGTTCTTGAAGGAAACTTTCGTGTTCGACTCCTCGGTACGGTCAAAACTTTGTCTTTAGAGAAACAATAACCAATGACCAGTATCGTAGGATGGTGAATCAGGAAAAGACATCAGTGAGCAACATCTCTCTCTCTCGCGATCGTTCTTTTTTCGGTCATTTCTATCATTCTTATTGTGAAAATAAACTGCCTTTGCCAAGAACGTAATTTTACGTAACAATCTTCAGTATCTTTTGGAGCTCTGGTGCTTGTCCTTCGGCGACGTGTCCGATTTCAACCAGCGTTTACTGGGTTCGCTCTCCGTCAGCATTTGACTGTCCCAGCCGACCTGCGAGGCAGCAGGTTGCTATTTTCTTTTAGGGTAGCGACCCTTAGACGACCTACCCTCCCGAACTGTTAAGAGTCATCTGCCCAGGTTGCCGGTCTTGTTGTGGATTACTTGGTTTTCTTTCTGTCCAGTCTTGTGTACAGTTTATTCCGCTAGCCCTTGATTGTCCCCAATCTAACTACAAGGCAGTAGTAGTTCCTGCGAGCGGAAACGCGCACTGGATTCAAGCCTCTATGAACTTTCCAGTTTTCTGCATATTTTGGTGGTCCGCTCACCCCTACACCTGCCACATCCTCCCTTCACTACACCATCAGCGCCGTGCACGTCTACCCACCGTTGGGCCTACCCGTGCACGTCTGCATGGGGACGCCGGCGTTTGCCCACTTTTCCACGTTCTCCCCGGCTACTTTCCATACCTCGGGTTTTCCGGACACGGAATTCAATTCCCCCCAACCTTAGAGCTTATTTTGCCTAAGGGCCCAGGGCACCATTTTGGGGCCAAAAGGCTGTACGGGGCCCACATCATTCTCTGAACCCCCTCTTTCCCTTTATTATCCTTTCCTTTTTACGGCAGGGGAAAAAAGCCCCGGGCCGTTTGGGGCGGAGGGAACATAAACGGCCCACACCCATCCCCTACCATACCAGAGCTCTCCATCGATCACTACCGCTTAGCCAGGCAAAAACAATGTCGTTACCAGGTCCCCCCGGAGGTGAGGTAAGATCTGATTATGCCAGCTCACCAATCCGGGAGCAATGTTGTCCCTTTGCGCCTTGACCCAAAAACATGAAAATAAACAAACGTTGATGTTAAACAAAATTGGAAAGCTAAAATTAATTTCAAACATCTTCGAACGCTCCATATCAATCAATTGTTAACCCCCTTTTGGATTTAAGGGATCTGACCCCAAGAGCGAGTAGATGACTTTTTGCCCCCAACAAACCCAAAACATCGATTTACGATGTTTTTATTTACAGGGTTTTCCCTAGTGTCCACGTCAGCCACCCAGACATGCCTTGTGGTGGAGTTACTATTCTTTGCCCCCCTTTGCGACCCCCGGCAACAAGGGAAGCTTCAAACAAAAATACAAAAATATTTGAAATGTTGATTGCAATGACAAGTGAGCTTTCAGATGGGAATACCTTTTTGAAGAAAAACAAAATGACAATTTAATATTATTAGATAATGTTCATTATTAGTATTATCCATCATCAATGGGTACCCTTTTTAAGGAGTTTTTCTCTTTGAGCGCATCTGAAATTGAATCTTTTTTAGCCAGTTCCCCCACTTTGTCAGGTCATTTCATGGTTTCTTTTTAACTTGACCCATTTTCCCGGTTCCTCCGGTCCTGGGACCCTCCCCTCTTTTGATCCCCCCAAGATATGTTGATAGGGCCCAAAGATCTAATATTTCATTGATATTGTTTATCAGCCAATTGTCTTAACTTTCAGTTCTTTTGGAATCGTGTTCTTTTTTTTTTTCTTCGGGGGATTGTATGATCTTTCTGTGCATTTCGTTTCAAGGACGGGTTTTTTGCCTGTTGTCTGTGTGTGGTCCAATTACAAACTACCAGGCTTTTTTTTTTGTTTTTGTGATTCTAATATTTTGCTGATGTTTTCCACATGTTTTCATAGTGTTAAAACTGTTGATTTTTTGGGGAAAGCCGTTTTTGTTGACTATCGGGGTTTTAGCTCTTTTAATTATTTTCATTGTATATTTGGGATGTTAGGTGGTTTTGATTATTACAGATTATATATTCCCCAATTTAATATATTTTCTTCTTGATATTCATTATTATATTTCTCCCCTTTCTTAATATTTTCCTCCCATACAAGATTTATTTTCCGCATACCCATTATTATATTATGTTTCCATATTTCATTAAATTTTGGTTATTGGTTATTGGTTACGTTGACGCAATGCACCTGCACCCCCATGGGTGCTCGTCTCCCCAACAGATATAAGAGATGATATGAGGGTTTCCGGGGTCGTGATTAAAACCCCTCTACTCGCCTCCAGGATCCATTTCGACGAAAAGGAACCCAAACCGTTTAAAATGTTATGATCAACATCGATATTAGTGTCCTCTTTCCCAGAGAGTCTCGAAAAAAGAATACCCCCCTTATCCACTTCAACCCCCCAAAAACGTTTGGGGATGCAAGCCGTCCGATCTCTCCCCCCAAACCCCGCATGCCCAGGAAGATATCCACGAACCCGCTGGGGTTAAAAAAACCTATAGACGACATCCACTCATACAAAACCCTCCCCCGGATCTGAAGACACGAGGGATACAAAACTGCCCCAGTAACTGAAGTCCAGAAACCAAAGAGGGCAGCAGTAACGGCCCAACCCCATCCTCATACTAGAAGGATGTATATATTTTTTTTTTTGTGTTATCAAAAAGGCCATGGCCCCGATGTGGGATTTCCCTCCCTTTTCTTCCGGGTGCAATTAATGTTGAACGATCTTATGTCGAACCAGAGTTAGACCATCCAACATCTTCTCCCGTCTTCCAGATTTCCCCCTTCCCTGAATTTTACCTGTAGTCACCAAATTTTTAAACCTTCCCCCTTATTGGGAAAAACCCTTGATTGTCTGATTTTTTATTTTTTTGATAAGGTTTCTTCGTGTGCAGTTCTGTTTTAAAAACCCCCTCGTTGCATTGGTCCATGCATTCGAGCTTTCTTCTGAAAATCACATCTCGGATTCAAGATCTTTTTGATTGTTGCCCAAAGGATTCGCCCCAAATATTTGATGGTTAATGAAGACTAGAGTATTTTTGCAGTATTTGTAATGAATTCACGCATACTGTTTTTTTTATTTTTAAAAACAATAGTTTATTTTGGAATTTTCAATTTTGTTTTTTCCCATTGATGTTAGGAATTTTCCCTAAATACTTGAATCGATTTTGGTTATTTATTTTGATTGTTTTTTTTTTATGTTTCTTCTTGTTAACTTTTCAAGACTGTTTTAAAGTCTGTTTTTTTATATTCATGCTTAACTTATTTTTCATTTTCCCAAATGCTTTCGCCATAGATTTTGCATTTAGCTATGAAAATTTTATAAAGCATGTCTTTGATTGTTCATATATTGCCCCATTTGTACAGTTGTTTAAATGAATTTTTCGTAGGGGGACTTTACTTGTTTTCTTTTTGAATTAAATAAACCCGAAAAGGTTCTGTTTGACCTTTCCCACAACGATGATTATATGATATCCTATTTGGGGGGAACTAGGGCCCAGCACCAGGTAGGGGCAGTGATAATAAAAATTAAGGTTGTGTAAGAACATTCATATTGATTAGGATTGATTGAATGACCACCATCAGTTCATTCAGTGAGAAACCCATGTGTTTCGATCTCTCTTAAAGAATATTTCAGGGCAGGCAAACCCCCCTGGACCGGGAGGGCCCCAAAGAATGTTGAAATGGTGAAGATATTTTTGTAGGAACTTAAAAAAATCTATTCAATTTGATTTTCCCGACAGCGACTTTCCGTCACTTGGTTTTTGAACTCCCCGGGTTTTTTACCGACTTTGAACACGACTACTTTTCATCATCGGTCTCCGAAACTTAGAAACAAAGAATACTACCAGGCCCTAAAGGTGATTTAAGAGGCGACTGATGTAGGATCTAGGAAGTACCCCAGTAAAGAAAACACAAAAATCGGATTTTCTGGCTAAGGCGAAATTGAAAACGTAAAATGCTTTAGTGAAAAAAAATCACAAGGGGTTTTTTAACAAGTGGTGAAATTGAAAGAAGAAGGTTCTTGCATTTTTTTCGCATTAAAAAGAAGATTTAGAGGGATTGGAGTAAGAAATAAAATTATAAACAACTACATGGCCCTGAACGCCTGTCTCTGATAAAAAGGGAAATTGATACATGATATTTCCAGATGTGGTAATTTGGGGGGTTATTCTGTAGAATGTGTGAAATTTTTTTCTTCCTTTTCGCCCAAGTTCTTGAGTGGGGATTAGGGCCCGCGCCTTGTTCAGGAGGTATTTGTTTCAGAGATCCATATGATTTTGCGGGAGCATGAGTTCATTTGTGCAGATTTTTTGGGGTTTGGGATTTCTGGGGTCATTGACCATCATAAATAGCTTGTCCTTTCCAACTTGTTTCCCCATAAAGAAGTCCTAAAAATTTTGAGTTGGGGACGGTGCAGCAGTTTTTTTGAGATCATCAAACACTGGCTCAAGTTTTTCCTCTCTTCTTTTCCAGGCACCTTTCCCCTTCAAAATTATCTTCTTAGGCTCATTTTGTTTGATGTATCGACTTTTTAAATTTTTGATGTTAGTTTTTTAAAAACTATCTAGAGCAGGGGTTTCCCCAACCCTTAACGGGGCCCCTTTTTATTGAATAGCTACGCCCCTTGAAACATATTGTAATACTATAAATTGAAAAAACATTTTTTTTGTTATTTTATTAGATAAAAAACAAATTAGTTCCCTCCGTATATTAAAATTTATTTTTATAATGATTTATTGAACCCGAACTAGGGATGAAACAATTTTTCGATTTTTTGGGACTTTTTTGTCATCAAAAATTTTTAAATCGCCGCATTCCCCAACAATTTTTTCGTTTTTTTGATTTGACCATGCAAATTCTCTTCAGCAAATTTATGGTTGGAATACAAAAAACAATTTTTACGAACCCCATTAGGTTGATATAATATTAATTTTAATTTTTAGAAAATTTTGATATCCATTATTCAATTTTCCATTTCATCTCTTCATTTGTTGACAATTCTACCAAACCCCTCCAGCTTTACGTTATTTGTAATTTTATGCTTCTTTTCCTTCGGTGTGCTAGACTGGGATGTCTAATTTTTTTAAAAGGCCCTTATCATCCACCCCAAAGTTTTCGGATTTGTGAAGGTCCATTTTTCTTCTCAGGTATTATCATTTCTGTAGGAGTTTTTCGTGTCATTTTCGTAAAACCAAAGGGAAATGTCGTTTGTGACTGAATCTAGTTCGTTCCATTCGTTGTTGCTGTCCGGAGGGAAGCATGATGATAGGTTTCTTCGACACTTGTAATATCCATCATGCTTGTTGTATTTTAGGTTATTTTCCACTTTGTTGTTAGTTACCTCGGGCAATGTTTTTGTTTTTCCAATGACCAGGTTGTCATTTTGAGGCACCCTTTTCCCTCTTAGACAGTTTGAGCATCTTTTTCCCCTTGAGCTTGCGGGGAGGGTATCCAGGGATTAACATTTTAACGGGCCAATCAAAGGGTGACCTGAGATCACTTAGTTCTGTGTTCCAATCAGATTTCACTGTGAGATAAGCCCAAAAAGCTTTTTTTCCAATTTTGTTTTATGCGTAGTGCCTTTTTTTGCAGTTAAGGGGATCCATTTTGGAGCCTGCCCCGGGGAAGGCGGTGGTATGTGTCTGCTGAGAAGGCAATATTGGGCGGGGGTTTTTGGGGTTTCCCAGAATTATTTTTTTAAATCTGCCCCATTAGCGGTTTATTTGGGGGTATTGATGGACAGTTTTGCTTTTTTTCCCCGAGTATTTCATTTTCCCGTCTGTCTTCCAATGGTTCGCCCTATGGCGTTTCAGTTTTTATGGGGGAGATTAGGGTTGGGAACCCCCTTGACTTAAACTCTTAGTTTATGAAGGGTTTTGAGATTATGACCCAAACTGCTATGCCATACTTAAGTATTAAACCCTTTCCAGAGTAAACCCTTTCGAATGTAAAACCCCGATTTGTTGGTCCCTCAATTGTTCACGACCCCCAGCCTTTTTTTTTTTTATTTTTACTAGATGTATCTGTGTTTTCCAGTCCGAGGCTGTCCTTCATGATTCCCATATATGTGGACATTGGGGCCCGAGAGGGGGCCCGAACGGGGGTTTGAAGTTTTTCGAAGGTGAAGACTAAAGGGTTTTCATTTATGGGGGACGTCTGGTCATTTTTCTAGCTTTTAAATTAATCTTGCATCCCTTGAGGTGACTTTTGCTATTGATTCTTCTGTCCAAATTTCCAGATCATCAGCGTAGATTGCACCATGCACTTGTTGGGGTGCTTCATAATATTTATAAAAAATAGAAATAGGGGGAGACAGGGCCCTTCTGGGGAATAATTGTTCAAGATTGATTCCCTTTTAGTTTTTCCTTCCTATACTTCTGCTGTTCTATTTACCAGATAGTGACATATCCAGAAAAATGCTTTTTTATTCCAGTTTGAGCAGTTTGATTTTTAGTTCTTCTCCAGACCCGCGAAATCCTTTTCCCCTGTCAACTATACCGTTAGTGTATGTTTTTTTTTTGAAATCCACTTTTGATCTCCGTAATGTGTTACTGGTCTTCTGTTTATCCCCTGACTGAATCCACTCTGCTGTACTAGATCAACTGTTTTTCCCAGTTGCCACAGAGTTTTTAGAGAAGCCTTCCCTCGCTTTTTCAACACACCAAAGAGTTAATTCAAAATTGATTGATGAACGTCTTTTTTCCTTTTTTTTAGCCAGGGGATAACTTTTTTTCCATTCACTAGGGATTTTTGGACCTTCCCGCCGGTTCAAAATTTTTGCAGCTTTTTTATTTCGCCTAGATTAAGAGATCCATTTTTGGGTACCATCCTTTTTTGTGACTTTTTAAGAAAACCTGGTGCCTTTTTAACTCACCCCTTTTCCATGTTGAGAGTCTAGTTTTTTCTGCCCCGGGGCTTCTTTTACTGCTTTCCCCAAATTTTGCCGAGGCTCCTTTAGTGCTATATAGCTGTCTAAGCCTCCAGTTTCTATCTTTTTGGGCCCGACCATTTTTTAACATTTTGATCTTTTGACCAAAAAGGTTTTAGTCTCTTCCACCTTAGAAATTTATTTCTTGCTGCCCCAAAATGGATATGTTAAATGGTAGGCCTTTCCTTTTTTTGGGGTGTATTTTGGGCACAGCAGATGTCGTGAGCCTTGAAACTGTGCCCAGTCAAATCTTAGTAGTTCCACTGGGGCATTATTTTTTTTACTTGGGTGAAATATCTAATCTTCAAGGGGAGCTTTTAAAGGGTTTTGGGGCATTCTCCGTTTTTTGAAGGTTGATCCAAGTTCTGGGGGGAAAGATGATCTGAGGATATATTTTTTTGTCTTCGAAAATTTGGGGGGTTTTAGTCCATTCCTGAAATGGGTTTTTTTTTTTTACGTTTTACCCCCACCCTTTTTTTAATTTGGGGTCTTGGATTCTATTTCGAGTGACTTTAAAATCTTCCACATGAAGAATTTGATTGGGGTCATGGTTTGCATAAGGGTTTTTGTTTAATCTGAAGATGTCTACAAATGCCAAATTTCCTGATTTTTTTCCATTTGTGGATTTTTATCTGTTTCATCTTGTATTTTTTGCCCGCGTTTTAGTTTCCCCCCCCCACCCACCCTCCCATCCTCCGTTTGGCCTTTCTGATATGATAACCGACAGAAAATCTGTGTGGGGGTTCGATGTGTCTTCTTTTTTCTTTGCTTTTTCTTTTTTGACCAATTTTGAACCCTTTTTGATATGTTTGATCTTTAAGAACGCATGTTTCACATTGGCGGAGGCCCAAAAGTAGACTTACATGTTTGGACATGATCCGATTTCCCGCCAAGGTTGATGTGATTCCTGAAACATGCAAAAACCTATTTTTCACTGCTAGGGTTTTTTTGGGTAAAAGTCCCCGGGGTTTAGGGATTTGTTGAATTTCCGGGTCTGTATTTTTTTTGAAAATTTTCTTGCCGCCCATTTCCCAGCAGGGGATAATTTGGGATAGTTTTTTTTTCTAATATGAATTCAACTGGTTTTAGCGTCCCAAAATTGCCGAGACTATCGGCAAAACAAGATATTATTCAGGGGAATTTTTTTTTTAAAAAAGGATTCCAAACCAAAAATATTTTTCTTTATTGTCCGTTTCAATGTTTTTTTCAAAAATAGTTCTTGACAAATGTTTTTATCTTTTGAAGGAAGTGCCGTGGGAAAAACCATTTTTTGAAAAAAAAAAAACGTACGATGCTTCAAAAGTAGTGCAAAAATATCGAGATTCATCTCTACACTGGTTTTTTTTCAATGAGACTTTAAAAACTAATTTCAGATCGGCGTTTGCATTACAAAACGCAGAACCTCACCCCACCACTGAAGTACAACTTTTTAATAGTGGGTTTTTCGATTTGAATGAGTAGGAAAAGTTGATGAAGAGGAAACCCCTCATTTTCTTGTTTGTGGCTGAAACCATACCAGCCAAAGTTGAATCTCGAATGTGACCCCCAATCTTGAAATAAGATACTTTTATCTTTTCTGCCAAGATGCATTTGTTCAATGTTCTTCTAATCGCGATGGTTTCTAAATTTTTGGGAAAAAATTTTTTGAAAATTGACATATTGGGAATGTCTTGTTTGTGCGTGATTTAATAAAACATATTTCAATTACTCAATGAAAATTTTCTTGATTCCGATATTTCCGGACAAATGCAAGATTCTTCAGCACTTTAATCGTTGAAGGGGGGACTCGCGTTTTAAATTTGTTAGGGGGCGGTGGGTGGTCCTCCCCCCAAAATTTACTTTTTAACCCAGCCCCCCTTTCAACTCCCCCTTCCCTTCTGGGGGGTATTTCCCCCCGGGGAACCATGATCTTATAGATTCCCAAACTTTTTTGGGCCCCCGCCCACTTTGCGATTAAAATTTTTAAGCCTTTCCCCCCCCATTATAAAATTTTCCAACGCCCCTCCATACATATATAATTTTATTTTTTTTCATGGATATTTTTTTGTCAATGGGCAATTTTTAAAGATTATATACGAGATTGAAAAATTTATGAAAAATGGATCATATAAGATGGGAAAATGAATTAAATGTAAAATTTAAATTTTTTAAAGACTAATCAATCCAAAAAACATAAAAAATTTTTTCCCTGCTTCGCCCACTATCGCGCCCCTCTGGGAAAGGTTCCTCTACAGGGGGACGCCACTTTGGGGCTGATCAGAGGGACTGGTCCATATGGGGAAATTTTTTCAATGACGCAATCCTTGGTCTTTGAACATTTAGGACATTTATGTCGGGGTTAAACAATACACTTTGTGAAATTTGATATACCTGTCCTACATGCAAAGTGGTCTATAGAGGAGAGGGCATGGTACTTAATTCTCCCTCAAGCCACTTTTTTTTTCTTCCACCATTTACTTTTTTGAAATGTTGGGGAGGGGGGGATGAAGGATCTTCTGTGTGTTGTTTTAAAACACTTTGTAAAAATATATTTATTTTTTTAAGGCTGTTCTTTATGCCGTGTTCCATCTTTTCCGTAGGCTTTTGCTTTGTGTTATTATACTTTTTTTGTGTGGTTCCCTGGTAGGGATACCCGGGGATTTTGTCAGGTGTCCAAACCATTTAATGTTTTATTCTTTTTCGAATTGCTTGACTGGTTTACATCCAGTCTTCTTGATTTCTTCATTTCTAATTTTTTCTTTACTGTCACATCTGCAGCCTTTTTAAGACACCCATATCTGTCGTTTTAAATTTTTCATTAGTTTCCGATTGGCCATGTTTAAAACTGGAAAAGGGTTGGGATAAAAACGTTCTTAGATATTTGTTTAGTTTTTTAAATTTTATTGATCAAAAACCCACAAATCAAAAGATTATTAACTTGCTTTATAAAACTAATCATGCAAACAACATTAAATATATATTTCATAAATTTGTTTTCCAGCAAATGACGTTTTAAGATGAAAGGGGGTAAGTTTAGCTCTATGCGTCAGGTATTCGGAAAAAAATTGATGTCTATTTCTTTACTGAGTATTGGTCGGGAAGATCATTTGAAAGAAAATAAGACAAAAAAAGTAAAAAGAGAGAAATTAGTATGCATTAACTTTTTTTAGAACTGTTTATGAATTAAAGAGATTTCCTTTTAAATGGATTTGTTATTTTTGTTATTTTTAATACATGAGTTATTTTATAAAAATTCAAGTTTTCTTAATGAGAATATCATCAACTTATACATCCTTCTTTTCATCTTTTCTTCATCTTCTTCTTCATCTTCTTCCTTTTTGAACGCTCCATATTGACCATTTTTAACCGCTCTTTGGATAGAGGGGACTGAGCCCAAGAGGATTGTATTTGGGAGTTATTTTCTCAGGAGGCAAAAAAACCCATTATGAAAACTTTTTTATTTACTAGGGTACTTTCCCTAGACCCACTCATGTCTCCATACATGTCTTTAGATCGAAGTGACTATTCTTGCCCCCCTTTAGAGCCACGGGGAATAAAGGCCATCATGTCGATCTTAGAATAGCATTGTAGACCCCCAAGTTACTATTCTTTTTTTCCCCTTGGGGTCCTGGCCCCATGGTACTTCCTGGGAAAATGGTACTTCCTGGAAAATATTTTTTGGAAAATGGTACTTTTAAAAAATTGTACTTCCCGGGAAAAGGTACTTTGGGAAAATGGTCACTTTGAAAAAAATGGTCACTTCCTGACAACACATGGTCCCTTCCTGGCAACACATGGTCACTTCCTGGCAGCACATGGTCACTTCCCGGAAAATGGTCATATACAATCTTCAATTTTAAAGATAGTTTCTAACATTAGATAATTACCAAACCCACTAACAATATTGTTATTTGATTTGTTGTTAGCTTCTATAAATGCAATTTAGAATGGGCTTAATACTGTATACCAAATATGATTATTTGGGGGGAAAAACCTTTCATTTCCATGTTACAAATTCCCCGCATTCTTTTGTTTTTAGAATTAGAGAGCAGATACACTGGGGAAATTTCCTGGGAATTCAGACGAAACAGATAAAGGGAAATTTCCGGGGCAGAGAGCTATGATACGGTGGTTTCGGTGAATTCAGACGAGCCCGATACAATGGGGGAAGTTTCCGGTGAATTAGACGTAGCCGATACAATGGGGAAGTTTCGGGGAATTTGGGGGAGCATGAACGGGGGGAAGTTTCCCGGTAATCAGTAGCCATGATAATAGGGGAAGTTTCGAATTCAGAGAGATGATACAATAGGTAAGTTTTGGGAACAGACGGCCATGATAAAGGGAAGTTTCAAAAAAAAGACGAGCCAGAAAATGGGTAAATTTCGGGGAATTCAGATGTAGCTGACACAATGGGTGAAATTTTTGGAATTCAGACGAGCCACACAAAAGTTTCCCTTTAACAGATAGCCATGACACAATGGGTAAATTTCCCGCGAACAGATGTAAACAATGGGTGGTTTATGGGAATTCAGAGTGCCATGATAATAGGTGAAGTTTCCGGGGAATTCAGACGGCCATGAAAATGGGGGGAGTTTCCGGGGAATTCAGAGAGCCCGGGTAAAAAGGGAAGTTTCCCAATTCAGACGTAGCCATGACACAATGGGGGAAGTTTCCGGTGAATTCAGACGCCAATAAAGGGGGAAATTTCCCGGTGAAATTAGATGTGCCAGAAAATGGGTAAATTCGGGGAAATTGAAGCAGAAAATGGGGGAAGTTTATTGAATTGTGCTGAAAGTCTGTTTCTTTTATCTCCCGTCAGGGAAAGGGGGGAATTTCCACTTGAGATAATTTGATCCCCAAGAGTGATTTAGTCAGGGGTCCGTAGTCCAAACCAGTTGCCATGAGCTTACATGAAGTTTTAGGGGCGCGCTCGTATCCCAGAACTTCTACGACAAGTGACAAAAGTGAAGTTTGACTTTCTATCCATTTTTCGCGTTTTTTGGGCAGACCGTTTATTTTCGACCATAAAGGGCCGGGGTTTTGAACAAGCATATATTTTAATCTTATAGGTACTTGTAATTTTTTCTTAAATAAAGAACTGAATCAGCATTTTAACCCTTTTTATCATATCAACATCAAAAGTTTTTCCTAAGAGAATGTTGCCACCCCAAAAGTCCTCCGGAATTTTCTCATGATAGGTCAGATGTCCTGTTATAGCTCGAAGAGTTCCCCTTCCCCCTTCCCATGCTTGTCGGACTCTTACCATTCTCTAACTTCGGCCTTCGTCGCCCTGAGGAGGACGACGATTTTCTTATACCCGGATAAGGTGCTTGCTTCTGCTATGCGGCGCGTTCAGCAAATTTCTCGCCAGGAGGCTCTCTCTAACCAGCATATAACTTCCAATTCTGACAGGGTGAAACTTGTCTTAACTTTCCACCCTCATAGTTCCCTTGTGAAGAAAGTCTTATTCCGTCATCTCTCCATTCTTCAGTCTGATCCTGAGACACGTTCAATCTTCCAACACTATCCTTTGGTGGCGTACAAACGGGACAGAAGCCTTAAGGATATGTTGGTTCACAGTCGCCTCAAGCCTAATATCCAGAGTCATTTTGGCACCATCCAGTTTGGCCGTCGGCGCTGCAAGACTTGTGATTATGTAATACAGACCCGCACGGTGTCTTTTCCAAAAGCCACATTCGTTGTTGAAGACAGTTTCACGTGCGAGTCCCGTAATATTATCTATGTCATTATCTGCAAGCGGTGCAACAAGACCTATATTGGGGAAACCGGCAGGAGACTCAGTGACCGATTCGCCCAACACTTGCGCGATATACGCCAATGCTCTGTGACCCTGTAGCTACCCATTTCAATGATACTGGCCATTCAGGAGCTTGCGATGTCCAGGTCACAGCCATCCGATCATGTTCCTCTGATGATCGTAGTCGATTTGCTCTGGATAATCGGTTGATTTCTTTGTATGGTACCTTGCGACCACGCGGGCTCAACGTATTACATTCTTATGCTTCTTAGTACTTTCTCTTCCCATGCTTTGTAATCTATATGGGTATATGTTGCATGTATTCAAGTTATATATTTACTAGATGTTTCATTGTTTCTTTTCCGTTCTATTTCTAGTTTTTATGTGTGTTTTTGTGTTACATTTATTTCGTTATTCGTTTTTATTCCAGATTTTCCTTAGATACGTTTGTATTTGGTCGTCCATTTGTGCTTCATTTTAATTTGTCACTCCTGTTTGTTCGTTTGCTTGATAAAGGCCGTGTTGGTCGAAACGTTGCTGTTTATTGTCACTGTTTCTGTATTTTGTAAAACTATAGTACTTTGTTTGTACGTGTTTCGCTGCTTAAGCAGCCGTCATGTTCAGACCATCAGTTACATCCTGAATTCATCTCCTCCGTAGTTTTTCTCTTCTTCTCTTTGTCTGTATGCCTCCTGTCATGATGGATATCATACACATACCGATAATTTGAAAGACAAGTTGGCTTCGAACCCTGGAGTTTTCTAGTCACGAAGTCGATAGCGCCGTTTGCTATCAAGTTCATTATTGGGGACCTTGTCATCAATTCATAAATCATTCACTTTCAAACGTATTAATTTCATTGTTCCGACATTTATTCAGTCACAGACCTGTGTGTTGCCGGGGTTACAAGGGGAGAAAATAATAGTAACACTGTGATCTACAAGGCATGTTGTAAAAGCCGACTGAGGTTGCATGTGGATTGGCTTAAATAAAAATTATCTCTGCTGCCACACTCTATGAGGCCGTTTAGAAAGTCTACTCTATCCATTGACAGACCATAGTCTGTATGCTTTATCTTCGCCATCAATTCCGAAATACAGCAGCGGTGTTGAGATCTGCGACCTCGTTTCATTGACTTTTCTTTTTCTTCTTCGATTGCTTCATAACGAACACTCGTTAACCACTCTTTGTGATTTCTATTCTATCTCCGCTATTGAATGGAATGACGTTGACTATGTGATGAGAAAATGTTGCAAGGGAGAAACTTGCATATATTTGGTAGAAAATATTCAACTGGAAGATGTGAATTTTGCAGATGACATTTGCCATCTTATGTAAAAACAACCAAGATATGCACAGAAAAATAAACTTCTTGTCATCTATAGTATCAACAGTTGGACTGCAGATAAGCTATCCAACGAAAAATATAATAAAGACACCAAAAGCAAGTAATACAGGTATCAACCTGGAATAAAAAAACAATAAAAATAACGGAGCACTTCACCTATTTGGGTAGCAATTTTGATTGCAATGGAAATGTTAAAAAGGAAATTATGTCGATTTGCCAAAGCGAAAGCAGCTTTGAAAATTCTAACTACAATATGAAACTGCTAGGTATATAGTTTTAAAACTAAGGTAAGAAGTTTCAATTAAAATGTTGTATCAATCCTATCTTATGCCAGCCAAAGTTGGAAAATGACTAAAGATATAGATAGCATTTGGTAATAGAGATCTGCGAATAATAATGAATATAAAATGGAAAGAAATGGTAAAATCAGAGAAAAGTCTGGTCAATCACTAAGAACAACTGTCAAAAGAAGGAGAAGATGGAGATATGTTGGGTATACTTTGAGAAGAAATCATCACACAATACCCTAAACACTTGTTGAAGTAGGAGGCAAAGAGTTCAAGAAAGAGAATATTTTAAGGAAACTGAAAAGATATTTCTGAGAAACGCAAGAAATATGACACTCAATTTCATGGAAGAAATATAGCGCGTTGCACAGAGCAGAGTGGTGTGGAGAAATTACCTGCAGGCCTTATGTAACATATAACGGTACGAGAAGAATATATATATATATATTATATCAAGTGTGCAATACAAGGCACACAGAGTGGACGAATCAGCATCTTATTGACTAGGGGTTGCTTGGTTTAAGGAGGGTAATTGAGGACAAAGGCAGCTGAATGCAACTTCCACCGTCGAAAGTACCCTGTGGCACCCTAATCTTCGTCACTTTGGGAGGACGTAGAACCGTAATTGTCTCGTTTAGTGCTGTGTTCTAATCGAAAGTAAGGATAAACTATCCTCATCGTTCATGTTTCATGCGTATCCTGGGCAGGTAATATAGATAATGTGATTTACAAAATCGTGTGCAAGTGCATGATTGTATTAATAAACATTAGAAACATACATATTATATCACTATTGAGAAGTGGTTAAGACGTTTGCATGTCATTTAGAACGCTGAATGTTTGAATCCGGAACGAGTCACATGTGTAAGTTTTTCATGATATCCGTAGGATTTTTATAGGAGCTACGGAGTTTGTGCCTTTCAAAATACTCTTGGCAGATGGCATGCCCTTCTGCTGACAAGACGAATCCATCTAATGAAACCCGGTTCAATGAAGTCAACCCTTCCACTTTAGACATACAACTACAAATATATATGAGTTTAAAAGTAAACAGAACACCCTTCTCCTTTAGACATACAACTACAAATATATATGAGTTTAAAAGTAAACAGAAAACAAACACTTTTAGTATGGATATATTTTATTTCTCAGACGAAATATTAGACAACTTTTATCTTAGTATAATTTTATCTTAGTATAACTTTATCTTAGTATAACTTTATCTTAGTATAACTTTATCTTAGTATAACTTTATCTTAGTATTATACATTTCTTATTCGACTTTTTCAGTTTGAATATTTTGTTTGTTTGTAATTGACTAATAATATATCCCACTACATTGGTAATTGACCAATCATATTTCCACTACTTTTGTAATAAACCAATGACATATCCCTATACTATGGTGTTTGACCAATCATATATCATGTACTTGTGCAAATTGACAAATAATATCTCTACTACCTTGGTAATTGACCAATATATCTCGACTACCTTAGTGATTGACCAATCATATATCATGTACTTGTGTAATTGATAAATCATATCTCTACTACCTTGGTAATTGACCAATAATATCTCGACTACCTTAGTAATTGACCAATAATATATCAACTACCTTGGTGATTGACCAGTCATGTCTCTACTGTCTTAGTGATTGACTAATCATATCACTACTACCTTGGTAATTGACCAATAATCTCTCTACTATCTTTGTGATTGACCAATCATATCTCTACTATATTTGTGATTGACCAATCATATATCTATTACCTTCGCAATTGACCAATCATATCTCTACTACCTTACTAATTGACCAAGCATATACCCACTACTTTTATAATTGACCAATCATATATCTACTACATTCGTGATTGACCAATCATATACCCACTACTTTTATAATTGACCAATCATATATCTACTACATTCGTGATTGACCAATCATATATCCACTACTTTAATAACTGAACAATAATATATCTACTACTTTTATAACGAAACAAGTATATAGCCGCTGAAAGTCGTATATATGACTCCTGTAGTTCCGAACAGATTTACTGCTGCATGTGATTTGACATACACTCGGTCATTCTTTCTTAATTGTATAATGACAGTGTTTCCTAAAACAAAAAGTAAACAAATAGAATCCCTTCATTATTCTGCATATTTTAAAATCATAGTCTTATTAAATAAATAAATACAATAAAAAGTATGTATATGTTAAAAGAGTTGGACACTGTTACATATCTGGGAAGTGCTATTTACTTTCAAGGTGGTACAGATGTAACAGAATAATTGCCTCCCGCCAGTAAATTAGGTCAGGGCCAAGGTCATGTATAGTCAAATTATGATGTAGGTGGGCGTTCATAACACTATCTCTTCTTCTTCGAGCGCTCCATATCGATCACTTGTTAACCACTCTGTGTGATCTGTATGAGATCTGAGCCTAACTGAGCTTGTACGCTGAGCCAGCTATGCGTCTACAAGTAGGTCAGAACATCCGAGTTCTGTAAGCATTTTATTTACTAGCGTAGCTTCATTAGACCCGTACCTCAGTCGCCTCTTACGGCATGCCTTGTAGGTTGCAGGGGTACTATTCTTTGTTTCCCTTGATAGCCCGGCACTACACAGGCGAACAGCTCAATAACAGCGTTACAGTTTTCACTTTTTTCGTTTTGGAGAAGTACCTGTGCACACGCTGCTTGTTCAAAAATTAACGCAGGCGGGCAAATGAAACATTAAACAAAGACGTGAATAAAATGTGACGCTCCTTTGATTCACTCCTTCACACTTTAGTCAGTGCAGTTTTGTAAACGACTAGATGTCCACTAGACGACTAGATATCCACTAGACGACTAGATGTCCACTAGACGACTAGATGTCCACTAGACGACTAGATGTCCACTAGACGACTAGATGTCCACTAGACGACTAGATGTCCACTAGACGACTAGATGTCCACTAGACGACTAGATGTCCACTAGACGACTAGATGTCCACTAGACGACTAGATATGCAAGAACAGAAGCGAGGATGAAAATGAAGAATAAAACTACAATTAAATCGATTTAGATACTCACTCTCAGTCACTCTTAAAGACAATACAGACTCTCTCACAGGAATCCAGACTTGTCACACACTTGTCACAGACGTGTCACAGACCTGTCACAGACTTGTCACACACTTCTCACAGACGTGTCACATACCTGTTACAGGCCTTCCCCTTCGTAATTTGATATTCAAATCCGATTAGCCAAATTATGTCCATCTTTGAAACTCTTTATCCAATGAATGATTGTATTCACATCAATTTACTCTTCCACCATTTACTTCTTTATAGAAGTGTTGCGGGAGGGGTGTGGATAACGTAGTGATCTTGTGTGTGATGGTTTTAAGACACTTTGTAAGCTGATATTCATTTTCGTAAGGCTTTTCTTGATGCCGTCGCTCCATCTTTGGGTTGTCTTCTCTTGCTTTGTACTCATTATACTTTTTCTGTGTGGCTGCCAGGGCATTCTTGTCAGGTGTCCAAACCATTTAATTGGTTGTTCTTTTATGAATTGCATGACTGTTCTGTTTCTTCATTTCTAGTTCTGTCTCTTATTGTCAAACCTGTAGCTCTTCTAACACAGTTCATCTCTGTCGTTATGATTTTCCGCTCATTAACTGCTGTTATTGGCCATGTTTGACACTCGTAACAAAGTGTTGGCCAGAAAATCGTTCTTATGAGATTTGCTTTAGTTTGTGAGCGTCTGTAGCTCAAGCGGTAGTGAGCTCGATCACAAACCCAAGCGTACCTGGTTCAAACCCACGGCGGACAAGTTTGAAGCAAATTCGTTTCCGTGGGATATTTACAAAAAGTAAAAATAGACCTCACCGTTCAAAAAGCAATGGCAAACTACTGAACGTATAAGTAGTGCCTATAAAATCAACGACTCGTTTACTGTGGTTGATGGCTACATCCTTTGGGATATGCCACGATTTTCAATGTTCAATTTAGTTTTTAGCGGTATCTCTTTATGTGACAACAATGGTGTTAACTGTCCAAGTACCTGGTTAGCTTTTGTGCTACGATTGCTGATTTCGCTATCGATACTTCCATCTGCTGTGAAAATTGCTCCAAAAGTATTTGGCCTCAATTGTTTGTTTTATTTCTTCGTTCTTGAGTTTTATTGTAAGGTTTTCTGGTTGTCTACTTAGTGCTATCAATCTACTGATTACTATAAACGGCTTTCATATACGAGTTTCGTATTTATGAGTATAATTTGTTGGAACTAGTTCCGCTGTTCAGTATTCAATAAAAGAGAACTGTTTGAGTTACACTTTTGGACACTATTCCATTTCTATGGAAACTTGGCGAGAAAATGTTAGCGTGTTTGCGTATAAGATCAATCTTGGTGGAGCGGGGTTTCCGTACGACTGAAGAGAGTCGAATTTATCCAAACATGTCCGTTGTTCATTGCCAACAAGAGAATATAAGCACAATCATTCAAAAGAAAAGCTGGAGATGGATCGTACATGTGATACGCATGGAGACTAACTCTATCACAAAAACTGCACTGAGATGAACACCAGCGGGTAAACGAAAACGTGGAAGACATAAAACGACTTGGAGGAGAACAGTGGAACAAGAACTATCAGAAATGAATCACAGCTTGAATATAATCCAGAGAATGACCAAGAATAGAGACGAAAGGTAAGAAGTTATGGTTGCTTCAAGCACGAGGGGCGTCACATGCTAGCGAGAGGGGGATATAGGGGGAGTTCAGTGTTACTCTCATATAAGGTAAACATTATATTACGCCATAACATATTCAAGAAATAGAGAGTGCAGAGGGTAGAGAGACAATACTCTGCATCAGCTTCAGTTTCACCCACAGCAACTGGGGGAAGGATTGATACTCTAGAATAGATCAGTACAGCTCCAACAGACGTTGTGATTGAACAAAGTACAAACTTTGTGACATATAAAATATTGTCTCTTGAGACTAAGAAACTGATGATTATATATATAAACTTAATTATAACTAATATAAAAATAACGGTGTGCATATGAATTAACATTAATGACAAGTGCTATAGACATGATATAACATACCTCCACTGGCATAATCATTGACTGCTCGTCCAAATGATGAAAGCTGGTACACATCATTGTGGTAAAGTCCAACATAGGCCATCCCGTTCAAATTAGACAACGTATGAAGATGAAACACGTAGACTCCAGCCTAGAAGAAAGTTGAAGTAAGGGTTATTTTTCTAAAATATAGAAGCACATTTGGAGCTCGTACGTGGTTGTAGATATGGAACAAACAAAAACTTAGATATGCTACATGTTCAGTGGAGTTTATTAGCGTAATGCATACGTTTGAGGAAAAGAATTGGCTCTTCTACCTCATACACACTACGGTATAGAAATGTGAAGTGACAGGTAATTCGTACCTTAAGGTCTCTAAATTCTACGGACATTTTCATTTTATTTTGCAGGGGCGTAGACATCGCATAAGTTTGTACAGGGGAGTAAACACATACTATACAGAAACGCATATACAGTTTGTATAGAGGCGTAGATACTTCACTTATAATGCGAATGTACAGCGGTGCAAGAGGTGTAAAAACAGCTGCCATGAGCCGTTATAGAGCTCATTCATCGGAATTTACATAGTTTGTAGAAGTACGTAGATACTCGTCGTACAAGATCGCACATAAAGATGTTACATGGAAGCATATACATCACCTATGTGGTCACATATAGAACTCGGACATCGTTTCAGATATATCTAGTGCTTCGCACTAGTCTTTCGTTATCATCATAAAAATAGCATGTTCTTAGCAGAACTTTGCCCATATAACAGTCCTTCGGAATTTCTATCTTTCATAGACAATATCTCCCGTCTCTGTAGCCGTCATGCTCAAACCATCAGTTTCCTTCTGAATCCATCTTCTCCGCGGTCTTCCTTTTCTCCTTATTGCAAGGATGGCACCTTCAATGTCGTTTTAGTTTCTTATATAATTGTCTATGTGGAGACAATCTAGATGGGTCAGCGTACTGAGTTATTTGTCATCAGCAAAAATTATCTGCACAAGTGCTCATGGCATTTCTATGCACCAAAATATATTTTTAGGAAATGCAATGAACAATATGCTTCGCAAAGTAGAAAACTTGAAACTGACATGGCACTGCTGCTGTATTCCTGTCAATATATTCAAAACATAACATTCAGATTATATAAGTGCAGTCAGAAATGTGAGTTCAACACAAACCTCGAGAAGATAGTGCAGTCAGAAATGTGAGTTCAACACAAACCTCGAGAAGATAGTGCAGTCAGAAATGTGAGTTCAACACAAACCTCGAGAAGATAGTGCAGTCAGAAATGTGAGTTCAACAGAAACCTCGAGAAGATAGTGCAGTCAGAAATGTGAGTTCAACAGAAACCTCGAGAAGATAGTGCAGTCAGAAATGTGAGTTCAACAGAAACCTCGAGAAGATAATGCAGTCAGAAATGTGAGTTCAACACAAACCTCGGGAAGATAGTGCAGTCAGAAATGTGAGTTCAACACAAACCTCGAGAAGATAGTGCAGTCAGAAATGTGAGTTCAACACACACCTCGAAAAGATAGTGCAGTCAGAAATGTGAGTTCAACACAAACCTCGAGAAGATAGTGCAGTCAGAAATGTGAGTTCAACACAAACCTCGAGAAGATAGTGCAGTCAGAAATGTGAGTTCAACACAAACCTCGAGAAGATAGAAGTTATGACAATTCAAGTAGTAGCATGTCCCTTGCGGGATGTCGCTTTAATCACATCACGCCTGAAAAACTCTCTGTATCATCATGAGATCTATAGAAGAAAAGACAGGAATAGCAGTCGGTGGACAAAATATAAACAATCTAAGGTACGCTGATGACACAATTATCATGGCTACAAATGAACACGATCTGCAAGACTTGATAGACATACTAGTGAGAGAAAGTGAAAAGAAAGGATTAAGCATGAATATAAAGAAAACAGAGGTTATGGTTGTCTCCAAGAAACAAGAAACACCAACATGCAATATCAAAATAAATAACACAACACTGAAACAAGTCCATCGATTCAAGTATCTAGGAACATTCTTAACACCAGATGGAAGATGTACAACAGAGATTAGGAGTAGAATAGCTCAAACGAAAGCAGCTTTTATGAAAATGAAGAACACACTATGCGTGAACTCACTACCAATGACACTGCGAAAACGAGTACTCCAATGCTATATTGAACCAATTCTTATGTATGGCAGCGAATCATGGACACTGAACAAACAATCAATACGATCATTGGAAGCCACAGAGATGTGGTTTTACAGAAGAATATTGAGAATTCCATGGACAGCAAAGAAAACAAACGTGGAGGTTTTAAATCAGGCCTGCACACAAAGAAACCTTATCAAAAGAATAAGAATCCGACAATCAAGGTTCTTCGGGCATATAATGCGAGAGAAGGTTTAGAACATTTGGTGACTACAGGTAAAATTCAGGGAAGGAGAGATCGTGGAAGACAGAGGAGAAGATGTTGGATGGCCTGACATCATGGTTCGACAAAATATCGACGTCAGAACTGATTACATGCACCAAGCAAAGAGAGTTGTGGAGAGACATGATCGCCTACGCCGGCAGGCATGGCACTGATTGATTGATCTATCAAGTTCTCGCGCCTCTTCCAACCAGTTCAAGGTTTCTGTGAGGTCCTGTTGCCACCTTCGTCTTGGCCGTCCCCTGCCTCGTACTATAGGAACCATGCCTTACATTACCGTTTTCTACATTCAGTTTCAGTTTCAGCTTGGAATATCTTCATTGCATTCCGGACATGTCCATAGGTGCTTCGATCTCCTTCGCAATATCTCCAACATCGTCCAGCGACTGATCGTAATAGTTCGATTTTGATTGATGAGCCTACTCACGTACCTGTTGTGATGTTCTTTTCTTGTTACTCCAATCTTCAAACCCAACTCCTGCAATCTAGTAGTTGACGTGGATTGGTTTAAATGAAAATCTTCTTTGCGGCCAGTCTCTATGAGGGCGTTCACAATATCAGCTCTATAAATTGGCTGGCCCTCTGATATGGTGGGAGAGTCAGCAAGCCTCTCTGCTCTCCTATTGCCAACGACACCCATTTGCCCTGGAACGAAGATAAGTGTAATTCCGCAGATTGTTGACGCTTGCAGTTATTCAGTCCATTGTCTGCAACATGATCAACCAAGAACTTCTTAACCGATGCAAACTAGAGGGCATTTTTCAATTTTAAAATACAAAGACATAAAGTTTAAGAATTGACTTCATTGTAACGGATTATTTCAGCATATGCCTCAGCACCTCTCCGCAGAAATGGTACACCACCAAAAAGAATGTTGTACCTAGCACGAATTCCGTAGCTCCAGCAACAATTCTAGTGATCTACGGAAAAACCGGACATGTCAACTAAATATCGCGATCCAGATTCGAAAGCACAATCTTTGTAAAGCGAGGCAGACATCTCAACCACTTCGGCACTTAGACAAAAATGCCCACAATGTTAGAAGATGTAAGAAATTGAATAGTTGGAAATATTACAAATAAATAATACAGTACAGTACTCTCACCATCTATTGCCAGTTGAACATGGGATAACAAATATCGTAGTAAGAACTGTCATGCAATGATGGATGATACTACAACATATATATATGCTGTTATGTGCAACCACTACTACATATTCTTATGATAGAAGATTACCTTTGGTGCTGTGAACACTCCTGTTGCACCGTTGTATCCGCTGCCAAAGTTAATGTACACATTATCAAATACAACTACTGCATTCGCTGGTAAGTTGCGATGTTCCTTAATAACAGCAGTAAATGCCACAGTGGTATCTGGAATAATAAATCTGCGAGTACAGCTCAAAGAGTTTCACTGTTCATAATGTTACTACCATTTTACAGTGGTTTTTTTAACAAGATTATGTTGCCGACGTGGTTACCTGGGCCCAAACTTGGGGTGTAAAGGATAGAACCATTGTTACCAGCCATGCATGTCGTAAAAGGCGGCTAAGTAGGTTTGGCTGAAATCGTATGAACGTGTCTTAAACGTGTAGAAATCTATACGTTTAGGGGCCTAACAAACCAGTGTGCAACGTATACACGTTCTTGGCAAAATCAAACATATCACAAAGAGTGATTAAAATTGGTAGTAAAGAACGAACGCAAAGAAGAGAAGAAGAAAAGATTAAGTGTCTGAATCTACCTCAATCAATCAATTAATCAATTAATTAATATATCAAGTGACGTGCCTGTCTTAGTAGGCAAACATATCTCTTCGTATCTTTCTCTCTTCCTGGAGCACTTAATCAACTCTGAAATCGATCTCCTATCGAACTATGATGTCATACTTTTAGTCTTCTTCTTCATCTTGGCGTTCGTTAATTAAGACCAATTTTAATCACACTTATCGACGTGTTTAAAAAAATTAGTCCGTACATAAATCGATCGCATGTCTACTGCAATCTAGGCAGGTATCTTATCAACTACTCTAGTGAGATTTATAAATATGTGTATAAAATACGTTGTTATAATAATAGTGCCTATATCATAGCATTATATGATCACAGGACTTGAGCGGAAAGTAAAAATCTATTGTCAGTCTGTATGTAATGTGCTGTGACATTCGTCTCTTTGTTGTATTGTTTGCTTGATAAAGGCCTTGTTGGTCGAAACGTTGCTGTGTATTATCATTGTTTTTTTGGTAAAACTACCGTACTTTGTGATTAGGCGTTTCGCCGAAAGTAGCAACATGTTCACGTGACCGGGAACGTCGTGAAAACATGGAAAGACACTTTCTGCGATTTATACTCAGAATGAACATGTACGTTAAGTTGAGAATATGGTTATAGAAAGGTACAAATAGTTCAGTTTGATAATGTTTCCCTCTTCGTATCTCTAAAAGTTACCTTCTTGCCAAATTTCAAGTCCGTAGGATGTCCAGATATCTCAAACAATTTTGACAGAAACACAATTTCATTGATCTTTGTCTTATATATATATATATATATATATATATATATATATATATATATATATATATATATATATATATATATATATAGATAATATACACATTAAACTTTTATATTACATTATTAACTTTTATTATTTCACAGGCAGCTAAGCAACAGATGATCAACAGCATTTTTATACCTACTTTGTGTTACCAGAGCCAAACAGGGACATTGAGCAAAACGCAGTCACAAAAATAACTACATGTGAAATGCGTTGCCTGCGAAAAGTTACCAACAACACAAGAAAAGACAGAATCACCAACATCAGCATAAGAAGCAAGTTGGCACAAACCGTGCTTGAATTACATAGATAAACAAAGAATGAAGTGGTTTGGCCACTTAATAAGAATGCATCCAAACTCCACAGTATACAGAGTCTTCTACAACAGAACATCGGGAAAGAAGGCAAGAGGAAGACCACGGAAAAGATGGTTAGATGGCGTAGCAGAATCCTGTGAAAGAGCAAAGATAACAATCACACAAGCCACCAGAACAGCGCAAGACAAAAACAGAAAACCACGACACTGGGCAACAACCCGGTAGCAGTGTGACGGCAAAAGAAGAAAGAAGAATATACGCCTTTAACTTTTATATTACATAATATAAACATTTAAAAAAATATACAATTTTAGCTTTTCTAAATATGTACATCTCTATATATAAAGGGGATTGTTTGAATGTGTGCCCGGGTATAGAAAACGTCAGTTTACATCCAATATTCACCATTTTTTCTGCAAAATTGTATCTTCGAAAGTTAAGACTAGCTAAAGACACTGTGTCGAAATTGGATCAATATTAGCTTTACAATTAAATTTAATCTATTTCTTGATGACCTATCCACCATATTTCGACACCATGTGGGTGAGGTAAAGGTATATAATCCACAAATAGCTAGATACAACATAGGCATGGATTGCGTCCCTTAATTTGTTGTTTCTAACTTGAATTGAAAATCGTTGCATATCCCTTACAGGACGTAGCCATCAACCACAGAAAACGACTAGGCACCACTTATACGTTCAGTAGTTTGCCATTGCTTTCTGAACTGTTAGATCTATTTTTATCTTTTGTAAAACCCCACGGAAACGAATTTGCTTCCAAACTTGCCCACCGTGGGTTTGAACCAGGTACGCTATAAAACTACGCTAACTACGCTATAAAAATTGCGCTTTTTCGTCTGCTTTAGTTTGAGCAAATTGTATAGTTTAGAATGTTGACTCGAAATTGGGTCAATATTCGTTTAAAAAATAAATAAAACCCAAACTGATGTCTTATCCCACTTAAAATTTTTAGGTACCGATAGTGGTAGTCACCCTGTGATCTCTACCAAATATATTTTTCTACAGTTGAAGAAGGGTAACTCTGATTGTTCGACAGCGGAAACTTTCAATGGTCCAAGCTCAATCTGTGTGCTAACGTTTTTATGGGTTAACTTTCCATTAAATTGTTTAATACCTATTCTGTTAGGTCAAAATTCCGCAGGTCCTTTTCTATTGATATTGTTAAAATATTATATACAATGCCGCCTAAGAAAACTAGGAATAAGTCAAACAGCTTTCCGCCAGTGTCAACAGGCAGAACAGACACAAAAGCATATCCTGCAGGACTGTCCTTTCCTGGGTGAGCTGACAAGCAACATGTGACCACACCCATTCGACCTGAAAACTAAGCTTTGGGGAAACCTGACAGACCTCGCTGAAGAAGAAGATGACATCTCTTGGAACGGCTTCATTAATTCCTCATCAAGTATTACTAACAACTTTCATCCGTGCAAAGCCGGGTTAATCAGCTAGTACATAAATATACGTATATATATCGTCATCATCATCAAGTTTCTTGTCCCTTCCGAACATGGCTCCCATCACAGCAGTCCTGAAAAACTCTTTTCTGAGCAAGTTGACCGACGTCAGTAGCAGTCATTCTCAGATCGTCAATGACATCTTGCACCCATCTTCTCCTAGGTCTTCCTCTCATTCTTCTTCCAGGCACCATTCCCTCCGAAATTATCTTCTCTAGGCACTCATGTCGTTTGATGTGTCCGAAATATTACATGTTCCTTGATGTTATGCACTTTAATAGCCAACTCTCTCTAATATCAAGCTGTTACAGAACAGAAGCATTTGTTCATTTCTCTGTCTATGATATTCTAAGTACTCTTCTGTAGCATTTGCATTCAAAGCATTAATATTATACAGGGTGTTCAACTTAAAAGCAGCCCCAGTGATAAATAGAAATTTGCCAGGTATGCATTGCATCTCGTATATTTACTATTTAAACCGGTTCTGACTAGCTTGTCCTAAGTCACATTTGTTCATCGCCCCTTCCCGCACTACAATTACACACCATCACACAACCTTGACCTATACTACGTCATAACTGAACCTTCCCATTTCCATACATATATGCCAGATTAGCTCCATTCACAGGCTGCTTTTAAGTTGAACACCCTGTATATATGTTATAATTATCAACGCATATCTTGTCCCAATCATAAATGTGCTACCCTAGCAGTCCTTCGGAATCTCTCGCTCTCTCTCTCTCATATGCCAGATGTCCCTCCTCTGTAGACGTCATTCTCAAACCTGCAGTTACATCTTGAATCTCTCTTCTGCGTGGTCTTCCACTTTTATTCTTTGTCGGATGCATCTTTCTATGATATTATTCTCCAACCCTTCATCTCTCTTTATTTGTCCAACATACTTCAATGTTAAATATATATATCGCCAAAGTGGCTGCCGGGGCTCATTTAGAGTGTAAAAAATAGAACCACTGTTTCCCTTCACGTACGTCGTAAGTGACGACTAAGGAGATTTGGCTGAAATAGGATGCAAGTGTTCTAAACGTGTAGGTTTATGCGTTTAGGGGTCTACCTAACCAATATGTACAGTATACACGTTCTTAGCAAAGATCAAACATATCACAACAAGTGATTAAAATTGGTCGTAAAGAACGAACACAAAGAAGAAGAAGATATATAAATAACACTAAATTATATCAATTTATCATCAGATAACAAGTACACATAATTTTATGATTGCCTTCAACATGACAATATTTATTTCACTAAACAATACTCACTTTTTTGTCCAACTGCTACAGACAAGATCATAGACAATCCGGTAAATACTGCGAGTAACATGATGATGTTGATTTCCTTAAACATATAACAAGTAGCAAATGTTAATAAAAAACATGTAGTTTAATGTATCATTTTTTATTCAAATATATGAGAAATATCACCATTTTTGCTCCGAACTCACATCTATTCCTCGAGACGCCACTCAGCGTGGGACAACTAATGACACCTGTTGTGTGTAGTCTTTCTATTCTTCTTTTTCGTAGAATGTAACGAATTTTTAGGCTACAACACGTATGATTTGAAATTCTTGATGTCTTGTTCGGGTTGCAGATCGGGAACTGATTTCCTGTAAGGTTTAGATCACTTAGGCCATTCAGAACATCAGCTTATATAACTGATTTATGTGAACCTAGATTTTCTCATAGACTCCAACTACTACCTGAAATAATATCTCGTCTCGCTTTTTCTTAACATATTCAATGACTTACTGATATAAAACATGAGTAGTAAAAAATGTGTAACCTCAGCCAGGTATTTTGATTTAGTTAATTCCTTGACTACGATAGTCATACTACTTGTAGACATTGACGACCACAGCTTTCTTCTTTCATAATAGCTTTAGACTACAATAGCTCTCCGACCTGAACAGTGAAAGCCAATTAGCTAGGCATAGGCGTAGCCACCAACCTTCTCCTTTCTACTTCTTTTGTCGTCACACTGCTACCGGGTTGTTGCCCAGTGTCGTGGTTTTCTGTTTTGTCGTCACACTGCTACCGGGTTGTTGCCCAGTGTCGTGGTTTTCTGTTTTTGTCGTCACACTGCTACCGGGTTGTTGCCCAGTGTCGTGGTTTTCTGTTTTGTCGTCACACTGCTACCGGGTTGCTGCCCAGTGTCGTGGTTTTCTGTTTTTGTCGTCACACTGCTACCGGGTTGTTGCCCAGTGTCGTGGTTTTCTGTTTTTGTCGTCACACTGCTACCGGGTTGTTGCCCAGTGTCGTGGTTTTCTGTTTTGTCGTCACACTGCTACCGGGTTGTTGCCCAGTGTCGTGGTTTTCTGTTTTGTCGTCACACTGCTACCGGGTTGTTGCCCAGTGTCGTGGTTTTCTGTTTTGTCGTCACACTGCTACCGGGTTGTTGCCCAGTGTCGTGGTTTTCTGTTTTTGTCGTCACACTGCTACCGGGTTGCTGCCCAGTGTCGTGGTTTTCTGTTTTTGTCGTCACACTGCTACCGGGTTGTTGGCCAGTGTCGTGGTTTTCTGTTTTTGTCGTCACACTGCTACCGGGTTGTTGCCCAGTGTCGTGGTTTTCTGTTTTGTCGTCACACTGCTACCGGGTTGTTGCCCAGTGTCGTGGTTTTCTGTTTTGTCGTCACACTGCTACCGGGTTGTTGCCCAGTGTCGTGGTTTTCTGTTTTGTCGTCACACTGCTACCGGGTTGTTGCCCAGTGTCGTGGTTTTCTGTTTTGTCGTCACACTGCTACCGGGTTGTTGCCCAGTGTCGTGGTTTTCTGTTTTTGTCGTCACACTGCTACCGGGTTGTTGCCCAGTGTCGTGGTTTTCTGTTTTTGTCGTCACACTGCTACCGGGTTGTTGCCCAGTGTCGTGGTTTTCTGTTTTTGTCGTCACACTGCTACCGGGTTGCTGCCCAGTGTCGTGGTTTTCTGTTTTTGTCGTCACACTGCTACCGGGTTGTTGGCCAGTGTCGTGGTTTTCTGTTTTTGTCGTCACACTGCTACCGGGTTGTTGCCCAGTGTCGTGGTTTTCTGTTTTTGTCGTCACACTGCTACCGGGTTGTTGCCCAGTGTCGTGGTTTTCTGTTTTGTCGTCACACTGCTACCGGGTTGTTGGCCAGTGTCGTGGCTTTCTGTTTTGTCTTTTCTGGTGTTGTTGGTAACTTTTCACGTGCATCGCATTTCACCGACCGATCTGTGTAAATAGCAACATCACCATCATACGATTTGTCTGAAATCATCATCTGAACTTCTGTATCCACAACCGCCAGATTTTCTTGTCTGAATTCCCTAGCTAAGAATATAAGAGCTCTGGTATATTGAAATAACTGCAGATAACAGACAGTATAAAATTGTATATAAAACAAATACAGGGAAAAGATCCGAAGTAGAATAAAAGAAACAATAGAGAGATAAAATTGAGGTAGACCTAGAAATACTAGAAGTCAGTAACTAGAAAAAGAATCTATTGCTACTTGATCTCAGTGTAAGTGAGGTCGAGATTCTAGTCATATTTGAGATATACTATAATATATAGTTCCCTTGTTTACTCTGAGCGCGTAAAACAGCCACTGGCAATTGAAACTCGATAAGAAGTAGGCTGCAACGTTGCAGTATGTGCAAAATATATTATCATATTTAAATTACATTTCTACACACATTTTTGCTATTTTCAAAATTACGTAGAGAATATCGCTAGTTTTACATAGCTCGTGCACTTCATCTGAGATTGTCCTGTGTAAGAAATAGTACGGAGCACACATTGTCATTAACCAAAGTGTACTGGTGATGTCTCAATCAATCAATCAATTGAGAAGGAAAGTAAACGAGCATAGATAAATGAAGGCAGATAAAAACTGCAGCAATAAACATCAAATCATCATCAAGATGCGTATCCTTTATAGGACGGTGCTCTCTTTGCAGCACATCTGAAATTCACTCTGTCTCTTGCCAGTTCACCCACTTCGTCGATGTTCATGTTCATGGTTTCTTTAATATCTTGTAGCCTTCTTCTTCTTGGTCTGCCTCTGCGTCCTGGAACCCTGCCCTCTAGAATTGTTCTTTCTAGGCCACCGTGACGCTTGATGTGACCAAAGTATCTAATTTGTCTGTAATAGGGGGAAGACTGCAGTAAAACTTGGTAAATAGTGAACACGTACTGCAAACGTTGCTGTTTATCGTCACTGTTTATGTATTTTGTAAAACTATAGTACTTTGTTTGTACGTGTTTCACTAATTTGTCTGTACAGTATGTTGTTTATCAGCCAATTCTCTTTAACATCTAGCTCTTTCAGGACATCAGTGTTCGTTCTTTTGTCTGTCCATGGTATTCGTATGATCTTTCTGTAGCATTTAGTTTCGAAGGACTGGATTTTCGTTCTTAATCTTTGTTTAATAGTCCATGATTCACACCCATAAGTAGCCACTGGGAAAATGCATGCTCTCAATATTTTTAATTTTAGTATTTTGCTGGTGTTTTGCCACATGTTCTTCATTGTGTTTAGCTTCTTGAGTGCTATTGCCAGTCTTCTTGAGATCTCTTTGGAGCAGTCACGGTTATTGTTAATTATTGAGCCCAGATATTCGTAGCTCTCTATCACATGGAGATCTAAAACCTCTGCACTATGTGCCGCCTTTGGTTCGAAAGGAATAAACTAACTAACTACACATTGGAGTTCTTCATTGTTTACTTGGATGTCAGGTGAGCCTTTTCTGCTGATGTTCGGAGCCCACATAAACTGTCCCTCATTTCGATTGCCAGTAAAACCTGATAACATTGAATTCCCGTGAAAGTTGAAAGATAACAATTCGCAAATTAAATTTATTCAGATTATTTACTTATCCACTTGTTTAAAAAATAAAAAGTGACCGAGTGTTTAAACAAAATGTGGCCGAAACGTGAATCGAGCGCATTGCATTCTGCAATGTAGACGGGGCACGTTATCAACTATCCTACATACACCTATAAATAAATGTGTTTAAAATACTTTATAATAATAGTGACCTTATAATAAATTATTTTTTATTTTATTGTGTATTCAATTATAGATGTTGGTCTTCACTATGTTTCTTGTTCGTCATGATTAGGTTTCCAAACCATCTTTGCTGGTGGATAATAATACTGTATCGTCTGCGTATCTAAGCTCTGGTATTCATTTTCCGCCTATAATGGGTGGGTTGTAATTCACATAGTTGGCATCGACTTTTACATTCCCCATGATGTTCTCCGCATATATGTTGATGAAACATCAAATACAGAGATAAAGGGAGGCAAGTGATAACTGCAACAATGAACCTCAAGCACAGAGATAAAGGAAGACAGGTGATAACTGCAACAATGAACCTCAAGTACAGAGATAAAGGGAGGCAGGTGATAACTGCAGCAATAAACATCAAATACAGAGATAAATGAAGGAAGGTGATAACTGCAAGAATAAATCTCTAGAACAGAGATAAATGAAGGTAGGTGATAAATGGAACAATCAACCTCTAGAACAGAGATAAATGGAGGCAGGCAATAACTGCAACAATAAACCTCAAGTACAGAGATAAATGAAGGAAGACGATAACTGCAACAATAAACCTCAAGTACAGAGATAAATGAAGGAAGGCGATAACTGCAACAATGAACCTCTAGAACAGAGATAAATGAAGGAAGACGATAACTGCAACAATAAACCTCAAGTACAGAGATAAATGAAGGAAGAAGATAACTGCAACAATGAACCTCTAGAACAGAGATAAATGAAGGCAGGTGATAACTGCAACAATGAACCTCAAGCACAGAGATAAAGGAAGACAGGTGATAACTGCAACAATGAACCTCAAGTACAGAGATAAAGGGAGGCAGGTGATAACTGCAACAATAAACCTCAAGTACAGAGATAAATGAAGGCAGGTGATAACTGCAACAATAAACCTCAAATACAGAGATTAATGAAGGAAGGCGATAACTGCAACAATAAACCTCAAGTACAGAGATAAATGAAGGCAGGTGATAACTGCAACAATGAACCTCTAGAACAGAGATAAATGGAGGCAGGTGATAAATGCAACAACGAACCTCAAGTAGAGAGATAAATGAAGGCAGGTGATAACTGCAACAATAAACCTCAAGTACAGAGATAAATGAAGGAAGACGATAACTGCAACAATAAACCTCAAGTACAGAGATAAATGAAGGCAGGTGATAACTGCAACAATAAACCTCAAGTACAGAGATAAATGAAGGAAGGCGATAACTGCAACAATGAACCTCTAGAACAGAGATGAATGAAGGAAGACGATAACTGCAACAATGAACCTCTAGAACAGAGATAAATGAAGGCAGGTGATAACTGCAACAATGAACCTCAAGCACAGAGATAAAGGAAGACAGGTGATAACTGCAACAATGAACCTCTAGAACAGAGATAAATGGAGGCAGGTGATAAATGCAACAACGAACCTCAAGTAGAAAGATAAATGAAGGCATGTGATAACTGCAACAATAAACCTCAAATACAGAGATAAATGAAGGAAGACGATAACTGCAACAATAAACCTCAAGTACAGAGATAAATGAAGGAAGACGATAACTGCAACAATAAACCTCAAGTACAGAGATAAATGAAGGAAGGTGATAACTGCAACAATAAACCTCAAGTACAGAGATAAATGAAGGAAGACGATAACTGCAACAATGAACCTCTAGAACAGAGATAAATGGAGGCAGGTGATAAATGCAACAACGAACCTCAAGTAGAAAGATAAATGAAGGCATGTGATAACTGCAACAATAAACCTCAAGTACAGAGATAAATGAAGGAAGACGATAACTGCAACAATAAACCTCAAGTACAGAGATAAATGAAGGAAGGTGATAACTGCAACAATAAACCTCAAGTACAGAGATAAATGAAGGCAGGTGATAACTGCAACAATAAACCTCAAGTACAGAGATAAATGAAGGCAGGTGATAACTGCAACAATGAACCTCTAGAACAGAGATAAATGAAGGCAGGTGATAAATGCAACAACTGAACTTAAGAACTAGGAAAGCTGAAGAAGAAAATCTCAGAAGTCTGTAACTTACCAAATCGTTCAGTATTAATCTGATGTCTATTGTATTTTTGTCAGTCTTTTATACCGTACGTTTTCTGTGAGGGTGACATTTATGTTTTTGTTATAAATTAGTGTTAATGATGTGAAATAAATGTTTATGCTGATGTTAGAGGTTTGCTGTTTTCGACACATTATAATGGCGTATGCTTATAAATAACGTTATAAAATGTCAAAAATGGGAAATTGTAAACCAGTGCATTGGATTTGATTCAAATATTAATTGTTTGGCAAAAGTTACATCCCTGATCTACGAGTGAACCTGTATGCAGTCAATATCATTTGATATAGGACAGATGGTGTGGCTGTTAAAGCTTTCTGTAATTAGATGGAAAACAATTGCGCTTGGTTACTCACCCATTTGTTGTAAAATAAGGGTAACGTCACTTCATCAATTAACAATTCGTACAGATGGATGAGTGGCTAATATTCAATCAACCATGTTAACGAGTTTGTATATGTCAGGCGTGTGTTTGTATTAATAAGATGTTAGTAGTAACGACTGTTTTACAGAAGAAGAATACTGGTAGTGTCATTGTACAGTAGTGAGCCACAACATCCTACACAAGCTGGAAATTTTCCAAAACAAATGTTTATTACTTATCTAACACATTTTCTGTCCATTAGCGATAGCAAAAGAAGAGATTTGAAACGAACAAACTGTGCATTATTTTAGAGACATATTATGACAATTAAATTAAACATTTTACGTATTTGAATAGTCAAATAGCGGAGACACGATGAAAGAAATAAACGCACGTATTGCTATAGCAGCTAGTGCCTTCACTAAGTTAAGAAATATCTGGCAATCTCAAGACCTTAGTATATGTACAAAAGTTAAATTGTTTAGGTCATGTGTGATTCCTGTACTGACCTACAATTGTGAAAGTTGGAAATCAACAAAGGAAATTGATAACAAACTGGACAGGTTTGAGAATAATTGTCTCCAAAAATTACTAAAAGTCAAATGGAGTGATATCGTTTCGAACAACGAAGTGAAAGATAGAACACAGCAACAATTTGTATCAAATATTATAAGGAAACGAAGGTGGAAATATTTAGGTCATTTTCTTAGATCAGAGGAACAGAGACTAAATCGACAAGTCCTTATGTGGTCACCAGTTGGGAAATGAAAACGTGAAAGACCTAAGACCACTCTACAAAGAACAATCCAACAGGAAATTAAACTATTGGGATGTAAAACTATGCAAGATCTCCAACTGCTAGGAACGAACCGCATCACATGAAGATCTAAAATATTTACCCTATGCGCCGCCTTTAGCACGAAATGAGCAAACTGCCTATAACAATTACAAAAATATGACCTAGGACATTCCATATCGCTTAGCTAGTCAGGATCATCGTAGAGAAAGTTACACATTCATCAAAGCTGGATAACCCTATTCGTCATAAGGACCAAAAAAAAAAAAAACCCCAAGAAACAGAATAGAAGACTTGCTAACGTACTTTTGATACTAATTTTAATCTATACAAATATAACAACCAGTTGAATTACATTGTATACCCGTCCCAATTGTTTGAAGATATTTGGACATCCTATGAACTTGCAATATGGCAAGAGGGTAGCTTTCATACATGGCAAGAGGTAAACATTATCCAACTGAACTATTTGTTTCTTTCTATAACCATATTTCAACTTAAGTCATGGTCATTCTGCGTAGAAATCGCCGAAAATGTCTCTCAAAGTTTTCACGACCTTCCCGGTCACGTGATCATGATGTTTCTTTCCACCGGCGAAACGCGTAATTACAAAGTATGGTAGTTTTACAAAATACAAAATCAATGACAATACACAGCAACGTTTCGATCAACAAAGTCTTTCGATCAAGTAAACGATACAACAAAGTGACGAATGTCAAAGCACACTATATACAGACTTTGACACAGATATTACAACCAAATTATTTTTTTCCCTCAAGTCCCTGTCACATTTATTATAAGGTCACTATTATTATAAAGTATTTTAAACACATTTATTTATAGGTTTATGTAGGATAGTTGATAACGTGCCCCGTCTACATTGCAGAATGCAATGCGCTCGATTCACGTTTCGGCCACATTTTGTTTAAACACTCGGTCACTTTTTATTTTTTAAACAAGTGGATAAGTTAATAATCTGAATAAATTTAATTTGCGAATTGTTATCTTTCAACTTTCACGGGAATTCAATGTTATCAGGTTTTACTGGCAATCGGAAAGAGGGACAGTTTATGTGGGCTCCGAACATCAGCAGAAAAGGATAACGCATGTAATTTTAAAAGTGATGAAATATTAAAACTAGATTTAAGTTAAATTCAACTTTCACGGGGACGGGATTTCTGTTGTATCAGGTTTTACTGGCAATCAAAATGATGGCCATTTTAAATTGCTATTTGTAAACTTTCTCGAGAACGGGAATTCTGTTCTATCAGGTTTAACTGGCAATAGGAATGAGGAACATTTTAAATTGTTATTTGTCAACTTTCACGAGAACGGGAATTCTATTGTATCAGGTTTTACTGTCAATCGGAAGGAGGGACATTTTAATCTTATGTGGTCAACCGACAAAGTTTTCAAACCAAGCATGGAGAGCAAACGTATTGTTTTTTAAAGGGGAAGAAGCCGATTTTGAAACAAAGTCTTTACAAATAGATTTAAACTAAATTCCCCGTGCGATGAACAGGTAAACTGCTAGTTGTGTATATGTTTCATTCAATGTTATTTGGAGGTCTCTAGCGTCAAGGTAAGGTACTCGCCTCTCGTTCCAATATACTCGGTTCGCTTCTTCGTCGAGCCATCTTTCCAGAGATCCCTGATCTCAATGTCGTTGATATCAAGTTTCTAGTTCTTTCGAAGACGGACGATAAAACGTACGTCCAGGGTTCATGTTGAGTACGTAAAATAACATGTTCTGAGCAGAACTTTGTCACTTTAACAGTTCTTCGGAATTTCTTTCTTTCATAGGATATATGCCCTGCCTCTGTAGTCGTAACGCTCATATTATAAGTCGCATCATGATTCCATTGTGTCAGTGGGTTTCCTATTCTCCTCTTTGTTATAATGGTATTCTCCAACCCTTCGCCTTTTTTAAATTGATAAATTACTTTAAATTTCTTACTAGTAGCATAAGCTAAACGTTTCTTTCATTTAAACAAGACTAGTTTAGTTGCATATCCTTTACATGACTTTGCGAATCAAGCTCAGCTTTTTTACGCTGTTTGTTATTTTTCTAGGAATTATTACGTCCAGTAGTTTGCCATTGTTTTCTGAACGGGTAGTGCCATCGTCCTTGAGTACAAAGCCACGCGAAACAATTTGCAACCAAATTGTCCGCAGCGTGATTCGAACTGTGAACGTCAGTGTTCACTTTTACCTAAGCCACAGACGCCACCTAAATAAGACTTAGTTTGTTCCTGTCGTGCCAAAGGTGGCACATAGGGCAGAGGTTTTAGATCTCCATGTGATGCGGTTCTTTGCTAGCAGTTGGAGATCTTGTATGGTTTACATCCCAATAGTTTACTTTCTTGTTGGATGGTTCTACGAAGAGTGGTCTTTGGTCTTCCACGTTTTCTTTTCCCAACTGGTGACCACATAAGGACTTGTCGATTTAGTCTCTTTTCGTCTGATCTAAGAACATGACCTAAATATTTCCACCTTCGTTTCCTTATAATATTTGATATGGGTTGTTGGTGTGTTCTATCTCTCACTGTGTTGTTAGAAACGAAATCACTCCATTTTACTTTTAATAATTTTCGGTGACATTTATTCACAAAGCTGTCCAGTTTCTTATCAATTTTCTTTGTTGATTTCCAACTTTCACAACAGGAGTCACACATGACCTACATAATTTTTGTGCATATACTCAGGTCTTGAGATTGCCAGATATTCGTTAATTTAGTGAAGGCACTAGTTGCTATATCAATACAAGAGTTTATTTCTTTCATCGTGTCTCCGTTGTTTGACACTTTACTACCCAAATATGTAAAATGTTCAACTTTCTCCAGTGTTTGGTCATTACGATGTTGTCTGTCGAGTTTGTGAGGTCCATAATTTTGGTCTTGGCAGAATTAATCTGGAGACCAACCTATTCTGCAAGTGTGCAAAGATTGCTCGTTAGTTTGTGGGTTGCTTGTGTGGTTGAATTCAATATGGCCACGTCATCGGCAAAGTCAAGATCAAATAGTCTGCTGTTATTAAGTCATTTGATGCCTAGTTGATCATCTTGGGTGCATTTACGCATGATCCAGTCTATAGCTATCCCAAAAGCATAGGTGACATAACGCAGCCCTGCTTCACGCCCGAAGTAACTTTGAACCAGTCTGAGTTTTCTGCATCTGTTCTTACACAGCAGGATGCTACAGAATAGAAGGCTTTTATAATGTTGATGTATTTTTCCTGGAAGCCGTAGGTCTTAAGAATCTCCCAGAGAGTAGAACGATGAAGACTATCAAACGCTTTCTGAAAGTCTATAAAATTTATCACTAGTGGTGACTAGAATTCAATTGATTCTTCTAAATAAGACTACGTGCTTCAAATATGTCAGTATTTGTCACCGGATAATTTAAACAGCTTGGTGCAAATATTAACACATTCTGTACAATTAATCGCTATAGTGGCGTACACATGAGCGCCAATAACATCACACACGATTGTAGTAGTTGTTAGCATCTCAAGTAGTAACATGTCCCGTGCGGATTGTTGCTTTCATCACAGCCCACCTGATACACTCTGCTATAGAAAGTGTACCCGTATTTTACAGCGTAATGTTTATGTTTCTTTGATGTTCTGATGCCACCTTCGTCTTGGTTGTTCCCTCGCCCGTACTCCATTAACCATGCCTTCCACTAACGTTCTTTCCAAACCACTGTTACGTTTAACCTGCCCTAAATATTTCATCTTCCTGCCCGGCTGTCCCAGGGAGGGCAGTTTCGTTAGGCACTAAAACGAAAGTTTTAGGATTTGCGTTTGGCCAACCTTACCCGGTAAATGTATCTACGTTAGGCCTTTGACACGGAGTTGTTTGCCGTAATCTTCCCATGTGTTGGCACGGTACTTTACCGTGTTTTCAGAGACACTTGCTGAGACTGTTTATTCGTTACGGATCGTTCTCATTATTTCTTACCTCACAGCTAGCAATTTTTGGTACCGCCATTTGCTCCAAAGGAGTTGGCATTCGTTCACAGACACTACTGTACACTACTGTACACTACTGTTTTATTAAGATTCATCAAATATTTGGGCAACTTTTCATCTGACATCGACCAGAAGATTGCATTTTGTAAATGGATTTTGGACCTGCATTGCTTTCACGTGGTTGAACTACTACGACTACCTGTAGCTCTCCCTCGATCTCTACCCGCTTAGCCAGACAAGAACCAATGTCTGTTACCAGGGTCACCACGTGGAGGTGGGGTAGGATCTTGATTAGTGCCAGCTCATTAATCTTGGCGTAGCGTTGTCCCTATGCGCATTTGACCCCAATTTGTATATTTGATTTATGTTTCCTCACAATACCATGCCATCGCTCCAATTATATTAAATAAAGTTTTAACTGACTCATCATTCTGCATTTCTGCGAGTTCTTCTTGATACTGGATATTTGAAATATCAGACAAATCCACTGATATTGGCATTATAACTTCCAAGTTGGAAAATCAAGTTGGTTCAAGTCAGAAAATATTTCTTTTAAATCAACCGATAGAATTTTCAGATGATCGACAATATCAAGTAAAGCGGTGTCAGTCACTTCACATTTCTGGAGCCAATGAAACTTTTTGAAATTGTTATTCAAAATTCAGTAAAGATAATGAAACCAAATATCTTTGTTTTTGCATAAAACATGATTTTTTTTGTTTCTTGAAGTTGGTTATTTAATATATTTAGTTTTTCAAAGATATCGGCTAGATAACTCACAACAGATTTACCATTGACCGTTAACGATTTTAACCCAATAACATATGCTTTCCCCCTTTCAAAGCTTTGTTAAAATGATGTTGAAATGTATCTAGATATAAGTACTTTCTGTTTATTGAAGATTTTAAAACTTCAGTAAAGTGATTGTGAAGCAACATTCGTTTTTGTCAACAGACATCCAAAAGCCAATTTATCGATTTTGCAACATATAGAACATTAGTTAAACTCCGAACTGGTCCATTGCCCCCCTGAACGATGAAAATGCCCTCCTGTGTGGCGTGCGCCCCGCGTTGGGAAACAGGGGATTAGATAGATAGATAGATAGATAGATAGATAAGATAGATAAGATAGATAAGATAGATAAGATAGATAAGATAGATAAGATAGATAAGATAGATAAGATAGATAAGATAGATAAGATAGATAAGATAGATAAGATAGATAAGATAGATAAGATAGATAAGATAGATAAGATAGATAAGATAGATAAGATAGATAAGATAGATAAGATAGATAGATAGATAGATAGATAGATAGATAGATAGATAGATAGATAGATATATAGATAGATAGATAGATAGATAGATAGATAGATAAATAGATAGATAGATAGATAGATAGATAGATAGATAGATAGATAGATAGATAGATAGATAGATAGATAGATAGATAGATAGATAGATAGATAGATAGATAGATAGATAGATAGATAGATAGATAGATAGATAGATAGATATGTTATAGGGGGTAGGTCCATGCACACTCGTTAATAAAAGCCAATGCTGTCGTTCAGTATTCATATATATATTTATTTGACGATGTTAATCATGGCGACAAAAACACGCCTGTCTCATCTCAAGGGTTCAATCTTAGTCACCTTGTTTACTAAAAGGAATGTTGCTAATTCGTCACTACACAGCTACGTAAAAACGTCATTGTCTCGTTGTTATGTGTTGCGCCTCTGCTTAGAGAGTGCAACACATAGTCTCAACTATTAATTATCTAATTACATACTACACTAACTATATGGCTAACTGTCCATTCCTCCGCTGCCATCTGGGGAACTATGACACCCCTGGAGACCTCGCCGTCGCCCTGACGGCGAAATCCCAAGAAAAAATCGCACAGGTAGCGCCCAATAGGGTTATTAGAGTGGTGAGAGCTGAAAGGAACAAGTCGCCTCACGTGATAAACGTGGCTCCACAACAACTAACTATAACAGCCAACCATGGTCGAAAAGAAAAGAAAATCCTGACGGGATCTCAGGAAGACCCAAGTTGAATGAGCTACTTGGTAAGGAGTCACCACACGTCGTTGGACGTGACTCATCAACTGGCCATAGGTGACCATGGCTAACTTCAACAGTAAACCCTCTGTGCTCTTGTGCTGAAACCATGGTACTAGAAATCAATCAGCATTACATAAATTAATTGGAAAATATGGAAAATATGCGTCTATGATTCCGACGGCGACCCAACAGCATAACACTTGGCCAATGTGAGGTGGCTGTACTGGACATCCATTCCTCCATGAGGTAGTATTGGTTTGATGGCAGCATGTATCAGTATGTCACTAACACTATGTCTTTCTTGCATGTCAGAGTCTTGTCACACTATCTGAAATCTCAAACAAAAACACAAGTTACAAATTGAAAAAAGGAAAAAAAAACATATATATAACGTTAACTTTTCACGTTATATGGCCTCAACAGTAATATCAACCAACCCCCAATGCCCAGGGAAATAATAAACTCCCAAGATTTAACATATTGCATCAAAAAAACATACATAATGTTCATCCAACAACATTATAAGACCTCCACGAGGTATTATTAACCATCCCCCAACCCAGGGAATGAATGAGCTGCAAATATGAAACTCCATTATAAACGTCCAATATTCAACGCTGCTCCATTAACCCCTAAACTTCTCCTATTAAAATTTACCATCTTCTTATTAACATAATTAACACATCAAAGTGTAGGATTACGTACACGTGACGCAAGTCCACACTAAATCCGCCAATTAAACAAATCATGACTCCAAGGATCCGAAATACTCGGATCGACATCATATAACCATATCTAGCAATGGACGGTGAAAAGTTAATGTTTGCCGTCAACATCAACCGACCTCTGTGATATAATTATAATCAGCCTCCCCGTAGCAGAGGAGGGGATCCTAACGATAACATCAATGCTCCCTTTTCTCATCTTAAAGCCGCAATGAAAGAATTTCACAACGTCGTCATAATACCTCCATATCACAAATAAAAACAATGCAAATATTTTCCACAGAATCTCCAAACATGTGGAGTGATATAATATAACCCACCTGGGCTATTGATCATCCACCCTCAACCCCAAAGAATATCTCCAAACAGTATACAAATTCAATTTACTTAACAACTCCTCACCAAGGGAATCGCTATCATAATTACTAATACCCAAGTCGCATCTATGTTAAACAACAATTGTTATACTCTCATTCATTTTGTGCCAACCAATGTCTAAGACATTGATTGATTATCCCAAGAAATTTTCACATCTCTTGATGTGGAGGCCAGATATCATGTAATCATCCTGAGGCAATAAAATCACCCCAAAGGACTAAAGGAACAATCCCAAATATTTTACATCCTTGGCACAAACAAAAATCAAACATATTCAGTATTTGAGTGCAAATTATAAAACAACCATGGATCAAGGTATCCCCATACAACCAGGGAACCCTCATGGAACTCAAGGAATTCCCAAGCAATTTGCAATCCATAAGTACAATCCATGTTCCCATACCCAGGGACTTGTCCAAAACTCAAATATCCTTGCCCGGTTTAACATTGTCCTCGACATATTTATCACCATCCATCCCTCCATTTCCCAGGATCCCAATAAAAACCTAAGCCAGGTGTAGGCAGCTCTCGTGTTCAATGTGGTATCATAGAAACCACATGAATCATGTTTGTACTCGACATGGTCAAATGTCTTTCCACGGACCATCCCTGGGGTCAATGATATCACGTGTAAAATCCCCCATATGTCTGTCCCGAAGTAATTTATCTAGGGAAACGTAGGCCCCAAACATTAAATGGAGTAAACCAGTACCAAACCCTGGCCCGTAGAATGAAGGAATCAACCCATGTAAACTCCGAGGATGTAAACATAGGGCACCAACGCTATAAAATAGCAACAAGAACCCCATCACTACAGTATTCCATCGCACACACCTGGACCTGGAATGTACACAATGGAACAACGCATTGTCCCTCTGACCGATAAAATTTCGGTCAAGATGCACACTATTTTTCACATCAGAACCAGTGCGCACTGTATCTGATTTTGACCAGATATGAAAATCAATTTTAGCGTTGCTGTTCATATTGTGCCTATATTCTGAACTCAGAGATTGAGCATCTGTCCCATCAATTCCTAAACTTAATTGAAGGGAGGTACATTTATCTTCACCTCCAATGTCTACTGAGAGACTATTACTTTTAGTATGCTCGTAGGCACACTCGCTGGATCCCAAAATTTTTATATCGTCATTGTTGAACTCATCCTCAGGGATCTCAATTACTCGTGTTGTCGATTTTGACGTGTCCTTGGACGGAGACACTGGCAGGCGACCAGATTCTTGTACAGGCGGATCCCTAACCTGTTCCTGTTGTAAATGATCAGTAGGGTCTAATCTAAAGATAGACTTAGGCCACTTTGCTTTTCTCCGTACTCTTTCGGACTGACTGCTACAGGCAGCACCCTTGAATTGAAACATACGCCCCTTACTATTGTGGCCCACCAACACTTGTTTAAAATTTTTCGAATTAACCTGTACTCTTTTATAACGTCCTCGCCGTTTTACTTTTGTTTGAACATTGGTAGTATCCTTAAAACCTGATGTATTAATCTTGCAACCTGTACGAGTTGCCTTCGCGCTCATAGAATCAATGCCATGTGTCCCATGAGGATAAAGTATACGATTTACATTGCGTTGTAATCCTGAGTGGTGAACATGAACAATATCCAAATGTTCTATTGGTTGTTCTTTGTCGTGGATGACCTTTTCAGAAGGCAGTGATAAACTGTTCTGTACCACTCGCAATTCCTCACCGGAATCAATAATGACTTCCTTAATGTCAGCCTCCTCCTGTTCATGTCCCTTATCCCCAAATACACATTGACTATCCTCTTTTATGTCCTGCGCTACAATTGTCTCACAGAGGAAAGACTCATTTACTATATGGATTTCCTGAAAATTTACTGCCGCTACCAAGGGAGGGTCCGTTAAGACATAAGGCTCACTATCGGGACAATCGACAACGGATTCAGCTATATTGCTAATTTGAGAAGTAACCACTTCTACACAAGAAAACTGCAATAAAAAGTTCGGTTCTTCACAGGCCACATCGTCGGAAGATATCAAAGCAATAGGCTTAATATCGGAGCAATCCATAACAGATCCCATTGTATCGCTATCTTGCGAATCAACGACCTCTATCCGTGAAAATTGCAACAATAAATTCGGCTCTGCAGTCGAACCGTTGATGCTTGAAATCAATTTATGATTAGCCTGAGAATCGTCCTTCGCTGCACAGGGCAAATCTAATAAAAAATTTGGCATAGTACTTAACCTCTCGAAGTCGGACACAAACATATCAATGTTTTGTTTTGCCCGGCAATCAGCATTTGAAACCTGTAGTAAAGTATGTTGCTCACTCGACATACCATTATTTACGTCATGGCAAGTATATATTTGCTCCTCTTGGCAATTGTCTATTGATAGAGAGGGACTAATGGGAGAGAATTGCTGCTCCTCCGTCGCCACAAACCCAAACACATTATGTTTGTTAATGGTCTGGTTTTCATGGGCCTTGCCACCGGACACCCATGGATGTGCGCTCCTTCTTACGTCCTGGCTGTGGAAAGAAGAACAATTATACTTTCCCCCCAAATTGTGACTTTCATTGGACCTCCCATAACCCCGTTGTCGATGTTGACGAAAATTTCTCTCCGGATGAGTAGTGGTGGGGAAGGATCTAGCAGGGTTTGGGCAGCGTATCTCAGAGTGGCGTTCCGCCACCTTCGATTCCAGGACGTCCATACGACGATGCATCTTAGAAATTGTATGGGCGTCTGACGCGGGAATGGGACTGCGCTCCCATCGTATGGCCGCATCACGAACCTGTAGGAAAGTCGTAGGCGGAAACTGCTCTATTTTTTCCAATAAGACGGCCTTACACAGGCGATCTCGCAATGAATCGACAAAGCGGTCGCGTAATAACTGGGGGTCCACCACCGCCTGTCCTTCCTCTTTCTGTGCTGCAGTGATCTTAGCATATATATCAGCCAAGCGATGAGAATAATCGCGGCACGATTCCCCAGCTATTTGGGACGCCCTATAAAATACAGAAAAGAGCTCAGTGAGCGACCTGTTGTCGCCATACAACCTGACCATTGTCATCAATAATTGCTCAGGGTCTTGTATGGTGAGCATCTGGATTTGTAGCTCACTTCGGACGGAGGCCGACACATTGTCCAGGATGGTATACAGTTTATCTTCACCCGTTAGTCCGTAAAGTCTCCAATAAGAGCGTACGCTCCTGGCAAACTCCTCTATGGAGGGCCCGACACCATCACTGAATGTACTCAAGGTGATCCCAGGATAATCCTGTGGCGCCAGCCCCCACCGCGCCTCTACATCTAACCCATGACCTCCTCTGTCATACCTATGAGCCATCATAAATATTACGCAATGCGATAGAAATATAGCAATACAAATTAAGTGACCAAACGAGTACAATTGTCAGAAATATATAACCTGAAACACCAATAGTCAACCAGATGTTATATAATTAAGTAGTAATGATCATATACGTAAAAAAAATGCATATTCATATCTAGCAAGCAATGTGCGTAAATTGAATAAGAAAGATATACTCACGATGCAATTAGTGCCATGTAATATGATGTAAGAAAAAACTGGTAACATAATGTTCATAAATGTTCAACGCTATAGAAGTCACAAATCAGTCTTCATCCTGGGTAACGGACATCACTGTACACAGTATCCAGAACTATAATTGTAGACTTCATAAAGACAGTTCTTAGATACAACGAAACGAACAATGGAGACTATATAATCCAGGTTCACATCCCAGAGTACATGCACCAGTGAGAGACTGGCATAGCTCACTTCCATTGCAGGAACCTAATTTGTCACATAACAGTCCGTAAATATTTTCCGGACAATCCTTTTCTGAACAATGTAATCCTATGAATTCGGTCTTAAAAGTGCGATGACCAATTGTGCTGTTGCATTTTTCAGAACAACCGTTAGAACAGTTGAACTCATAGTATGTTCCGCAAGTGCCTGGATGACATAATCAGTTCTTGTGTCGCATATGTCAACGCAACTGGAAGAACAAAAACTGCAAGGAAATTCTGTTCCGAAAGTACCTGGTATATTCGTAGGTCGAATCCCAACTAGAAGGTTGAAAATAAGGTCGTTATATACCAGGTGAAGGATGATACCAAATTTCCAATTGTGGACGAGACGCTCGATTGAATCCCCCTATAGGAAGGTCGAGGGTCAGTGTGTGAAATCTTCGTTGTAAGAAGTTATCAAGGTTCAAACGCCGACGACATTATCGTTAGAAATCGATAGAGCATTTCTTGTGGAAAGGGGCAGTGGAGGTTATTGCACTGCCGTTGTAAGCTGTTTCCAAATGTATGCAATCATGGAAAATAATGATCGATAGAGCCTTCCATGCAGGAAGGTGGAAACCAAGGATGTAGGCTAGAAAATAGTCAAATGTTGAAAATAGTTATCGACAAAAACAACTCACTTTGATAGAGTGATTCTGGTCCACAGTTGGTGTGGGACGGTGGGCAGATCTTTTTTACCTCTGACACCAAATTGTTATAGGGGGTAGGTCCATGCACACTCGTTAATAAAAGCCAATGCTGTCGTTCAGTATTCATATATATTTATTTGACGATGTTAATCATGGCGACAAAAAACACGCCTGTCTCATCTCAAGGGTTCAATCTTAGTCACCTTGTTTACTAAAAGGAATGTTGCTAATTCGTCACTACACAGCTACGTAAAAACGTCATTGTCTCGTTGTTATGTGTTGCGCCTCTGCTTAGAGAGTGCAACACATAGTCTCAACTATTAATTATCTAATTACATACTACACTAACTATATGGCTAACTGTCCATTCCTCCGCTGCCATCTGGGAACTATGACAGATAGATGAGATAGATGATAGATAGATAGATAGATAGATAGATAGATAGATAGATAGATAGATAGATAGATAGATAGATAGATAGATAGATAGATAGATAGATAGATAGATAGATAGATAGATAGATAGATAGATAGATAGATAGATAGATAGATAGATAGATAGATAGATAGATAGATAGATAGATAGATAGATAGATAGATAGATAGATAGATAGATAGATAGATAGATAGATAGATAGATAGATAGATAGATAGATAGATAGATAGATAGATAGATAGATAGATAGATAGATAGATAGATAGATAGATAGATAGATAGATAGATAGATAGATAGATAGATAGATAGATAGATAGATAGATAGATAGATAGATAGATAGATAGATAGATAGATAGATAGATAGATAGATAGACATAAAAACTGACAGACCGACAATCTGACAGACACACAGTCTAACAGCTAGACATATTAACATACACACAGACTGATATTCAGACAGACTGGGAGGCAGACTTACTTACAAACTGACTGACTGACTGATCGACTGATTGATTGCTTGATAGCAAATCGATTGAGATATATATATATATATATATATATATATAAAGATAGACTGATAAATGAGCCGAATATTAAGAATGACATTCTTAACGCAGTGAGTCTTTCCGAACGGGAGTTTCAGGACTGTGGATCCCAGTCGCCGACCACATTAAGAGAGATAGGTGTCAATATTGGTGCAGCCCCAAAAAACCGACATTCCAAATATACAAAGAGATTATTTAATCAATAACGAACTGGTGTGTTGAGCCGATGAACGCTGCTGGATTTGTTGAAGCGGAGATCGGAGCATCTATGGTCGGGTCCGGGGTGCTATGATGATAATCCTCATATAACTGTTAACTGATCAGCTGAAATACATACAAACATTTTTAACAAACTGTTACATTGAAATACCAATTAGCATGCATACACAGACATTAATGCCGCCTCTATTTCCCTCATGTTGTTCAGGTCTGATGAACAATATTGATGAAACTTTTAATGAACATTTAGTGTTGCTGTTCACGTCAACATTTATTAATTTATTCCTACCCCTATATCAGTTCTACTTTTTAGTTTCTGCATCAAAAGTATAGTTAGTGATTCAGATTTTTTTCCTAGTCCTAAAACCGATTATGAAAATAGCAGAAGTTATATTGTTCTGATAAACATTTGATTAAATAAATACGTTTCTGAAATGGTCGTTAGTCACAGGCGAGGTCTTTATAACCTATGTATGCTCCATAGACTGAGCACCTATGGGTCTGCCCGGAGTGCAATGACGTCAGTTTAGTAACCAATAACCAATAACCAATAACTATGTATGCTCACTGAGCACAAATCCGCGTTCCGGTGCAAATGTGTGTTATTGACAATGAGAGGCCAGACAGGTTGGACGGTTTTAACACCATGTCAGGCGTCCAACCAACGAATAGAGCTGACATTTTTAACGCCCTCATAGACTGTGGTCGCAAAGAAGATTATCATTTAAACCACGTCAACTACTAGATTGCAGGAGCTAGTATTTAAGATTGTAGTAGCAAGAAAAGGACAGCAAAACTGGTATACGAGTAGGCTCTTCAATCAAAATAGAACTGGTACGGCCAGTCGCTGGACGCTTTTGCAGATTTTGCGAAGGAGATCGGATCACAAATGGACATGTCCGGAGTGCAATGAAGATATGCCAAACTGAAACTGAAATCCTGATGAAAAAAATGTAAATCACATTGATTTGTCACAATGAACATTTTTCTCATTAACGACCATTCTGCTGATTCTGTTGTCTTAAATGAGCATTAATATATTCATATCGTGCAGTTACAGGTTACGTAGGGCGTGCAAGTTATTTCTCCATACTACTCTATCCTTTGCAACACGTTCAGTCTCTTGTTTGGAATAGATTCCGATGTTTCCCACCTCTTTTAAGGAATCTCATTTCATAATCTTTCTTTTTTTCATCCATTTAATGCGTTGTCTCCAATTTCCGTTTAGTTGTCGCAGAGCATCATTACTGTCCATCGAACCAAACTAGCCCATAAGTGATACTGCTTAGTACAGTGGTTCTCAAAGGTTCTGCCCAGGTTCACCAGTGTGCCTGGTGACATTCCTAGGTCCACTAGGAAATCCCAGATCAGGGTCGGCAACGAGGTGCCAGCGAGCACAAGGGTAAATAAAATCTCCAATACACATCAGGCCCATGCTTCTCATAGACAGAAATTAAATGATGAATAAAGATCAGCAGCATTTTCCAATTATTTATGTATTTCTCTGTTTGTTTACATCTTACTTATTAGTTTTTGTGCATAGTGCACGTAGGAGTTTTTGGTTGAACTTCAAGTGCGCTATGACTTCATTATTCAATATGTTTGAGATATATTAAGATTGTGGCTATATATAGATTTGAGATATTGATACATACCAAAGTTAGCAGTTATCCATAATGCCTCCTCGTACACAAGCTAGATTGCAATGGTTACTATCTATCAAATGCCTCTTCGGTACAATGTGCTTGTGTTAACTTAGCATGGCAATGAGGACAGTTCAAGTATTAAATCGTCCTTCGTACAATGTGCTTGTGTTACTGATGTGGTAGGAGGTATCAAGTTAAAGTAGTAGATCTTACGGTAATGTGCTTGGTTAACTGATGGGAGGAGGTATCAAGTTCAAGTAGTAGATGCGTCTACGGTAAATTGCTTGTGTTAACTGATGCGGAGGTATCGTTCAAGTAGTAGATGCGTCTAGGTACAATGTTTGTGTTAACTGATGTGGTAGGGAGGTATCAAGTTCAAGTAGTAGTATTTCCCTTGTGGAACATGGCTCTCTTTACAGCCCGGCTAAAAAAACTCTGTCTCTAGTACGTTCTCCCGCCTCTTCCAGTGACATGTTCAAGGTTTCTTTGATCGCCTGCTGCCACTTTCGTCTTGGTCGTCCTCTGACTCGTACTCCAGGAACCGTGCCTCACATTGCCGTTCTCTCCAAACGACTGTGAAGTTTAACTTGGACACAGTAATTCATCTTCCTGAAAATATTATGTATGAGCCAAAATGCTCCTTGATATTCAGGTCTTGTAGGATGTCTTTGCTTTTTATCTTCTCTGTCCAGGATGTTCTAAGATATTTTCTGTAAGACCTTGTTTCACAAACTTCAATTTTGTTCTTTAATGTTTGTGTTGTGATCCCCGAATCGCATCCGTATGTTGCCACAGGGAATGTGCATGTTCTCAGAAGTCTCGTTTTTGTTTCTTTGCTTGTGTTGTACCATAGTTTCTTCATGCTGATCACCCTCTGGAAAGCCATGACCTAGTATTGTTCGAAATTCTATGGTACAATCTCCATTGCTGTTAATTATAGAACCAGGATATTCAAAATATGTGACGTTCTTAATTATCTTTATTATTGATTGTAATTGTGGGTTGAGATTTTGCTTTGTTATCTTTGTCATGGGGACATCATTTTAGTTTTCTTTGTATTCGGTACAATGTTCTTACTTCACTGTGTTTGTTTTGACAGACTGAATTAGATGTTCAAAACCATTGACACTATTTGAGAGGAGAACTGTATCATCGTATTCGCGTACCTTAACTCTGGAATTTTGTTTCCACCAAGTATCACGACAATAAAACGACTATTATATCTGGTTCTTGTATAATAATCGGTGCCTCTTTGCGGAAATGCGTGTATAGTATTAACGACATTTTTTATTTTGCATTGTAATAAATTTGCACTTCAAAATCATTAGGAATGTTACATCAATGTATGTATTGAGACGTCAACAATATGAAACATTATCTTCAAACTAATTTCGATATACGCATTTAACTAAGCGTCCGCGTAATTACTAATGACTTCAGTTGTTTACAACGATCAACCTCGTGTTAAATTGGTGAACAGGAAATTCAAAAATTGTTTTAGGAAAACCCGTTTCGTACCTGAAAATTGCTATTTGTGTCGTCATTATTAAATGGCTCTAAACATTAGTTTTCTTCAACAATGCTAATGGACACGTAAGTATATAACAAACAAAAGGTAACTTCTAGATTGTATGATTGTTTGAATGACAAAAAATAATTTTGTAGTAAGAAAAATGTGTAGTTTATATGCAGGTTATCAATTTATTTAATAAAATGTTTACAAAGATATTAATTGTTATCTGTGGTCATGACAAGATGAAAAAACCTGGCCAACAATGGCGGAATGCGGGAGGGCCATTCAGAGTCAGAACTGTTTGATTATGAACACGACTTTGCTAGCGCATTTCCGACATGTTTGGTCGGGTATTTTCCGGTCTCGTTTGCCGAGATACTGAGTTAGTGCTTGAGCAACGCTGTAAGCTATGAATGTTACATAGAATGCTTTTTGCTGTGTCAACCGTGCGTTTGTTGTGTGTTAGTGTGTATTCAGAAAATGGCGGACAGCGGTTATGACGAACAAGTTCAATCTGCCGTGTGCAGTTATATTGCGGGTGAAGAAAGCTGGATTTTGTCGTGATTGATGTTCCTTCGACAAGAATTGCAATTCAAGTGATAAACAGTTTCGCTACATTAGCGAAGGCTATATGAATTTTATGCGGAGCAGGTTGTTTTTTGTGGCGGTATGCGGCTGTTTCATTCTGAAATTAGTTCACACAGGAAACATTTCACAGCTGTTAGCATTTCGTGTGATTTTCATTGGCACAGGGACGGAGCAATTATGGCGTGACCCGTTGCAGTGAAGTTGGAACCGTACTTATGAACTATGACAAGATGAACGTACTGTAACACAAGAACATTGAACCGAAGCAGTAGTGATTTGAATATAACATATAATAACTCATTCAGTGCCAGTCCCAAGTCTGGATATTAAGGAGGGGTATTAGGGTTTGCCAGCTAACTTTAACTTCATGAAAGATAGACTATTAGTAGAGCATATACGAGACATACCATCTCACCACCAGCTCAGAGATTCAACTTCACGAAAGACATATTTTTAAAAAAATAATAGATCCGAGATAACTATCTCCCAATCACTTAGAAGTCTCCACATCATCAGAAATCCACTAGTGCCAGATAATAGACATATAGATCTGAGACAACCATCTCCCAATTACTTAAAAGTCTTCACATCGTTAATAGACGCTCATAAAAATAGATCTGAGACAACCGTCTTCAATCAGCTTGGATGTTTTCCCATCGAAGATATAGTTTTGAAAATCTTCAGATAGACAAAACAAGTTGCAGTTACCCAAGGAGATCAGCTGTGATGGAACTATAGGTACGTTAAGAGAACAGTGTATGTCAAGATATGTGTTAGAGACTATATAAGTAGTGGTATTTCTTTATATCTTGAATGTTTTTTAAAATAATATGTTTGTTTTGTTGTTTTGTCTATATTTATATCAATGTATTCCTTGGAGAAAGTTCTAATACTAAGGAAAAATAAACATACTTAAATCCAATGCCGACTTGGATATGACAGAAGAGAGAATGTGTGTTCCTCAGTCACCTCTTACGACATGCCTTGTAGGTCGCAGTGTTACTATTTGTTTTCTCCCCTTGTGAGCGCCGGCAACACATAACCGGTGCAAACTTGTAAAGACCAGATGATCACAATGCAACCAATCAAGTATCTTTACGTATTACTATTTAACGATAGGGGAAGGTAAACTCATTTCATATCAGCGTGGTGACTCATCACCAAATTATTTGGGGGTCTCTGTGGCTGAGTGGTTAAGCCCTTTGCCTTGCGAGTCGAAGGTCGTGGGTTCGAGTCCGAACCACGCCGTTCTGTTCATGAGTGCAGTTTTTTCCAGAGACCCCTAGGATTGTTGCCGGAGCTACGGAGTTCGTGCTTTGTACAATACTCTCGGTAGGTGGCGTGCCATTTCTGCGGAGAGGGACTGAGCCAAATGGGGTAAAACCCGGTGCAATGAAGTCAATCCTTCGACTTTTAAACCCTTTTTTACCAGCAAATTATCAAACGCTACAGTAATCAAATACCACGTGTTATCAGTTAAATCCTACTGAGTACAAATACATGTCCATCCAAACATCAGATATATATATTTAGTATTAAAAAAAAGAAAACAGTATATGAATTAATTTCTGTGCCCACGTTAAGCATTGATAACTGATGATTCCTTTGTTGCCCAAATGAACAGATTCGATGCAACTTTTTATTAACATTTAGTGTTCACTTCAGCGTTTATGATTTTATTACTACCACTATATCGGTTCTATTTTGTAGTTTCCACATTTATTAAACCATACATTTCACACCAGATTTAATTATCGCATTAAAAGTAACAACTTCTAACGGCGTATGACATTTCAGTTAAATCCTACTGAGTAAATACGTGTCCATCCATACATCAAATATATATATTTAGTTAAAAAAAAGGAAACAGTATATGAATTAATTTCTGTGCGCAGGTGATAAACTAGAGATTCCTGTTTTGGTACCCACATTTATTAAACCATACATTTCACGCCAGATTTAACTATCTCATTAAAAGTGACAACTTCTATCAGCGGGTGACATTTATTAACGTTGAATCAAAAGAATAAATTAATTTGTAATAATAAATTATTATATTGCCCACTCTACAGCAGCAGTATAAATACCAAATGAAAATTTAATAATAATACCACACACAAACATAATTTCTACGTATTAACTTGGTAAATCAGAAATGTGATAGTTATGTGTGTTATCTAGTGAATATTAGGTGTACATAGAATATGATCAATGTATTTTGTACATTTACTTGGTTATTTGAGAATTTTGTTACATTATTTTATTTGTTTAATTAGTGTTTTGCTATATTTCATAAAACGTTTCATAAAATTGTTATCATAATTGCTACCAGCTGTAATTTAAATCTGCAGGAAACAGCAATTAAATTTATTCTTCAGCGATCTCTGGTCATGAGCTTAGTTTACTGTGTACAGCAAACTTGGTAGTTAGCTTTAGGTCTGTCAGGTTTCACTAAAGTTTAGTTTTTAGGCCGACTTTGTATGGTAACATGTTGCTTCTCAGCACAACCAGAACAGGACAGTGTTGCAGAACATGCTCCGGTGTCTTTTCCGCTTGCTGGCATAGACAGAGAGCTGTTTGACCTATTCCTAGTCAAATAACATAATAAACACCTTTCAAACATCATCAAATAGCCTGTTCTAAACAAAATGTTACCACACCAACAGTCCTTCTCAATTTATATCTCTATTGGCAGAGATCCTGTGAATGCATCATTTACATTAAAATCTCGATTCCAGCTTCCTGTGTCTCTTCTTTCTCATAGTCGGAATGTCTTTCATAGTGTCTTCTTTTCCTCATAGTGAATGTTTCTTATAGTGGTCTTTCTTCTCATAGTCGGAATGTTCCTTTCATAGTGGTCTTTTTTCCTCATAGTCGGAATGTTCTTCATAGTGGTCTTTTCTTTCCTCATAGTGGAATGTTCTTTCATAGTGGTCTTTTCTTTTCCTCATAGTCGGAATGTTTCTTCATAGTGGTCCTTCTTTCCTCAAGTCGGAATGTTTCTTTCATAGTGGTCTTCTTTTCCTCAAGTCGAATGTCTTTCATAGTGGTCTTCTTTCCTCAAGTCGGAATGTTTCCTCATAGTGGTCTCTTTCCTCATAGTCGAATGTTTCCTCATAGTGGTCTTCTTCTTTCCTCATAGTCGAATGTTTCTTCATAGTGGTCTTTCTTTTCCTCATAGTCGGAATGTTCCTTTCATAGTGGTCTTTTCTTTCCTCATAGTCGGAATGTCTTTCATAGTGGTCTTCTTCTTTCCTCATAGTCGGAATGTTTCCTTTCATAGTGGTCTTCTTCTTTTCCTCATAGTCGGAATGTTTCCTTTCATAGTGGTCTTCTTCTTTTCCTCATAGTCAGAATGTTTCCTTCATAGTGGTCTTCTTCTTTCCTCATAGTCGGAATGTTCCTTTCATAGTGGTCTTCTTCTTTCCTCATAGTCGGAATGTTTCCTTTCATAGTGGTCTTCTTCTTTTCCTCATAGTCGGAATGTTTCCTTTCATAGTGGTCTTCTTCTTTTCCTCATAGTCGGAATGTTTCCTTTCATAGTGGCTTCTTCTTTCCTCATAGTCGGAATGTTTCCTTCATAGTGGTCTTCTTCTTTCCTCATAGTCGGAATGTTTCTTTCATAGTGGTCTTCTTCTTTCCTCATAGTCGGAATGTTTCTTCATAGTGGTCTTCTTCTTTTCCTCATAGTCGGAATGTTTCCTTTCATAGTGGTCTTCTTCTTTTCCTCATAGTCGGAATGTTTCCTTTCATAGTGGTCTTCTTCTTTTCCTCATAGTCGGAATGTTTCCTTTCATAGTGGTCTTCTTTTCCTCATAGTCGGAATGTTTCCTTTCATAGTGGTCTTCTTCTTTTCCTCATAGTCGGAATGTTTCCTTTCATAGTGGTCTTCTTCTTTTCCTCATAGTCGGAATGTTTCCTTTCATAGTGGTCTTCTTCTTTTCCTCATAGTCGGAATGTTTCCTTTCATAGTGGTCTTCTTCTTTTTCTCATAGTCGGAATGTTTCCTTCATAGTGGTCTTTCTTTTCCTCATAGTCGGAATGTTTCTTCATAGTGGTCTTCTTCTTTTCCTCATGTCGGAATGTTTCCTTCATAGTGGTCTTCTTCTTTTCCTCATAGTCGGAATGTTTCCTTTCATAGTGGTCTTCTTTTCCTCATAGTCGGAATGTTTCCTTTCATAGTGGTCTTCTTTTCCTCATAGTCGGAATGTTTCCTTTCATAGTGGTCTTCTTCTTTTCCTCATAGTCGGAATGTTTCCTTTCATAGTGGTCTTCTTTTCCTCATAGTCGGAATGTTTCCTTTCATAGTGGTCTTCTTCTTTTCCTCATAGTCGGAATGTTTCCTTTCATAGTGGTCTTCTTTTCCTCATAGACGGAATGGTTCCTTTCATAGTGGTCTTCTTCTTTTCCTCATAGTCGGAATGTTTCCTTTCATAGTGGTCTTCTTTTCCTCATAGTCGGAATGTTTCCTTTCATAGTGGTCTTCTTCTTTTCCTCATAGACGGAATGTTTCCTTTCATAGTGGTCTTCTTCTTTTCCTCATAGTCGGAATGTTTCCTTTCATAGTGGTCTTCTTCTTTTCCTCATAGTCGGAATGTTTCCTTTCATAGTGGTCTTCTTCTTTTCCTCATAGACGGAATGTTTCCTTTCATAGTGGTCTTCTTCTTTTCCTCATAGTCGGAATGTTTCCTTTCATAGTGGTCTTCTTATTTTCCTCATAGACGGAATGTTTCCTTTCATAGTGGCTTCTTCTTTCCTCATAGTCGGAATGTTTCCTTTCATAGTGGTCTTCTTTTCCTCATAGTCGGAATGTTTCCTTTCATAGTGGTCTTCTTCTTTTCCTCATAGTCGGAATGTTTCCTTTCATAGTGGTCTTGACCAAACCGTCGAGTCGTATTATATACAAAATAAAACTGCAACTATCTTATTTGTAGCATCAGCCAGTTTTCTTATATCTTAAGTTATTCTTGGATAGATATTCTTGTTCTCTTCTCTTTTCCCTGGTATATGGATGTCTTTTTGTAACACTTATAATCAAAACACATTTATGCTTTTCACTGTTTTGTTAAATGTGTATGATGATCGGGTCACAAACCGGGTCATTATATTTCGCCTAAGCACCGGACACTGCAGAGAACACAGACTTAGATCTACTAGGAATAAGTCAATGCGCTCTGTGCAGTGTCATCTGGTGGAACAGACAACGGAACATGTCCTACAAGACTGTCCACTCCTGGATGGATGAACTGAGAACCAACATGTGGCCCCAATAATAATAAGTAATAATACACTTTCGGGAAATCTGGCAGACCTGATGCTGACTGACCAGTTCGTGGTGCACAATAAACTATGTGCATAACACCACGTGCTGGGACTAGTGAAATGTGTCATAATATAGACACCACGTGCTGGGAATCCCTGGTGAAAGATTGCCAAATGTGACGATGTAACAACTCAAAAGGAACTCTCACATCTAAGAATCTTAGCGCCGATGAGGCACAGAGAAAACGAGCTGCGCGAAAAGACAAAAACACAAAACCCATATGTCTAATCTTGATCATGTATACCTTGTTAGGGATTGTGTTCTAGGATTGGACTCTACAGTTAGCTGCGCACACACCAGAGAGGTGCAGATGTACACGTCTGAGGTTGTTATCATCGCTTACGCATGACCAGAAATCGCTGAAGATCAAGTATACACCGCGGCCAAGCTAATAGCTACTACAAAAATGACTTGAGTTGAAGATGGAAAATGGTATTGCGACAGTGCGCCAAAATATTCTTGGTGCATTGAGAGAGTCTTTCCGAACGGATGAGTGAGTTTCAGGCATGTGATCACTCCTGATCAGATTGTGAAAGATTGGTATCGAGATTGGTATCGATATTGGTACAGCCCGAAAAGAACGACTTACCAAATATGCATAACGATTGATTAATCAACATTGAACTATAGTGTTGGTCCGCTTTAGGTTGCTGGATTTGTTGAGGCGGTGACCGGAGCACCTATGTACATGTCCGGAGTGCTATGGTGGTAGTCCTCATATAACTGATTTAACTGATAACTGTAACATGGTATAGTAAACGTAACATACATTTTGCTATATGTTGCTTGTTGCAGGAACTCAGCATCATCATGTTTCTTATAGTAGCTGTTAGCGTGATCTTACCAGCGTTATTTTGTGCATGTAGCGGTAAGTAAGGTTTCTTCAATAATATTTAAAAGTTTCAATGAATTGGTGTATTGGTTATTGGTTACCAAACTGATGTCACTGCACTCCGGGCAGATCCATAGGTGCTCCGTCTACCCCAACAGATATCGAAGAATATGCATACTAATGGTTCCTGTGGCTCGCTGATTAAACACACCTCTCATTCTGCCCCTTAGACATCCCGTTCTATTTGTACAACGGGTAACTCTAAACTGCTTAAATCGCTTGATCGATTCAACTTCTATTTTAGTGTCCTCATCCAACAGACACTCGCGAAGAGACCGAAGAACATTCTTCTTATCCATCTTCAACTCCCCAACAATCGATGCTGTTGATGCAAGCTGTCCGCTCTCTCATTACCGTAAACATCCGCATGCCCAGGACAGTATATCCACGTAAGCCGATGGACGCTAGAAACTTCTATAGACGACATCCACTCCTACCGAAACCTGCACTACTGGATCTTGTGAAGCATTGATTGGGAGTCAGATACAACAATCGTACCAGTAAATGAAGTCCCAGAGAACCAATGGAGGGCAGCAGTAACGTTTTTATTTTGTATACCACCCGTCTGTACGAATAGTAATACTGCAACCAGCATGGCATGGAGTAAGAGGCGACTGAGGTAGGGGCCTAGGGAAGCTACCCTATTACATAAAGAACATTCCAGATATCGGATGTTCTGGCCTACATGTTGGAACATAAAACACACAACAGCGAATCGCTGTTAGGCTCGGATCACATACGCATCACAAAAAGTGGTTAATAAGGGTCAATGGAGCGTTCAAAGAAGAAGATAAAGTATACATAAAGTCGAGTAAGACTTCATGAATGGTGGGGACACTGCTAATAAGGAGAGGAATCCTCCACGCAAACATCTGTCTTAGGCGCCATTACTACCTCGGAACCCATAGCGTTCAGACGAAATAAATATGATAATTTGTTGAATTTAAATGTAAAAGTTATCATGAAAAACAGCGATAGATCAAACTTGAATCTCAATACACTGAAAACGAAGATATTTACAACTGATAAAACAGAATTGATGGCTAATATATCTGTCAACGGCAACAAAGTTGGAAGATTCGACAACTGTGAATACCATTGCTAAAATGGTTATAAATGAATTACAAGAAGAGATCTGAGCTTGATTTGCAAAACTAAAAGAGTACTTAACAACTATAAGAACAGAATAAGAACAAATATCTGTTCGCACAGTTGTTTAGAGAGATCTGCAGTGTTATTCTTGGCAACAAATGGTTGTGAGACATGGACCATTGACAAAGTGGCAGAGAAGATCATTAATGCTTTTAAATACAAATACTACAAAAAAGTACTTCAAATATCATGAACAGAGAAGAGAACAAATACTTTTGTTCTGCACCAGCTTGATATTAGAGAGAGAGAGAGATGGCTATTAAAGAGCATACCGTCAAGGACAATTAAATATTTCGGACACATGACATGTGTACCTAGAGAAGATAGTTTTGTAGGGAATGATACCTGTAAGAATAATGAGAGGAAGACCTAGAAGACGATGGGTGCAAGGTGTCATTGACGATCTGAGAATGACTACTCTGACACCGGTCAACTTGCACAGAATAGAGATTTTTCTGTACTGCTGTCATGGGAGCCAAGTCCTGAAGGGTTAAGCCTTTATGTTGATGATGATCATGAAAACAAGTATTCTAGATTAGGATGTTATCGTTTTACAATGTTTATTTTACTCTATCAGCTGCTGAGACTGCGTTCACTGTTCGCAATACAATCTCCGGGATATTATATCAAGGTCATACACTTGTATTTCAGCAGGAGATTCTCGACGAGGGTAATAATTTCAACACGGACACCGGTTTGTTCACAGCACCAAAGGTAAATTTCCTTGTAATTGTAATAGTTTTCTGAAAAGCACGCTTATTTTTTTCTTCTTCTCTTCCACCATTTACTTCTTTATAAGAAGTGGTGGGGTGGGTGGTGGGGATGAAAGGATTGTGTGTGTGCTTGTTCTAAGTCACTTTGTCAGCTTTTATGTATTTTGTTAAGGCTGTTCTTGATCCCGTCGCTTCATCATTCGCGTAGTCTTCCTCTTGTTCTGTAACTTTGTTAATTAACATAAATATAACTTCATGCAGCAACATATCTACACTATTGTGTGATATATATATGTGATAGAGTGGCTACTACATAGGTTCCCCAATCTCCTCCATCAGGGAGTAATCGTATTCGGGATTGACAAGAATAACTTATTTAGCCATGTTTCCTGATTAAATGTCTGAGGCTTGACAAGTGGATCAGTAGACTAGTCTGAGAGGCTGACAATGGATCAGTAGTAGATGCAAGTCGTGATCTCACTAAATAGGCAGGAAGTTCTGACAAGTGGATCAAGACTTATGAATAGACGTGGACAAGTCGTGTGATCTCACTAAATAGGCAGGAAGTTCAGACAAGTGTTAGTGTTTAATTTCTTTTTGTCTTTTGAAGTGAGTCTACCTAAAATAGAGGTGTGTCAAAAGTTGAACTAGACTAGTTGACGACAATTTGAATGAGGTGTGAGATTTATTTGATGTCCTTTGAAGTCGGAAATCAAAGGAGACAAGACAATATATATATACCAGGAGGAAGCACCGATTAACAGAGAACACAGACAATGATACTCGATGAAGAGGCAGAGAGAGACAGAAATCTAGGATAGTAATAGACAGTACAAGAAGCAGACATAGTATAGACCCCTCAACACCAGCGCATAGATTCAACTTGACGAAAAACATTTATTTTTTAATAGATCAGCTATGTACACATCATCTCCACATCTTCAAATATCTACCAGTATAGACAACATGATGTCCACCCATTCCAGATGCATACTTCCAGATTCAATCAGTTGAAGCATATTCATCGAGTCTGATATGATGATCGTATTGGTAACCTGTTGCTCAGCCACCCATGACAGAGCCCTGGAGGCAGCGGTGATCTCCAGAGTTATGCTCATAGGTCTAGATGAGTTGACCTTGTTGTGTTATATCCGTGTTTATTTAGTTGTATTGACAAAGTGAGCGTATGTAGATCAAGCGGTAGTAAGCTCGATCCCAGATCCAAGCGTACCTGGTTCAAACCCCACGGTGGGCAAGTTTGAAGCAAATTCGTTTCGTGGGATTTTACAAAAGTAAAATAGAACTCACCGTTCAGAAAGCAATGGCAAACTACTGAACGTATAATGGTGCCTAGAAAATCAACGACTCGTTTACTGTGGTTGATGGCTACGTCCTTTGGATATGCCACGATTTTCATATTCATTGGCAAAGAGTGCATTACAGACCGCATTGTTGTTATATCCGTGTTTATTTAGTTGTAATGGCAAAGAGTGTAATCCGAGCTATTAACACACGTATGCAACACAACATTACCAACTCATCTGGCCCTAGAACACACATTAAAGTCCACACCTACGTTTAACTGGCAAGGGTTAACAATGAATTACTTCATCCAACTGGGGATATACATTAAAACAATTGTTCTTTGATTAGTGAGCAACATTATCAGTGCACACCGGACTGGTCTATAGGTTTTGAGTTCTTCTCTTCCTTATTTCTAACAGAGTAAAGCAACTGATCAGTTCAGTTTTGTGCCGATTAATCAAACGTCTTTTACTTGTACGACTAGCATAGTGTTCATGTTTGGCAGTTCCTGGTTTCAGTCTAAACTCCTTTACTCTGGATAAGGATGCTTCTGCTTCACTCTGGATAAGATTGTTTCTCCTTTACTCTGGATAAGAATGTTTGTTCACACATTTCTGTAAAAACTAAATCATTTTTCGATATGCTGCTTTATTTCATCGATAATTTATGCCTTGTCCATTGCCCGTCTTCCTCGATCATTGATGTGTCAACCAGCCGATCAACTCGTTCAGTGCCATTCAGGCCTGCACGAGACTCTGCGAAAATAAATGTGTTAGCGGTCTTTTGTGATGTGCTCAGTGATCTTGCATTTCAAGAGAGCTCTGGAATCTATCCAGCTAGAAATAGTTTACTGTAATAACGTGGACATGGACCTGGAGCTCACACTTCCATCCCCAACAAAACAACATTAATGATAGATTCGTACACAATTGTAATCGCATTCAGATTAAGGCGCAAGGAAGCGGCGCGCCAGGATTAGAGAGTTGGCTCTAATCCCCTGCCCTCACCTCCACGTGGTGACCCTGGTAACAGACGATGGTTCCGGTCTGGCCAAGAGGGCAGGTGCTGTGGGAAAGCTACTCTGGGGCAAGTAGAGATGCAAAGGTAGTCATGCTTGATGGGATCCGCCCGCAACACAGACGAGCGAACTCCCAGAGTGACTATTCATGCTCGCCTCTCCCGATCGAAAGGAAAAGCTAGAACGACACAGGTGGAAACTCGTGGGCTGAACTCGAGCCCACGCATTCTCTCTCTTGTTGCATATTTCTTGAGCCGATGAGAATGCTGGGTGATGAATTGGACTGCACGTTGGTCCACATGGGTCAAAAGTTCGAATCAAAACCATCGAAGGAGGTTGACCGCGTGGGGCGAAATTTGGAGCCCAAACATGCTCTCTCTTGCGTACTCTCTTGAGCCGATTAGTGTTCTGGGTGATGAGTTGAGTTGCACGTGGGCAACATGGGGCAAACACGGTTTTGCCCACTCGAAGTCGGACAGATCAGCAAGAATGGACGGAATTTGTGAGGTAGGCACCAGGGCAGAGCGAGCGTGCATACGGACGTGGAAGGGTGGTGCCACATGAGGCGACAAATGTGAGCACGGAAAAAGACGATAGTGACAGGGCATCAGGGCAGGGCGAGCACGCACGCTGGCAAAGTCATAGTGAGCCTTATCGAGGGCAGGTCGGCACGGATAGAAGGTGTGCGTCCCACCCACCCGAGTAGAACAACTGGAAAGTCTAGCAGAGGCAAACCCAGTGCAAGCGCGGCAGCGGCAAGCGTGGCAGCAGCAAGCGCGGCAGAAGCAAGCGCGGCAGCGGTAGGCAGGGTGTGCGTCCCACCCAAATGTACAGAATAACTGGAAAGCCCAGCAGAGGCAAAGCCAGTGCGCGTTTCCGCTCGCAGGAACTACTGCTGCCTTGTAGTTGATTGGGACAATCAAAGGCTAGCGGAGCAAACCGTAAACAAACCTGAACGGGCGTCAAACCAAGGTGTTCATTAAAACGACAGATTTTGCTGGGCAGATGTCGTTCATAAACCTGGGAGGGCAGGCCGTCTAAGGGTCGCTGACCTGAAAGAAAATAGCAACCCACTGCCTTGTGGGTTACGGCTGAGGACAGTCAAAGGCTAGTGGAGAGCGAACCGCACACAATAGCTGGCTGAAATCTAACACACCACCGAAGGATAAACAACTGTGCTCAAATATGTGCTGAAGGTTGATGCACGTACATTACGTTCTAAAGTTTGGCTGTTTATACATCACAAAGAGAATGATTAAAATTAGCCTAGAACGATCGCAAGAGAGAGATTAAAATATAACATTTCTACAAAATATCTTCAACATCTTACATTTACATTAAGGACCTTCGCCGGTGCTACGGATTTGTGTTATGCCGCTAAAATTGTCCTGTGTACAAACGAGATCGGAGTAGCCTACACATGGTTACTCACCGTAGTGCAATGTTGATGGCACTATCACTCAATCAAATCGCATACAGATCATATAAGATTCGTCAGGGATGGTTTTTCAACTTGTCTGAAAACACTCGTTCTTGTTTTACTACAGTGAATGTTAATGAGTATTTCTTCATTTTCCTATTACATACGATGTTGGCATACCCAATTTGCCATGTTCATTTGTGTTTAAACCTCAATTTTATTTTATTTTAGGGCGGAATTTACGTTTTCTACTTTGGTGCTTTAAATTATAAGAACGGAGTGTTTTGGCTTGATCTTACAAAACGATGATTACAAGGCTTCGATATACGCACCAGCAGGTGGATCAGCAGTTCAGTGGGTTGTCATAACAATATCATTCAACATTAATGAGGATCCATGGAGTAGAGGTTAAGTGCTCGTCTTGTGTTCTAAATACATTATGTTCGTTACCTTGTTGAGCCATCGGTAACCTTTTCAGAGATCCTGATCTCAGTATAATTGAGATTGAATATTCTAGCTCCTATCAGAAGGATGATAAAGGTAGGTTCCGTGTTCAAGTTCAGCAAGTAAAAAACATTTTCTCTTCTAATTGGAGAAGAGCAGGTTGAAGGACCAGGACAAATCATCAGAAAATATTGTGAACAAAATTCAAGCACAATATTTCACTATCTTCTAAATTATATCAGTGACCTTCGCCGGTGCTACAAAGATTGTGCACTTCTGCTGAAATGATCTTGTGCAAGAAAGAGATCGAGCACATGTTTTCTCATCGAAGTGCAATGTAATGCAATCAATTAATCAATGACCATGTATATCATGTGTAATATACTGTGTTAGCACATTGGTTATTGGTTACTGGTTATTGGTAATTGGTTACTAAATTGACGTCATTGCACTCCGGGCAGACCCATAGTTGTTCTGTTTTCCTCAACAGATATCGAAAGTATGCATACTTATAGTTCCGTGGCTCGCTGATTAAACACGCCTCTCATTCTGCCTCTCAGGTATCCAGTTCGACTTGTACAACGGTAACTCCAAACTGCCTAAATCGCTTGATCGATTCCACTTCGATTTTAGTGTCCTCATCCTACAGACAGTCGGAAGAGACGAAGAACATCCCCTTATCCATCTTCAACTCCCAACAATCGATGTTGTTGATGCAAGCCTGTCCGCTCTCTCATTACCGTAAACACCCGCATGCCCAGGACAGTATATCCACGTAAGTCTCTGGAGGTTAGAAACGTCTATAGACAACATCCACTCTTACCGAAACCTGCCCTTCTGGATGTTAGCACATAATACTCAAGTGGGAGACTTTTCTAAATAAATGCTAAGAAGAATCTGCAGATTTTCTGGCCAAATACCATAGCAAATGAGAAGCGTTGGGAAGAACGGACTGTGCATCTTTGCAGACTATCATGAAAAGACGAGATGGATGTGGATTGGATATGTATGTCGTATGCCACTAGTAACATTGGATAGGGCAGGTCTTAGATGAACATCGGATGGGAAGAAAAGGCCTGGACGAACAAAGGAAACATGGAGAAGAACTGTGGATGAAGCGTTGAAGGATTGGCCTGACGTGAGACGGTTGGTAGAAAGGTAGCAGAACGGCAACAGTGGAAGTCGCTTGTGGAAGCGGTATGTGTCAATCGGAACACGATGAGAATATATATAGAGTATATTGTGTTCAAGATTTGCTATAAAGGAAACAACAGCACATACGTCAGAGAAAATGATAAGATCACAATGTCTTTATGTTATAATGAATCTAATGACCTCTTGAAATGTTTATTTAAAAAACAGCATTTACGGTAATGGAAGAGTAATTTGTAGCGACACAAGAAAGGGTCAACAATTTGTTAACAGAGCTTTCAAGAAAACGTGAACACAAAGGTGAAGGACGAAGGAGAACATTTAGAAAATGGCAGTCTTTTAATATAGTTGATTGTTTCTCTGATCGCCATCTTTGCACGATGGAGAAGTTGATTGATTGATTGAAATGTTCTCAAAACACTCTACTCTGGAAGAGTGCAACCGGTCCTGGAGTACGGCATTGCAGGGTGGAGTTGTGCATCCAACAAGCAATTCGCCAAAGTGAGCAATAGTTGAAACCGTACAATACGCATTATCACAGGAGCCATGAACTCCACGTCCATCAAGGCGATGGAAACAGTCACAGGCATCCAACCAATGGCAGATCGAAGGGATAGAAAAGTCTTAGTATTGGCAGAAAAACTTAAACGGCTTGAATCCCACCCTATGTACGAAAGAATGAACGGATTCGGAAGGGCAAGATACAGAGAACCAGCTTCGCAAAAAACGCTAGCACTGACCGCAGACCATCTGGTCCTAGCAAAATGTAAGGTCAAATCTATCCCGGCAACCGATAAGTTTCGCCGTGGAAAACCAAAATGCGGGAACGAAGGAATCAATTCCAGGCATACTTAAAAAGGGCAGCAAGAAACTTAGAAAGAAGAGCGGCCACAGAAAAATACATAGCCGACCGAATACCCTGAAAATGAGTGGATACACGTGTATACTGATGGATAGGTAAGTAACGCAATCAGCGATGGCTGAGGAGGAATAATGCTTAAACTCTCAAAGAAAGTAACAGTCACAAAAGTGATTGTCCCAGGTAAATAGTCAAATAACTACCGGGCAGAGGCAGAGACAATAAGAACAGCCACCGAAATGATCCTAGAGAGACGAGGCACCTCTCGCAACAAAGTCGTGATATTCACCGATGCTCTATCGGTCATCTCGGCACTCAAAATCGTTGGCAAAACAGAGCTAAATGAGCTGAAAGCGACCCTCGATGCACTAGTGTACGCACTCAAACGCACCGTCACCGGTGATCCCATCACATGCAACATAAGCGGAAATGAACACGCCGACAAGCTAGCTATAGAAGGCGGGCGACTACCTCAGGCTGATCTCGAGATCAATTATGAGAAAGCCAGAACAACCATCGGCTGGCACTATAAAGACAAATGGTCAAAAGACCATCCTCAGTACAACAACAGCGACGGCTACTATGGTCTGTCTCGTAGTGAACAAGTTGCTATACTCCGCCTCCGTACTGGCCACAACAAGCTCCGCGCACACAGGTTTAACAAATTTAAAATTGGCACAACTAGCCTGTGCCCCTGTGAAAAGGCGGACATGACGGCAGAACACATACTGCAAGATTGTCAATTGATAGCAGGTCTAAGAAAAGAAACCTGGCCCCAAAACACAGAGCTTCGCGAAAAGCTGTACGAACAACGGAGTCCCTTAAAACCACGGTAAAATTCATATAAAAGTTGGTTCATCAGTCTTGGATGGGATCGCGAGAGAGAGGGTTGATTGATATAACAATCATCATTGCCCTACGGTGAACAGCCATGTGTGTTGCCCTGGGACCAGTGAAAGTCAGGCTCGATCACGTGAATTTTTCCCTTGATCTTGAGCTGCCCCAATCTCGATGGCCAGATTTGAGGGACCCACGTGCAGCTCAACTGACTCCAGCATACTATCAGTTCAAGAGAGGACTCAAAGAGATCATGCGCGGCTCGAGTTTCGCCCACGCGGTTCATGTTCATTTTCCAGCTTTTCCCATCGGTCGGAGAGGCGAACATTAATAGTCACTCTGGGAATTCGCTCGTCTGTGTTGCAAGCGGATCCCATCTAGCGTGACTACTTTTGCATCTCTACTTGCCTCAGAGCTGCTCTCCCACGCACCTGCCTTTTTAGCCAGATCGGAACTACCGTCTGTTACCAGAGTCACCACGAGGAGGTGACGGCGGAGGGTTAGAGCCAGCCTTAACTCTTTCCTTGCCTTTGACCCCACTTATCTATATAATCATCAAACATGAGCATATACTGGTTCGATCTACATCAGTCAATTAATAAAATAATTTAATAGCCAGACTTATTGTCTGATTCTATATGTTGTTCTGTTGTATAAGAAGTGAATTTCTTCACTTCTGGTGTATCCTTTCCTTGATAAAGGCCTTCTAATCGAAACGTTATTGTATATTATTATTGTTTTTGTACTTTGTAAAACTACAGTATTTGTTTTGTTACGTGTTTCGTCAATACTGAACATCTTCTATTTCTTTTCACTTAGTCATGCTTTGTCTCACATCACTTAGTCATGCTTTGTCTCACATCACTTAGTCATGCTTTGTCTCACATCACTTAGTCATGCTTTGTCTCACATCACTTAGTCATGCTTTGTCTCACATCACTTAGTCATGCTTTGTCTCACATCACTTAGTCATGCTTTGTCTCACATCACTTAGTCATGCTTTGTCTCACATCACTTAGTCATGCTTTGTCTCACATCACTTAGTCATGCTTTGTCTCACATCACTTAGTCATGCTTTGTCTCACATCACTTAGTCATGCTTTGTCTCACATCACTTAGTCATGCTTTGTCTCACATCATTATCATGCTTTTCTCACATTGTCATGCTTTGTCTCAATCACTTAATCATGCTTTTGTCTACATACGTGTTTGCTCAATACTAGTCATGTTTGTCTCACATCGTCAAGATAAGATTAAATTTCTAGAACGGACACCTGTAAGCGCTTCATAAAGAGTGTTATTTCACCGCCTCTATTTCTGAATTCCACCTTCTGTGTTGACGCCTTTGTATCGATTGTATCAGAGTAACAATGCTATGTGAGGTGCACTGTCTGTTGGTAATATGAACATGTGGCCGAACCATTGTATTTGTTTTTTATTGATGAAGTTCAGTACTGATGTTGTACCCAAGTGGAGGTGAGAAGCCGGGGTTTCATGTCTAATGCGCATAGTAGGGTTGTTGCTGTGTCGTCAGTAGCTTAGGGGATAGTGACTCTGTCTATTAACCCGGACGTTCTAAATTCGAATCTCGCTGTGGACAATTTGGTTGCAAACTGTTTCGCGTGATTCTTAAAAGGACGATGGCACCACCTGTTCAGAAACCAATGGCAAACTTACTAAACGTAATAACGTGCCTAGAAAATCACAAACAGCTTAAGAAGCTGGGGTTACTCGAAAAGTCCTGCAAAGGTTATGCAATGAGCTTTTTAAGTGTTGTTGCAGGGCAAAGTGGAGATACAGGACAACTACTTAGAGTATGAGGATGGAGGGTGAGGGCGTTATTGCTGCCATAATGTGGCTCTCTGTGAGTCCGTTTACTGGATCCATTGTTGTGTCTGACTCTCAGTAGATGCTTCACAAGATCCAAAAGCGCAGATTTGGTACCAGGGAGATCGTCGATAGAAATGTTTAACTTCCATAAGCTTACGTGGATCAACTGTCCTGGGCATGCAAGTGTTTACGGCAAAGAGAAAGCGGTCAGGCTTGCACTAAGAGCATCGAATTTGTGGGAGTTGAATATGGATGGAAAGGGGAGGGGTGTTCTTCGGTCTCTTCGCGACGGCTTCTGTAAATTTACGTGAAATAAAAAAAAACTTTGAATCGATCCAACGATTTAATTAAACAGTTTAGAGTTACCCTTTGTACAGGTAGAACTGATCGCCTGAGGGGCCGAGTGATGAGTGTGTTAACCAGCGAGACACAGGAATTCATCAGTATGCATACTCTTCGATACTTGTTGGAGGAGACAAAGCACATATTGGTTTTGCCTGGAGAGCAATGATGTCAGTTTAGTAACTAATAACAAATAACCCAACTTTTATATTATGTCTTCCATTCTAAAGATTGCTTAAATGTAAGGAAATTAATATATTCAAATAACCAGTGAATTATTCATTCATTTCCTTGTAGGACACACAGTCGTTTTGAGGCTGGTAAGGAATGACAAAGTTTACATCAAAGCACGTGTACACTCTTATATTACTGGAACACAAGGCTCACAAACGGAAACACATACCTTATTCACCGGCTATTATCTCCGTGGATAACATGGATAAAGTATATGAACAGATCTCTAGCAACAAACTGATGGATGGAAATATCAGTTAGCTTCGGTTGTAATCATATAGCAATTAAAGAGATGTTCATGCACCGGTCTTGTATTATTTTTTTTTTTTAAAACCCAAATATATGTATAATAAAATATATAGAAGATAATGCAAGGAGTGAGGATGATGATGTTGTATATACTGTTTGGTCTACATATTGTGGTATGTCTGTCTGAGGTTTCATGGCGAATACGCATAGTAGGGTGGTTGCAGAGCGAAGTGAAGCGTACATGACAACTTCTTCCATTATGAGGGTTGAGGTTGAGACCGTTACTTCTACACTTCAATGCCCTCTCCTTAGGACTTAGTTTACTTGTATTCTCCATACGTGTTAGGTGATGACAGACCAGACGAAAAAGAAATGTTTACATTTGTATTATAAAGTGATTCTCATACAGCGATCTTTTATTTAATGTTAGCTTATAAGTAGATTCAAGATAGTGACAGTTTACTCCTTCACATTATGTTTTAGTTACATTACTATTTTTTGTGTGTTTTGTTTTTCCATTTATTATCTTGATAATGTGCAGAGTCTTGCTGCATGGATTAAAATAGTGATCCCATGCGAGGGACCCGGGTTCAATCCCTGTAAGACTAAGAATTTTTTATTCTGATTGGGAATAAAGAAAAATTCGAACCTGAACAGTTTTGTGACGACTGCACTAGCCATGCGGCCATCATATTCCATAGGCACATGTTTTCCCTGTTCTACACCGTTCTAACAATCGGAATTATGGGTAGCAGCGTCATGTTTTTCTTAACTTTAATACAGTGTCATTGGTCGAAACGTCGGTTCTTCATCTTCACATTTCAACTCCCAACGGAGCTCAGTTATTCAACAAACGTCTTCCAGCTCTTCGTTTCCTCTGCCATCCCTTCCAATTCTTTTCCTGTTTTACCTATCCTTTTAATATCAGTCTCCACATACATTTCTTATTCAATGCAATAACGTGTCCGCTTGCTTTTTGTATTCTTTTCTTAACATCTTTGTTTGTTCCCTCATCTGTGTCTAGGTTGCTACCAAGGTATGTGTATGATTCTACATCTCGTATAGCTGTTTCCTCCAGCATAATCTGATTTACATTTACTGCATTTATTCTCATGGTCCTGGTCTTTTATCTGTGTATTTTCAAACCTAGTTGCTGAGACTTACTATTTGTAATGTTTATTTTGTCTTTAATCTGTGATTGATTGTGTGACAGTAATGCAAGATCGTCTGCAAAATCCAGGTCTTCTAGTTGTTTCATAAGTGTCCATTGTATTCCGAATCTATTTTCTGTTGGTGTTGATTTCATGATCCAATCTATGGCCAGCAAGAGAAGGTATCTTGATAAGATGCATCCCTGTCACATTCCCAGTTTTATCTCAAAGGATTCCGTCAATTGACTCTCATGTATGACTCAGCCTTTCATTCCTTTAATTATTTTATTAAGTTTGCAATCTTGGGATGACCTCCATATTGTTTTAATAGTTTCCACAATGACTCTCTATCTAGACTATTAAATGTCTTTTTCATATTAAAAAGTAATTTCATAGGAAAAGTAATTAGCATCACTGAAGAACAAGTGAAGAGATGGACAGAACATTTTAAAGAAACGTCGGTTACTTAAAAACATTTTTACATTAATCTTCTTCTTCTTTCGTCGTCACACTGGTACCGGGTTGTTGACCAGTGTCGTGGTTTTCTGTTTTTGTCTTGCGCTGTTTTGGTGGCTTGTGTGATTGGTATCTTTGCTCTTTCACAGGATTCTGCAACGCCATCTAACCATCTTTTCCGTGGTCTTCCTCTTGCCTTCTTTCCCGATGTTCTGTTGTAGAAGACTCTGTATACTGTGGAGTTTGGATGCATTCTTATTAAGTGGCCAAACCACATCATTCTTTGTTTCCCTATGTAATTCAAGCAAGGTTTTGTGCCAACTTTCTTTCTTATGCTGATGTTAGTGATTCTGTCATTTCTTGTGTTGTTGGTAACTTTTTGCAGGCAACGCATTTCACATGTAGTTATTTTTTTGACTCGCTTTGCTTGTTCTTCTTCTTTGCGTTCGTTCTTTACAACTAATTTTAATCACTCTTTGTGATATGTTTGATCTTTGCCAAGAACGTGTATACGTTGCACATTGAGTTGGCAGGCCCCTAAACGCATAGACTTCTACACATTTAGGACACATGCATCCGATTTCAGCCAAACCTCCTTAGTCGCCTCTTACGACATGCATGACAGGTAACAGTGGTTCTATTCTTTGCACCCCAAATTAGGACCCCGGTAACCACTCGGCCGGCTGCGCTTTGCTCAATGTCCATGTTTGGCTCTGGTAACACAAAGTAGTTATAAAAATGCTGTTGATCATCTGTTGCTTAGCTGCCTGTGAAATTTTTGGGTGCCTTAACATGGGCTAGTTGGTAGGTTAGAACATTTGCTTTTGCACTCTACCTCTATCTCTCTATCCAGTTTTCCGTCTTTCTGAATATGCTTCCTAAGTATTTGAATTCTTTCACTCGGTTTATTTTAGTGCTATTGCCATGGATGTCTAGATTATTATGTTTTCTTCCCATATTCATTATTTATGTTTTAGTGTTGTTGATTTTCATGTCATGTTTTACACAATTTTTGTTCAAGGTGTCAATATGATGTTGTAGATCTTGTTCATTTTGATGTATCAGGCACTGATCATCTGCAAACAGCAGTTCATTTATTTCATCATTATCTGAATTCGACTCTAGAGTTATTTTATCCATATATGCAATAAAGAGTAGTGGTGAGATGACACAACCTTGTCTAACACCTGATGTAATGGAGAACCAGTCGATCATATCTTCTTCACTTTTAGAAATTCATAATTAATCTGTTGTGAAGCTATCATCAAACAATCATGGAGTAAATTGTTAAACCTCTAATATAAACCTAAATATATTGTCTATAAAGTAGTATTCACACAAAATTGAAGCTTTCGAAACAAAAGATGTTACACAAACATTCTTAGAACATCCTGGAAAGAGAAGAGAAAAAAATAAAGACTTCTTAAAAAATCTGCAGATGGAGAAATATTGGTTCATAAATAACATGTCACAGAAGATGAAACTGTTGTCTACGTTAAACAACACAGTGGTTAGGTGAGAAATATAATGGGATGTATGGTTCATGGTGTACGAGGAAGGGCACGTCCAAGGCAGAAGTTGCAGCAGGACATCAAAGAAAGCATGAGCATGACGCTGGGGGAGGCAGGAGAACTTGCTAGAGACATATTTTATTTTAAGCGGGCTTGCATGAAAGTGGCGTACAGCAAGGGATATAACTAATGAAAAACTCAGCTTTCAGCTTCCAATCGATTTTAAGTTTTACTTAAAGTACTATGGACCAATCTCGAGCTGCAGTGTGCTGTCTTAAACGAAGAACTCCCTTTCTGACACGCTGATGCGTTTTAGACAGTTCTGCGGTCCACCCAAATGTGCAGAAAAACTCGAAAGCTCATCATAGGCTTGAATCCATTGCGCGTTTTAGCTCGCAGGGAACTACTATTGCCTTGTTGTTAGATTGGGGACAATCAAAATCTAGCAGAGCAAACGGTAGACAAAACTGGACGGTAGGCAACCACGTACTACAAAAAAGACAGGTATTCTGGGCAGATGACGCTCAAAACCTGAGAGTAGGTTGTCAAGGGTCGCTACCCTAAAAGAAAATAGCATTCTGCTGCCTTGCAGATAGACTGGGGACAGCCACAGGCTGACGGAGAGCGAACCCAGTAAACGCAGGCTGAAACCGGACAGGATAAACCGAAGGATAAACACCACAGTTTAAAATATCGCTGAATAGTGTGACGTAAAAATACGTTCTTTACAAAGTCTATCTATATATCACAATAAGAATGATCAAAATGGCCGAAAAATAACGTGCGAGAGAGAGAAGAGAGCAGAGCGAGAAAGAGAGAGACAGCGCTGCTACGTCAATATGTAAGTAAATTCACCACTGACACGAGATTAACTCATTTCATACCATTAATAATAATAACCGGCCATCGCAAGCGATGATGGAAACAGCCTCAGACGTGTGCAGCTGCACAACTTTGGTGTGTGCGGAGGTGACTGTAGAGACCAATCATAGAACACAAACCCTACCACAGGTGGGACATACATGATCAAGGTTAGACATGTGAGCATTGTATGTTTTGTCTTTTCGTGCAGCACTCTTTCCCCGAGAATCAGCGGCATGACGGCTCACAGCTATACTAGTTCCTTTTGTGTTGTTACAGTGTCACAGTTGGCGATCTTGCGAGGGGAATTCGCAAAATGTCATCTCTATATATAAATATTTTAACAACACTTTAAGAGTGAATTTAAAGCGTTTGGTTGCCCGTCTGCCCAGCGTGTTCGTAGCGCGTTGGACTACGGTGACTATCCCTCTGTGTGTGCGGGTTCAATTCCGAGGGATGGTAGAAAAAGCCACAGATTCCTCAGATTTACGGTGTTCGTGGCACCGAACCGAAAGGTTACGATGTCCGTGGCACCGAGCCGAAGAGCTGAAAAGCTCAAGTGCTTCTGGATCGGAAAAAAGAAAAAAAAAGCGTTTGTTTCTTTCCACACACTGATTTGATGGGATATAGGCGAGTCTCAGACACTGGACAGATTGTAGAATTGAGTGTTAAGTTTGGACATGACAGACAGTTTCGTCTTCGAGGTAGAGAGAGAAGACATACTAATTTTCTTCATTTTTTTAATTTCGTAATCCATAAGTACTTGAGCTTATATCTCTTCGGCTCGGTGCCATGGGCATCGTAATCCTTCGGTTCGGTGCCATGGAACACCGTAAATATGGTGAACCGGTGGCTTTTCTGCCAGCCTGCGGAATCAGATATACTAATCAACTACATATGTGAACGCTGAACAAGTTGAATTCGATATAGTCGTTTCAATGGAATACGGAGAACGCATGGAAATGCCCTATGTGCCAGTGTTGTTAACAGTGGGCTGTGATGATGATGAATACTCCTTTTCTATTTAATTCTATCTGTTTGGCCATGGCACCAATGGTAATCTCTACAAGACTAAGATTCTGCAGTTTTCTCGAAAAGTTCTCTTTCTGCTGCATTAAGATCTAGATAATCTCTCTCACCAGAAATCAATTCACAAATTTCAACATCACAGATGAAAGTTAATCAAATTTTAATTTGCTCTCTGAAAACCTTGATGAGAACTTTATCATTCTATTTTTACATGAAATTAAAAACAACAATTCCACCAAATCAACAAATCTCTGGAGATCACATGACTTTACCGAAAAAATGTACACTGTCTTAAATATCTATGCAGGCCTACCAGAACCAAAATCCCTACTGGTCCATCGAGTCTTCCATGACCACTGGATCTCTCTAATTTCTCTATAAATCACAGGGTCCTCTCTGCTCGAGTCCCCTCCACAACAACAGTTGTCCGCAGTATTTGTTAAATCTTTCTCTCTCTCTCTCTCTGCCGTCCGAATTCCATCCCCGAGTATTTATACCAGGCTGGCATTACGCAATCTATATCCCCCCGAAAGATCTAGATTTGAATTGTTTATTTCAAAATACTACGCTCATTAAAACTCAACTAATTTCATTGGTCTATTTATTTCAACCTAACAAAATGTTCTTCATTTGTTTACCAGGTTGCTCAGTATAATCGCGTCATCTCTTCTGGAACATAGTTCCATAAAATAGTAAACATGAAATTTTCCTATCTGTCTTAAATTCATCGTCATTATCAAAAATGTGTTGTTACCAACCCTTCAAGCAGTACGTCGTTGAATAATACCCCGGATATCACGTGATGTTTATTACACAATACACTTCCAAATTGCGTTCAATTTTCTTAGGTACACTTTTTTCTTTCTCCTAGACTTACTAAGATTTTATTATATAGCCTGGTCATTCCTTCCTTGCTTGCATTTTACTAGAAATATATCTTTACTTATTATCTCCTAGTAGAAATAACCTCACTGTTACACAACATTGTCCGACATTGCCTTCTATTTTAAAGCATGAAATGGTTATGAAACATGATCAGTTTTATTATGACTTGTCCGAAAACATTATTTTCATCTTACTACTAGACCAGGTTCCTCCTATTTCTAACATTTTTCCAAGTAATGTGTACTGAGCGGAAGACATGTTTTACATTTATTTCTTCTATCACGCTGAATTAACTAGCTTCGCTAAGACAATGTTCAAAATATTGATTTTGTTTTGTTGAACTAATCTTAAAGCTGCTCAGTCTTCCCTAGTCGATGTCGAAGGTTATGCATAATACAAGTTACTGTGTTTTGCTTCTTAGGAAAGTAAATAATAACAAATCATAATAACATTATGTGCTTTGTTATGGAATGCAGTAATGGGTTCGTATACATTTTTAAGGCTTAGCTCCTAGAAAATGTTAGTTTTAGTCAAAACATCGATTTTTCAAAGTGTTTAGTTTCTATAAAGTACAACATTCGTATTATCGATTACACATAATATTATGTTGTTTTGTTTGCGTATTAGCATTACAACATTAATAAGAAACGTTCAATTTTAGACCTTTTCATTTCAAATTCCAAGTTTAAAATTGAATTTTCTCAAAATCTTTCTGCTGCTGTAAGATCTAGAAAATCACTCTCACCAGAAATCAATTCACAAATGCCAACATCTCAGATGAAAGTTAATCAAATTTTAATCACTCTCTGCAAACCTTGCTGAGAACTTCATCATTCTATTTTTACATGAAATTAAAACAACAATTCCTCCACATCAACATATCTCTAGAGATCCCAAGACTCGACCGAAAAATGTACACTGTCTAAAATATCTACGTAGGCCTACCAGAAACAAAATCCCTACTGGTCCATTAAATCTTCCATGACCACTGGATCTCTATAATCGCAGGGTCCCTCTGCTCGAGCCCCTTGCACAACAACTCTTGTCCGCTGTGTTTGCTGAATTCCATCCCGAGTATTTATACCAGGCTGGTATGGCGCATTATAACTTTAACAATATGATTGGTCTATTTATTTTAAACCTACCAATAATTTGCTTCCTTGTTTACCAGACTGCACAGTACAATCGAGTCATTCTTCTCGAACATGTTTCTATAAAAATAGTAAACATGGAATTTTCCTATCGGTCTTAAATTCATCGTCATTATCAAAAATGCGTTGATACCAACCCTTCAAGCAGTACGTCGTTGAATAATACCCCGGATATCACGTGATGTTTACTACACAATACACTTCCAAATTGCGTTCAATTTTCTTAGGTACACTTTTTTCTTTCTCCTAGACTTACTAAGATTTTATTATATAGCCTGGTCATTCCTTCCTTGCTTGCATTTTACTAGAAATATATCTTTATTTATCATTATCTCCTAGTATAAATAACCTCACTACTACACCGTGACGTCAATTGACTAACATAACATAACGCAGACCTTAATTTTTAAATGACAACAATGTTTATATCATTAAATGATCATGGTCAGAACTCTGTAAGATCCTATTTATCGATAGTTAAATGTGCATTTTAAAGAAAAAAATATTCATGCATCATGAAAAGATCTCAGTAAAACCGTTTGCCCCTATTTGGGCTGAAATGTTTCTGGATAAAGTGTAAAAATTGTAGAACGCATTGTCAGTCAAGTGCCATGCCTATTAATGTAGATTATCATATCTCTCCAGACGATATGGACGAGGAAATGCATATGACAGTGCTACATCGGCAAAGAAAAATAAATATTTAATTAGTAAAAGGACAACATTGGACGTTTCGACCATATGCCTTTATAAAGAAAACAATTACAGACACAAAGTACTAAATAAACTTAAATATAGTTCTAAGGTTGAAGAACGGTAACAATAAAACAGACGATACTCTATGAATCGTATATACTCACACCGGTGTAAACACTGTAGTTATGACGGTGAAAGAAATACAATGGGTGGGCTACATGCAGAGGAAGAGAATTTGATGACACACCGCCTGCCAATAAGGGTATAAAGCGTCCGGTGATGTTGCGTAGGAATGTGTTAAACGTGGCCGACTGAAAGAGCAGAGAGGAACAGGGGTTTCTTTGAGTGAGAAGGGAAGATAACCCTGCTCACTCATATATGACATGAAGAATACTGAGGTGTGGAGAAGGTACTAGATTGTATAAACTAGAAGACGACATGATCCCTACTTCTCTTATATAAAATTATTCTAGTCGTCCCGAGTGGACGAACAAACAAATCCAATGGCATAAGTAAACAAGCAGCCTGAATTATGTAAGAAAACCCCGCATGAGTATATCACACTGTCAGTATATCACATGAGTATATCACACTGTAGAAGACACTGCATGAGTATATCACACTGTAGAAGACACTGCATGAGTATATCACACTGTAAGAAGACACTGCATGAGTATATCACATTGTAAGAAGACCCTGCATGAGTATATCACACTGTAAGAAGACCCTGCATGAGTATATCACACTGTAAGAAGACACTGCATGAGTATATCACACTGTAAGAAGATCCCGCATGAGTATATCACACTGTAAGAAGATCCCGCATGAGTATATCACACTGTAAGAAGATCCCGCATGAGTATATCACACTGTAAGAAGATCCCGCATGAGTATATCACACTGTAAGAAGACACTGCATGAGTATATCACACTGTAAGAAGACCCTGCATGAGTATATCACACTGTGAGAAGACCCTGCATGAGTATATCACACTGTAAGAAGACCCTGCATGAGTATATCACACTGTAAGTATATCCCGCATGAGTATATCACACTGTAAGTATACCCCGCATGAGTATATCACACTGTAAGAAGACCCTGCATGAGTATATCACACTGTAAGAAGACCCTGCATGAGTATATCACACTGTAAGAAGACCCTGCATGAGTATATCACACTGTAAGAAGACCATGCATGAGTATATCACACTGTCAGTATATCACATGAGTATATCACACTGTAAGAAGATCCACATGAGTATATCACACTGTAAGAAGACCCTGCATGAGTATATCACACTGTAAGAAGACACTGCATGAGTATATCACACTGTAAGAAGACCCTGCATGAGTATATCACACTGTAAGAAGACCCTGCATGAGTATATCACACTGTAAGAAGACCCTGCATGAGTATATCACACTGTAAGTATATCCACATGAGTATATCACACTGTAAGTATACCCCCATGAGTATATCACACTGTGAAAGACCCTGCATGAGTATATCACACTGTAAGAAGACCCTGCATGAGTATATCACACTGTGAGTATATCCTGCATGAGTATATCACACTGAGTATACCCTGCATGAGTATATCACACTGAGTATACCCCGCATGAGTATATCACACTGAGTATACCCTGCATGAGTATATCACACTGTGAGTATATCCCGCATGAGTATATCACACTGAGTATACCCTGCATGAGTATATCACACTGAGTATATCACATGAGTATATCACATGGTATACCCTGCATGAGTATATCACACTGAGTATACCCATGAGTATATCACACTGAGTATACCCTGCATGAGTATATCACACTGTGAGTATACCCCGCATGAGTATATCACACTGAGTATACCCTGCATGAGTATATCACACTGTGAGTATATCCTGCATGAGTATATCACACTGAGTATACCCTGCATGTGTATATCACACTGTAAGTATACCCCGCATGAGTATATCTTGAAGATTAATTACCGTGTAAGAACATAATCTCAATATAACGAAAAAGAAGATCTTTCCAACTGATAAAACAGAACTGAGGATTAATATATGTGTGAATGGCCATACAATGAAAAATCGACAACTTTGAGAAGCTTGGGCATTGCTGACAAGTGACAGGAATGCTAAAAGAAATGAAAGAAGACTACATTGCTTTGCAAAAACTAAAAGAACTAACAAACCTATGGAAGGGAAGTGACATAAGAACACAATCAAATGATTAAGAAAGTGCGTTTTCTCTTCGCAGCATATTCTGTTGAGACGTGGAACATTGAGAAAGCGGTGGAGAAGAACATTTATGCCTTTGAATGCAAATGGAACAGAAGAGTACTTAGAATATCATAGACAGAGAAAAGAATAAATGCTTCTGTTCTGCAACAGCTTGATATTAAGGAGAGTTGACTTTTAAAGAACATAAAAGCAAGGACAATTAAATATTTCGGACACATCAAACGACATGAGTGCCTAAAAAAAGATAATTTTGGAGGGAATGATGCCTGGAAGAAGAATGAGAGGAAAACCTAGAAGACGATGGGTACAAAATGTCATTTACGATCTGAGAATGAGTGCTGCTGATGCCGGTCAACTTACACAAATCAGAGAGTTGTTCAGGACTGCTGTCATGGCAGCCAAATTCCAGAAGGGACAAGCTACTTGATGATGGTGATGAAGACAATAATATGTAAGTGAGTGTGCATATGTTGAAATAGCACACTAGATACTAATCAATTGAAATTCCAGTTGAAAATCAACAAGAGTAGGTCCAAAGTCTGTACCCATTTTATATAAAATACTAAAACAAATATTCCTGCAAAAATGTTACTCTATTTAAATATTACATCATTATGTTATGTTATGTGATCGACGTCACGGCACACTGGGCATCCCCATACGTTCTCTGTCCACTGCTGCAGCAGCCATCCTAAAGTCTATTTGCTCACCGTTCCCGTGAGAAGTTGATTAGTATACCTTCTCTCTCTAACACGAAGACGACACTATCCAAACGTTTCTACTAATTATTCATCAGGTGATTAATCATTGTTTAGGATAGTTTACCTAGATATGTTCATTGTTCATTTAAAGATCACCTTCATTGCACATCGGACATATCCATAATTGATCGATCTTCTCCCAAGCATGTATCACAGTGTGTTTCGACTAACAACTCCAGTTCTGTGTTAATTGATGTATCTACTGGGTCTTCTCTTGTGGTTTCCGACTTGCCGCACCTATCGGTATGCACAACTTGCGCAACCGAGATAGAGAATACCCTTTATCTTCTTCGTTGAAATCTTCAGAGCGTATGTTTTCTCTGAGAGCGTTGATGATGTCGCTTTTGTCTATAGAAGACTTATTCTCAATCGTAGCATTGCCCGCCAGCGCGTCTGCTCTCTCATTACCCTTCACCCCAGAGTGACCTGGGACAAAGATGAAGGTAAATGTCTGGATTAACGAGTTTTGTATTAATTGCATCCACTGCCTTTGTACATAACTGGCCTTGATTTTCTGTATCATGCTCATAGAGTCGATGAGCAGGCTTGCGTGAGTGAATGTATGCGTTTGTAGCCACTCCAGGGATTTTGTCACCGCCATAACCTCCATAGTCATGCAGCTGGTAGTTGTCGTATATGTGTCACTTGCCGTTTGATGACTTTTCCTTTCGCTCTAGCCGTAAAGGCCAATGCACTCCGACTGTACCGAATAACAGAACCATCAGTGAAGACAACAGCATCTTCCTCCGTTGTGTAGTCATTTATTACTGCTTCGACTTCTGCGTTGACTATTGTGGGCAGCGATTACCTTCTATCTCTATTACCTAAACAGGGAGTGAGGGATATTGGAATATAGCTTTTCCCGTCTTCAAATGGTTTTCCTATCTTCAAAATATGTGTGATTGTTGCATTTTGCCATATCTTAGGCAATGTCCCACCAAATTGTAGTCGCGCTTGTCCTCAAATAAACACCACACTTACCAAAGACATCACCAAGAAGCAATCAGACCCTGAAGATCTCTGGATCGTGGCCCAAGATACCATCCTACCTGTCTCAGATGAATGGATACATGCATATACAGATGGCACAACCTTAAAGGGGACTATTAATGCTGGATACGGTGCCCAAATAGAATACCCAGACAAAACATGCGAAGAATTGCAAAATGCATGTGGCAAGTACTGTTTTAATGTTCCAAAGCTGAGATCATTGCCATTAAAGCCTCAGTGCACCATCTTACAAATTTTTTCCAACCCATTCTAAAAAACAGATAGCATACAGTTATCTTTACTGATGGGAACAAGGAGTTTTTTGCAAGAACACCTGTACACTGAGAGCCGCTGTAGCGTAGTTGTTAGTGAACTCGCTTCTCAAGCTGGTGGTCTGGGTTCATCTCCCGCAATGAGAGTGGAATTTTTCCCGACCGCGACGGCTCTCAGGTCGACCCAGCCTTAACTGCTAAACAAATGAAAAGAAGTAATAACAAGGAAGAGTGGCTGAACGAATGGGCAATGGGCAAAACAGGTTGAACCCTTTTTAAACACATGACCACTCCAAAGCAAAATATGCCATACATCACATCACACGACAAGAACAAGTCATTATTTCCGCCTTAGGACACAACATGTGCCCCTGAATGCTCACCTACATCACATCCAACCAAAGATTGCCCCACAATGTCAACTGTGGGACTATTCAGAAGAAACTGTTGCACACCATCTCTTCCAGTGCCCTGCACTCAGTGACCTACGCCACAATTACCTACCCCCATATCCAGATGTTGAAAACACTCACTATGCTAACACACCACAACTCAGACAGACTGTCATTCACTGCCATGACCTCAAATCGATCGACAAATGCTCAGATGACTGCTGGATCGGAAAAGTAAAAAACGTAAAACGTTGTGCCTACCTCAGCCGCCTCTTACGACATGCCTTGTAGGTCACAGTGTTACTATTTGTTTCTCCGTTGTGAGCCCAGACATAATCGCTGCAAACTTGTAATGACCAGATGATCAAAATGCAAACATTTCAGTATATTTACGTACTACTATTTAACGATAGAAATTTCATTTCACATCATCGTGGCGACTCGCCATCACATTAAGTACATTCGCTACCAGCAACTTCATGAAACGCCTGAGTAAAACAACGCCATTCGTCGTTGGCTAAACCCTATTGAAAGGTCCCCATCCATACAACAGATATACATTTTTAGTAAACCAAATAGCAGCATATGAATTTATTTCCGAGCCCCCGTTAAATATTTCCTATTCATGACTTGTGATTCTTTTGTTGGCACCCACATACATTACACTCCCAGATTTCTATACCTAATTAAAAGTGACAACTTCTACAATCGTGTGACATTTATTAACATTGAACCATGGAATAAATTCATTTATAATAATAAATTATGTTTGCCAGGCAAACACCAGGTAGTATAAATATAAAAACAATATGAAAGAACAAATTACAACATACCAAAAAAAAAAAATTTCGGTAGATTAACTTGGTAAATCAAAAATGTGATAGTTCGAATAATGTGTGTTATTTATTGAGTATTAAGTGTACATACGATAGGAAGTCAATAAGTAAGCCACAAAGTTAAGTGAGATGGTAGGTAAATGTAGTTGGTGTTTTCTAAAGGTGTCATTAGGTGACAGCAACATCAACTTTATATTCCCGTTTGCCAGGTGGCGCTATGTGTCTCATGCGCATGCGCATAAACAAAATGGCGACTGTACTTACGGAGAGTATAACCAAAGAGCAACGTGCTGTTGTGCGTTTTTGTGGGCAAAATGACTGCCTGCAAAGGATATTCATAAGGAAATGCTTCTTATTTATGCTGACAAATGTTTGTTCCGTAAAACGGTGCATTGTTGGGTAGAAAAATTTTCTCAAGGACGCTCTAAAATTGTTGGTGAAATCCGATCTGGCCGTCCTGTTGAGATTGCAACAGAAGCATCAGTGCAGCAGGTGGAGGAGATGATTAGAGGTGACAGAGGAGTAACGATAGACTCTGTAGCATCTGCAATAGGGTGCTCACATGGTTCAGCATAAGCATAATGCATGATCGATTGAAATTTAAAAAAGTGTGCTCAAGGTGGGTACCCAGACAATTGAAGAGGAACACAAAATGAACCGATTTGGCCTGTCCTTGCATTATCTCTGTCGATACGAAGATAAAGGAGAAGAGATGCTGAACAGGATTGTTACTGGGGATGAATCATGGTGCATCACTACCAGCCCGAATCAAAGCGTGCTTCAATGCAGTGGAAACATCCTTCTTCGCCTTGTGTCCAAAATTCAAGGTTACGCCATCAGCAGGGAAGGTTATGTTGACGGTGTTCTGGGATTGTCAGGGAGTGCTTTTAACCAATTTCATGAAGAAAGGTGACAATGTGAATTCCGAATCGTACTGTGAAGTTCTATCGATGCTTCATGATGCAATTCGAAAAAACGTCCAGGGTTGCTGACTAGAGGAGTGTTGCTTCTTCATGACAATGCCAGACCACATACGGCTCGATTAACTCAGGAGAAAATTAACCAGCTAAGGTGGGAAGTTCTGGAACATCCACCTTACAGTCCCGACTCAGCCCCTAGCGATTTCCACCTCTTTGGTCCACTGAAAACCCACCTCGGCGGGAGACATTTCGTGAATGATGCCGAAGTTGAATGTGAAGTGAAAACGTGGTTTAGAAAACAGAGCCCGCAGTTCTATGCAGCCGGTTTGGGAGGATTGATAAAACGATGGGATAAGTGCATCAATGTTGGTGGAAATTATGTTGAGAAATAAAGGAACAATGTATGTATAAAAATAAACTGGTTTCAAGTTGTTATCATGTTTAGTTATTTTCTACAGCCATTTGTGGGTTACATATTGACTTCCCTAGTAGAATGCGATCAATGTATTTTGTTTATTTAATTTCATATCTGTGATTTAAGAATGTTTCTACATTATTTTATTTGATTAATTAGTGTTTCTTGTTATATCTTACAAAATGTTTATTATATTTTTTGTCATTGTTGCTGCCAGCTGTGGAATAAATCTACAGGAAACAGCAAATATTTTTTTATTCAGCAATCTCTGACCATGCGCTTAGTTTACTGTGTACAACAAACTTGGCAATTAGCTTCAGGTCTGTCAGATTTCCTTCTTCAGCGATCTCTGATCATGCGCTTAGTTTACTGTCTACAACAAACTTGGCAGTTAGCTTCAGGTCTGTCAGGTTTCCTTCTTCAACGATCTCTGATCATGCGCTTAGTTTACTGTCTACAACAAACTTAGCAGTTAGCTTCAGGTTTGTCAGGTTTCCTTCTTCAACGATCTCTGATCATGCGCTTAGTTTACTGTCTACAACAAACTTAGCAGTTAGCTTCAGGTTTGTCAGGTTTCCTTCTTCAACGATCTCTGATCATGCGCTTAGTTTACTGTCTACAACAAACTTAGCAGTTAGCTTCATGTTTGTCAGGTTTCCTTCTTCAACGATCTCTGATCATGCGCTTAGTTTACTGTCTACAACAAACTTAGCAGTTAGCTTCATGTTTGTCAGGTTTCTCTAAAGTTATTTTTATGTTTTATGTCGACTTTGTATGGTGACATGGTGCCTCTCAGATCACACATAAAAGGTCATACTTGCAGGACATGCTCCGGTGTCTGTTACACCTATTGACACTGGCAGAGGACTGTTTGACGTATTTTCAGTCGTATAACATAATAAACAAATATTAAACATCAAATAGCCTGTATTGAGCAGAACATTGCTAGACTAATATTTCTGAATTTCTCTCTCTAATATTCCGGACGTCCTGCTGCTCCATCTGTCATGCCCAGATCATACGGCATATTTGTATTTACCTTTATGTGGTTTCCTCTTCTCCTCTTTCCAGGAATATTTCTTTTTAAAGTGAACTTCTCAACCGTTCATGTCTTTTTCATATGCAGAATGTACTTAAATTGTCTCACTCCTATTTGTAACTTCAGCCAGATGTGATTGATTTTACGTTCTTCCTATATATATATATATATATATATATATTTGTTCTTTTCTCTTCCCATGGTATATGGATGACAATTGTGTAACACTGATAATGAACAACATATATATATTATTTTAATTATCCTATTAAATCTGGAGGATGATGATTAACAACCATGTCTTTATTAACAAGAACTAAGACCTAAGCAGAACAAAAAAGGTCATTATATTGTGCCTACGTAACGGACATTGCAGACTCAACATACACATACATAGACGAGCAATAAGTCAAATAACTCTCTGCTAAGTGTCAGTAGACGGATCAGACACCGGACCATGTTCTTCAAAGATCGACTTCTCCTGAATGATCTGACAAGCAACATGTAGCCACACCCAGTCGACCTAACAACTTAGCTTTGAAGAAAACTGACAGACCTGAGCTGACTGCCCAGTTTAAGACGACCATGCTAATAACTACCACAAAATGAAACGAGTTAGGAATGGAATATTGTATATTAAGCTTAACTTACGTTCTGTTATTTGTTACAAGTTGCAGGCACACATCATCATCATGTTGCTTACAGTAGCTGTTAGCGTGATCTTGTCAGTGATATTCTGTGCACATAGTGGTAAGGAATCTATCTACAATAATATTTAAGAATTGTAATGCAATTATTTATTAGTTAAATGAAATGGTCAGTGAGTTAAGGAAGTATGAGGGACAAAAACAGAAGATACAAACCAGCACAGTGCCAGTGTGTTTTTGGGGTTCTCAAGAGAAGCAAAGAATATTAATACTGAACTGAGGTAAGGATCTATGGAAGCTACATAGTATATATATAAATATATTAGTGGGGGACACTTATGAAAAGGAGTGGACTCATCCATGCAAAAATCAGCTGCAAGCGCCATACCTGACACGCTGACTACTTCTTAGTTCGTAGATTCCAAAAAATTTAGAAGAAGATCATTGTTTAGAATTTTAATTTTAAAGTTATCATGAAAAAAAATGTACTCTAGTTTAAAATTGTTTCTTTTCAAAATGTATATTTTGCTCTATCAGCTGATGGAACTGCGTTCTCTGTTGGATTTAAATCGTCCCAGACAATACCTGCAGGTAGTAATGTTGTATTTGATCAGGTGTACCTCAATGAGGGTAATGGTTACAACGCAACTACTGGTGTGTTCAAAGCACCAAAGGTAAAATTCTTTGCAATTGTTAAAGTCAGTAACGAAGTGTTCATTACCTCTAACTCCTGCGTGCCCAGGAAAAAGAATGAAGGTGGTTTCTCTGATCACTGTCTGTACCAGTACCTCCACCCAGTTGCGTCTCACTATACCTGATTCGACTTTACGAATCATGCTCATGGAGTCACTGGTATGAAAACACGAGAGTAGTTGTGAGATGCCAACCAGTTAAACGCCTCCGTAACCGCCCGAACTTCCATTGTCAAGATACTTGTGGTTGTTGCGTAGGCCCCATCGGACTCTCTTATTATTTTTCTTCCTGTGCGTGCTGAAAAGTCCACACAGCGTTGTTGTCGAATGACTGAACCATTGGTGTAAATAACCACATCTGTATCATTGATGATGTCATTCAAGAGAGCCTCCACCTTCACGTTTAGCAGTGATAGATTATTTTGTTCGCAGTTTTTCTTAATAGATGTAATAACGGTGAAAGCAGTCTGAAATTGAGGTGCACGAATTCCATACCACCGTCGAGGGTCCCTGTGAAATTTAGAAGATGGTCGAAAACATCGTTTCTGAAAATGAGAAACATTATATGCAACAAGTCCTTGTCAATTCAGATCAGAATGCGAGTTATTCAGTGCTACATAGAACCAATACCGACACACGGATGAGAACCATGGACAATGAACACAACATCTCTGAAGGCCACAGAGATGTGGTTTTATAGAAGAATGATGAGAATCCATGGACTGCTAAAATGACAAATGTTGAGGCGTTGAATGAGATCACGACACAGGGAAATATTATCATCAATATGAGAAAGAGGCAGTCATTATTTTTCGGGCATGTGATGAGGAGGGAAGGTTTAGAACGCATTGTGACAACCAGTAAAATCGAGGGTAGACGAGACAAAGAAAGAAGAGAAAGTTGTGGAAAGCATGACTTCATGGCACGGTAGAGCGTCAACATCTGAGTTGATAGCAAACACCAAAGACAGAGATTTGTGGAGATCCATGCTCACCTACGCCAGCCTTCACGGCACCTGATGATGATAATAAATATTTTGTAGGCATTGAAAACAAATATTTCTCTTTAATTGTGCATGAGTAGCGGCTTGTCAGACTGCTCTTTTCTTTAATTGTGCATGAGTAGCGGCTTGTCAGACTGCTCTTTTCTTTAATTGTGCATGAGTAGTGGCTTGTCAGACTGCTCTTTTCGATATACGATCTGACTGAAAAGGGTTCCTTTACTTGAAAAAAGACAAAACATCCACGTCAGAACTGATTAACTGCACCAAGGAGAGAGAGTTGTTGAGAAACATGATTGCGAATGCCGGCAGGCATTGCACTTGATTGATTCAGTTACACATTGTACAAGTAGACCAATATGCCTTAGTTCCACACTCTACGCGAGTAGGAGTGCCAGCAACAAGAAGCATATCACTACACGCATAGAGAGTCTTCAAGAAAGAAGCGACGTACTCACGCCGACTCAAATTTAGGAAAACGGGTGAAAGCCCATAATTCCAGGGGGTTCGATAACAATAATAACAACAACAGAGTCAGAGTGGGGAGTGTTTCAGCCAGCGAGTTAGGAAAACGTCAAAATGTATACACTTTGAAATCTGTTTAATTAGATCATAGATTCCCAAACTTCTTCGACCCACCGCCCACATCAGCGACCACTGGGGGGCGGTACCGTCCACTTTGTAAAACGCTGAATTAGATTAATCACGTATGTGTCTGCACAAAGTGCTAGCTTGTGGGTTCAGCAAAAAATAGCAGTTGTGATTAAATCTCCTGAACTTATTGCTTTTCTGCGGAATCAAACATTTCATCTTCGTTATACCGTTTCATATTTTAAGTTCAAACCTCACCTCCGATGTAGAAACGTATTGCTTTTTTCGATCCAGCAGAACTTGAGCTTTCAGCTATTAGGCTCGGTACCATGGACATAGTAACCCTTCGGTTTGGTGCCACGAACACCGTATATCTGGAGAAACTGTGGCTTTTCTGCCAGTCCACGGATTTGAACAGCACTCACATGGGGCTTGTCACTTGTCTTGATCAGGCTGGCAAACGTGTGGCTATGAACCATCCGTTATATTCAGGCAAACCCCACCTCTAATGTAGAAGACTGTCAAACATGTGGCTACGCATCAATTGTTACATTCATCATCATCATCATCACCTTTCAACTCCCATCGGAGCACAGGTCTTCAACAAACTTCGTCCATCTCTTCCTCTCTCTTGCCATCCCTTCCAATTCCTTCCATGTTTTGCCTATCCTCTTTATATCCGCCTCCAGCTCTCTTCTCCAGGTCTGCCTAGGCCTTCCCTACTCCTCTTTCCCTGCGGGTTCCAAAACAATGCCTGTCTTGCGATGCTTACGGTCGGTCTTCTCAATGTATGTCCTATCCATCGCCAGCGTCTCTTCCTGAGCTCTCTCTCACTGGTATCTGCTTTGTTCTCTCCTGAGTTCCTCGTTTGTAATCTTATCATACCATCTCAATCCCTCTATCCTACGTAAACATCCATTTACGAAGGTCTGCAGTTTTCTGATAGTTTCCTTTGTGGTCTTCCATGTTTCAGAGCCATAGAACAGCACTGACTTCACATTTGACTGGAAATTTCTCAGTTTTGTGTTTGTTTTGATCTCCCTTGCCTTACATATCTTACTCAATGCAATAAAGTTCCCTCTTGCTTTTTGTATTCTTATCTTAACATCTTTGTTTGTTCCTCCTTCTGTGTCTATGTTGCTTCCAAGGTATGTGTATGATTCTACATCCTGCAGTGCTGTTTCCTCCAGCATAATCTGGTTTACATTTGCAGCATTTATTCTCATGACCTTGGTCTTCCCCTGTGTATTTTCAAACCTAGCTGCTGAGACTTATTATTTAGGGTATTTATTTTGTCTTTAATCTGTGCATGGTTGTGAGACAACAAAGCCAGATCGTCTGCAAAATTCAGGTCCTCCAGTTGTTTCACAAGTGTCCATATATTCCGCCTCTGTTATCCGTTGTTGATTTCATGATCCAATCTATGGCCAGCAAGAACAGGAATGGTGATAACAAGCATCCCTGCCTCACCCCTGTTCTTATCTCAAAGGATTCCGTCAGTTGGCCCTCGATTGTTACATTGAGTCACACATATTTCTTGGTTTTCCAGAAAGTTCTGGAATCTATCAATTTAGAAATAGTTGTCAGTAAATGCACAGATCTAAAACAGAAGTACATACATCCTTGTCCTGATAAATAAATAGGAAGTGTCGATTAGTACATTCTTTGTACACTTTTGGTACACTCTTGGTACACTCTTGGAACACTCTTGGTACACTCTTGTGATCGCAAACAGTCCTTGCACGATTATTCAGGGAGATCTTTCAATTTTTTTCCTGAAAACACTCATTCTCATTTGCAACAATCTATTTTAATGATATTTTCTTCATTCTCCTATTAAATTTGACGTTGCCATCCCCAGATTGCCCATGTTCATTTATATTTAATCTTCTATTTGTTTCTTCCTAGGGCGGACTTTACGTGTTCTATTTTGTTGCCTTAAATATCTACGGCGGTCAATTCTTACTTGATCTTTACCAGAACGAAAATTACCTGGTTTCAGCATACTCACAACCAACTGGATATATAAGCGCAGGTAGGTAATTTTTTTCTTGTTTCAGTTTGGAATATCTTCACTGCACTCTCGACATGTCCATAGGTGCTCCGATGTCCTTAGCAATATCTCCAACAGCGTCCAGCGACTGACCGTACCAGTTCGATTTTGATTGATGAGCCTGCTCATATACCTGTTGGGCTGTTCTTTTCTTGCTACCCCAATCTTCAAACCCAGCCCCTGCAATCTAGTAGTTGGCGTGGATTGGTTTAAATGAAAAATCTTCTTTGCGACTACACTCTATGATGACGTTCAGAATGTCAGCTCTATCAATTGGCTGGCCCGCTGCTATGGTGTCAGAGCCGGCCAGCCTGTCTGCTGTCTCATTACCAACGACGCTAATGTGTCCCGGAACAAAGATAAATGTGTCTTTCTTGTTTATTGTTTCTCCTTTCTCTATTCCAGTTTTGCCTCACAGCGTCTGGATAAGAAGATATTTCTAGAACGGGCTTATGTTTGCGCTTCAAAATAATGTTTATACAGACCGCCTCTGTTATTTCTGAGGTAATCTTTGGCGTGGACGTCATTTTGTTTTGCATCCACTGTATCATTCTTCTTTTAGACGCTCTGCCTTTTGGTCATCAACTTATGTTGCCGAACCATTTTATTTAGGGGTCTCTGTGACTAAATGGTTAAGCACTTGCCTTGTGAGCCGAAGGTTGTGGGTTTGAAACCAGACCGCGTCGTTCTGTTTACGAGGCATTTTTGTCCCTGAGATCACTAAGATTGTTGTCAGAGTTACGGAGTTCATGCTTTGTTCCGTATTCTTGGCTGGTGGCGTGCTATTTCTGCGGAGAGGAACCGAGCTATATAGAGTAAAACCCGGTGCAACGAAGTAAATCTTTGACTTTAAATCTCTTTAATCTAAACGGATTAGAAACGTTTGTTTTTGGTCGTCCATTTGATTTTTTAAATTTGTCACTTCTGTTGTTCGTTTGCTTGATAAAGGCATTGTTCGTCGAAACGTTGCTGTATTTTGTCATTGTTATTGTAATATGTAAAACTACAGTACTTTGTGATTACGTGTTTTGCCAATCAAATAGTTTTACTGCAATCTCATCTATTTTGTGAATACTGATATTATACACACTTTTTCCTGATGTTTTCTTGACTAAATATTTGCTTAAATGTAACGAAATTAATATATATAAAAAAAACTAGTTAATTATTCATTCATTTCATTTTAGGACACACTATCAGTTTGAGACTGATCAAGGGAGATCGAGTTTACATCAAAGCACGTATACAATCTGCCCTTCTCGGACGACCACTTGCAGTATATACCACATTCACCGGCTACTGGATCGACGCATAACATTCTCAAGGAATATGAACATTTCTGTGGAAGCAAATTGATGGATAGAAATATCAGTTAGTTTCGATGTTAATCATTTAGATATTAAAGAGATTCTCATACAGTGGTCTTTTATTCTTATTTACTAATATATATAGTAAATATATATTATTTGATTGATACAACATTTTAATTTTCAATTCAAATGTTGTATCAATCTAACATATGCCAGCGAGAGTTGGAAAATGACTAAAGATATAGAAAGAAAGTTGAATGCATTTGAAAATAGATGTCTGCGAAAAATAATGAATATAAAATGGAACGTATTCAGGAGAAGTGATGAAATCAGAGACATGTCTGGTCAACCACTAGTTACAACTGTTATAAGAAAGAGAAGATGGAGATATGTTGGACACACCTTGAGGAGAAAGGATCAACGAATATCAAAGCAGGCATTGAAGTGGGATGCAAAGGGTTCAAGAAGAGAGGTCGACCTAAGGAGACCCTGAAGCGAACTTTGCTGAGAGAGGCAGGAAATATCGGTTTCAGTTCCATGGAGGAGATTGAGCGAGTTGCCCAGGATAGAGCGGTATGGAGAAATTACTTGCAGGCCCTATGTAACGTATAACGGTACGAGAGGAATTATTATTATTATTATAGTAATTATTCAGTAGTGCATAGAACGAATACTGGCATACAGATGCGAGTCATAGACAATAAACACACAGATCGAAAAATCTCTGATGGCCACAGTGATGTGGTTTTACAGAAGAATGATAAGAATCCCATGGGCTGCTAAAATGACTAATGATTAGGTGTTGAATGAGGTCAAGACACAAAGAAAGCTTATCATCAATATAAGAAAGAGGAGGTCATCATTTTTCGGGCATGTGATGAGGAGGGGAGGTTATAATCACATTCTGACAACCGGTAAAAATCGAGGTTAGACGAAACAGAGGAAGGAAGAGAGAGAACATTTTGGATAGTCTGATTTCATGGCACGGTAGAGCGTCAAGATCTGAGATGATAGTTCGTACAATATCATAGACAGAGAAGAGAAAAAATAAAGATATCCTACAAGACCTGCATATCAAGGAGCATTGATATCATACATAACATCATGTCCCGGAAGATGAAATATTTTGACCACATTAAACGTCACAGTGGTCGGGAGAGAAAGATAATGGAAGCCATGCATATGTTTTGCCATTCGAACAGTCATACCATCTAAAAGTGTCCTTCTTTGTGCTATATATTTAACGCGTCCTTTGGCATGGTTAGAGAAAACTAATGTTTACAGACATTTAATACATTAATGACAAAATTAGCAACATTTAGAACGAAATCCGTGGTTTTTTGAACAATTCTTGCATTTCCGGGCACCAAATTAACTCCGGCGTGAACATGGTAATTAAATGACGTCATAAGTGTGACACGGACATTTAGTTAAAGACGTATACCGAAATTAGTGTGAGGCCATTGGGTCAAATTGATGACTTCTCAAAACAAACATTGATAAAACATTTCTAATGAGTTTGAAGTTACAATGCAAAAAGTGTCTTTAATACTATACGCGCATTTCCGCAAAGAGGCACATCTCACTCTCTCACTCTCTCTCTCTCTCTCTGGATCGTTCTTTTTCTACCATTTTGATCATTCTTATTGTGATATATAAACAGCTATTGCCAAGAACGTGTTTTACGTCACAATCTTCAGTACTATTTGAAGCTCTTGTGCATGTCCTGCGGCGACGTGTGCGATTTCAACCAGCGTTTACTTGGTTCGCTCTCTGTCAGCCTTTGACTGTCCCCAGCCAAACTGCAAAGCAGCAGGCTGCTATTTTCTTTTAAGGTAGCGATCCTTAGACGACCTACCCTCTCGGGCTGTTGAACGTCATCTGCCCAGATTGCCGGTCTTTTTGTGGACTACTTGGTTTTCCGTCCGTCCAGTTTTGTGTACGGTTTGCTTCACTAGCTTGTGATTGTCCCCAATCTGACTACAAGGCAGTAGTAATACGCTGCGAGCGGAAACGCGCACTGGATTCAAGCCTCTGATGGACTTTCCAGTTTTTCTGTACCTTTTGTTGGCGCGCTCACCACTACGCCTGCCACGCTTCCTCATCATCAGCACCATGCACGTCTACCCACCGGTGGGCCCACCCGTGCATCGTCGGCATGCGTGCTCGCTCTGTCCTGGTGCTTGCCCCAACATCTCCATCAGTTCTCACCGTGCTCACATTTACCAGCCTCTAGACTGTCCGGACGCTGGGCTCAACTTGGGCCTCCACCTCAGGGCTCCGAGGTTCATCCTATGTGGACTCACATGCAACTCATCTCGGGCCCAAGTTTTGCTCCACGCGGGCCCAGGTCTATTCTCTGGATGCACCCCTTTTCCCTTTATGGTTATCCGTTCAGCTTTTCTTATCGGCCGGGAGAGACGTGCATTAATAGTCTCTCTGATATTCTGCTCGTCTGTGTTGCAGGCGGATCTCATCCAACGTGACTACGTCTGCATCCCTGCCCACGCCAGAGTAGCTCTCCCTCGATCCCTACCCACTTAGCTAGACAAGAACCAATGTCTGTTACCAGGGTCACCAACTTGATGTAGGGTAGGATCTTGATTAGTGCCAGGTCACTAATCCTGGCGCAATGTTGTCCCAATGCTCCTTTGACCCCAGGCACATATGGGTCATCTGTACCACAGTATACAAGAACCAGAGTAAAGAACTATTTTATTGTAGTGATACCCCCTACCACATATGTTAACACACGCATAATCTACCAAAGAAGTAGAGATTTGAAGAGAACATCTCAAAGTAGCTCCGCCATTGCCAAATCCCAAGCCTGGACGGGAAAGAGTGATGGCATTATGACATGGCAGCTAACTTTAACTGTAATGTAAATTATTTTTTTAAACCCAATAATACAACTAAATCTACATTTCTTGTTTATTTCATGACACCATTGCAAGTATCAACATTGGCCCCCATGTATTAGCTTGGATGATACGCCTTTAAATGAGACTTGACATCAAATGTCATATTGGTGCGTTTATTGTAAAAACTAAAATTCTATATCAGACTCGCCAAATATGCCGCCAACATCAAAGGAAACCGTTATATTACAAAATCCAGGTTGGTTTCCTAGAGCAATTTTTTCCATCAGACATTTGCGTCGGTATAATTCTAAGATTGGGTGCTAAGTTTCGCTACTGTAGAATAGATGGTTTTGCTACAATTCGCACTGGACTGTGGGCATGAGTTGTTGAACGGACTATAACATATTTATTCCTATGTCAACATGTGTGTTCTGTGGCCGAATACATGAGATTATTGGCTGCTATCGTGAAGACAACATGTTCAAGTCTCGGCAAGGTCAACAATTTTTAAAAACATTTATTAACACATTGAATTATGAGAACTAAAGAACTTCATTTGTATCGATAGAACTGACTCTGAATAAAATCTATTTGCAAATTGTATTTTGTCAACTTTCAGGGAACGGGAATTATATTGTTTCAGGTTTTACTGGCAATCGGAATGAGGGACATTTTAAATTGTTATTTGTCAACTTTCACGGGAACAGGAATTCTGTTGTATCAGGTTTTACTGGCAATCGGAATGGGGGACATTTTAATCTTTTGTGGTCAACCGACAAAGTTTTCAAACCAAGATTGAAAGGAAACGTATTGTTTTGAATGAGGAAGAAACCGATTTTGAAGCAACGGCGCATGTTTTTTTAAAGGACTTTATAAATAAATCCCCCATGCGAAGAACCGGTAAAACTGCTAGTGTTCTATATAATTATATACATTAGTAAATAAGAATAAAATACCGCTGTATGAGAATCTGTTTAATTTTTAAATAGTTAAAAGTGAGGATAACTGATATTTCTTTCATCAGTTTGGCTTTCACATAATGTCCATGTTCTTTATCTAATTTAATTATCGATCCAGTAGCCGGTGAATGTGGTATACACTTCCATTGGTCGTCCGAGAAGGGCAGAGTTTATACGTGCTTTGATGAAAACTCTGTCACCCTTGATCAGTCTCAAACTCATTAAGTGCCCTATAAGGAAAAGAATGAACAACGAACTGGTTATTTCAATATATTAATTTCTTTACTTAAGTAATCTATAGAAATGGATACATCATGTAAAAGTTGGATTATTCGTGATTGGCTTCTAAACGTAAGTCATTGCCCTCTGGGTCAAACCCATATGTTCTCAGTCTTACCAACAGATATCGAGGAGGATGCAGATTGATGGTTCCTGTTGCTTGTTTTTTAAATACACTCGCCACTCTGACCTCAGGCATCCAGTTCTACGTGTACAACGCGTTACTCCAATCTGCATCTTTGGATCGATTCAACATCTAATTTAGTATCATCGTCAGGAAATTTGATAAGAAGGTAGCTTTCATAGGTGGAAAGATGAAAAAATTATAAAACCGACCTTTTGGTTCGTCTTTATATCTAAATTCCAACTTAACGAAAGGGACACGAACACTTTAAAACCGAAAATAGTGAATTCTTGTTTTCAGTTGGCGGTCACATGTTAATGCGATGATGACGACTATTATTATAACGTATTTTAACATATTGCTAAGATGAGTATGTGGCTTAATTGATAAGTGCAAATTCTACCATGATGTACACCATGAGTTCGATTTACGCTCGAGCCAAATGTTTTTGTTTTTTTCTAAAATAAAATACATCTGGTCGCTGGATAAGTTTATGATCTGAATAAATTGAATTTGCTGATTGTTATTATAGCCGATTTTGAAAGGACGTTGCATGTTTATTTAATATGATCACTCACGCACTGTTCGGGATTGACAATTTCGCAAATGATACAATTTCGTAGATCTATTGAAAATAGTGAAGTTAGAGATATGTGGTTGGAGAATGATAAAAAAAAAGAAAAATAAAGGCCAGAAACATGGAGACAGAGATGGAAAGATTTGTTATTAGGCTTGACTACAAGCATCGGAAGAGTGTAAAGAAGATTGATGAGTAAACTAAGAAGTAACGACTAGGAAGATCAGCGGGAAAGGGTAACACATTTAACTGTAAACTAGACATAAACTAAATTCCCGTGCGAAGAACGGATATATATATATACCAGGGACCGCTTGAAAATATCCCGATCAATTAACATGGAACCGATAATTTCAGGAGGTTGAGGAAATAAACTTTGGACATTAACACGCAGTGAATTCATTATCAGATGTCCTTGGTGTCATTCGTCTAGCTAAAAGAACGTGTCATCGGCAGATTACTTACAAATGTTCTACAGACTTTACGGTTCTCTCCCCGCTTGAAGCGATCTGATTATTTATTCAGACATCCCTGAGCTCAATGTAGGAGAGATCGAGCTTCCAGTCTTATCGGAGATGGACGATACGATGTTGCTCCCGTGTTCACGTTAAAGACGTTAAAAAAAAACCTTCGCAGTTAAAAATCGCAAAGGGTAGTGTGTTACGCCGCTGTTATGGAAAAAACACTTAATAATAAAATTGCTACACAATTTTCACCGTCTTCAAAATTACACACGGTACCCTCACCGGTGTTACGGAGTACCTGCACTGTCGATGAGATCTCCTAGCGCAAAAAAGAGAACGAGGTAAATAGGGCTGTTTACCAAAGGGCAATGATGATGCTTATATTAATCAATCAATCAACTTCTACAACGTGCGAAGACGTCGATCAGAGAAACAATCAAATGCATTCAAAGACTGTCATTCGCTAACTGTTCTCTTGTCTCATCCACCTTTATGCTCAGAATTTCTTCAGGGCCCTGTTCTCTTGTCTCCTCCACCTTTATGCTCAGAATTTCTTCAGTGCCCTGTTCTCTTGTCTCATCCACCTTTATGCTCAGAATTTCTTCAGTGCCCTGTTCTCTTGTCTCATCCACCTTTATGCTCAGAATTTCTTCAGTGCCCTGTTCTCTTGTCTCATCCACATTTATGCTCAGAATGTCTTCAGTGCCCAGTTAACAAATTGTTCTTAATTTATCTTTTCGTTACAAATCACATTTCCTTTAACGTATTTGCTTATTTTGGATAAATATTTCAAGTGGTTATTTGATTCCGTATAACATATAAGCAACAAAAGCTCTAGAAATAAAATTAGATAACTTTGAGAATAAATGTCTTAGAAGAATATTGAACCTCAAATGGTCAGATTTCAGACCCAATACACAAATAAGACAAGAGACCAAGCAAGAAAATGTATCAAATTTTATAAGAAAGCGCCGCTGGAACTACATCGGCCACACACTTAGAATGGATGAGAGAAGACTCCTTACCAATCCCTCATATGGACACCAGAGGGAAAAAGAAAACGAGGAAGACCAAGAGAGACTCTGCGTAGAACCATCATCAGAGAAGGCTCAACGATGGGCCTAGTAAACATTAAAGACCTAAAACAGATAGCAACGAACCGCGAGACATGGAGAACTATGACCTCTGCCTATGCGCCGCCCACAGGCCCAAGAGGAAAGACTAACTAACTATAACATAAAAACATTCTGGTCGTATCCTTTTCTCTGAAATATGTGCTGTTGTTTTCTTTTATGGCAAGTTTTGAACACAATATATTATATATATATATATTCTCTTCGTGTCCCGATTAACACATACGGCTTCCACAAGCGACTTCCACTGATGCCGTTTTGCTGCCTTTCTATCAACCGTCTCCCACATCAAGCCACACTCTATCAACTCTCCACAGTTCTTCTCCGTGTTTTCTGGGAACGTCCAGACCTTCTCTTCCCATCCGCTGTCCATCTGAGAGCTACTGACATACGACACTCGTACATGTTCAATCCTCCTCCATCTTCGTCTTTTAATCTTCTTCTTCTTCTTTCAGCTCCCAACGGAGCACAGGTATTCAACAAAATTCTTCCAGCTCTTCCTCTCTTTTGCCTTCCATTTCAAATCTTTCCATGTTTTACCTATCTTTTTAATATCAGCCTCCAGTTCTCTTTCCAGGTCTGTATAGGCCTTCCCCTACTCCTCTTTCCCTGCGGGTTCCAAAACAGTGTATGTAGCGCAATGTTTCCTGTCGGTCTTCTCAATGTATGCTCTATCCATCGCCAGCGTCGCTTCGTTAACTCTTTCTCCACTGGTACCTGCTAAGTTCTTTCTCTGAGTTCCTCGTTCGTAATCTTATCATACCATCTCAGTCCTCTATTCTACGTAAACATCCATTTATGAAGGTTTGCAGTTTTCTGGTGGTTTTGTTATCTTCCGTCTTACCGAACAATATGATTGTCTCCAAAGATGTATAGTCCATTCTTTCAAAAGCTCCTCATTTGTTATAGTATTTGGCTAGAACATTTGCAAGATTCTTCTTCCACATATATTATGAAATGTCTTCCACATATATTATGAAATGTCTTCCACATATATTATGAAATGTCTTCCACATATATTATGAAATGTCTTCCACATATATTATGAAATGTCTTCCACATATATTATGAAATGTCTTCCACATATATTATGAAATGTCTTCCACATATATTATGAAATGTCTTCCACATATATTATGAAATGTCTTCCACATATATTATGAAATGTCTTCCACATATATTATGAAATGTCTTCCACATATATTATGAAATGTCTTCCACATATATTATGAAATGTCTTCCACATATATTATGAAATGTCTTCCACATATATTATGAAATGTCTTCCACATATATTATGAAATGTCTTCCACATATATTATGAAATGTCTTCCACATATATTATGAAATGTCTTCCACATATATTATGAAATGTCTTCCACATATATTATGAAATGTCTTCCACATATATTATGAAATGTCTTCCACATATATTATGAAATGTCTTCCACATATATTATGAAATGTCTTCCACATATATTATGAAATGTCTTCCACATATATTATGAAATGTCTTCCACATATATTATGAAATGTCTTCCACATATATTATGAAATGTCTTCCACATATATTATGAAATGTCTTCCACATATATTATGAAATGTCTTCCACATATATTATGAAATGTCTTCCACATATATTATGAAATGTCTTCCACATATATTATGAAATGTCTCCCACTTGTGTATTATGTGCTAATACAATATATTACGCATGACGTAAAAGTTCATTGATTGATTGATTGCATTACATTGCACTTCGATGAGAAAAGGTGTGTACTCCGATCTCTTTCTTACACAAGATCATCTCATAAGAAGTGCACAAACTTTGTAGCACCGGCGAAGGTCACTGATGTAATTTAGAAGATATTGAAATTGTGTGCATGAATTATTTTCCAAACATTTTTTTCTAATATTTTGTAACTGGGTAATGGCTTTCCAGCCTGCTCTTTTCCAATTTGAATATCCACATGTTTTTTGCTTGCTCAACTTGAGCACGGAACCTACCCTTACTCATCCATCTCCGATAGGGCTAGGAATATTCGATCTCAATTATACTGAGATCAAGGATCTCGGAAAAAGGTTACCGATGGCTCCACAAGGTAGCGAACAGTATGTCTTTAGAACACTAGACGAGCACTTAACCTATACTCCACATGAATCTTCATTAATGTTGATTGATATTATTTTATGACAAACTACCTGCACTGTTGTGTCCACTTGGTTGTGAATATGCTGAAGCCAGGTAATTTTCGTTCTGGTAAAGATCAAGCAAGAATTGACCGCCGTATGTATTTAAAGCAACAAAGTAGAAAATGTAAATTCCGCCCTAAAAGAAAATAAATATGAGAATTAAACACAAATGAACATGGCAAATTGGGTACGTCAACATCGTATGTAATAGAAAATTGAAGAAATACTCATTAACATACACTGTAGTAAAAATAGAACGAGTGTTTTCAGACAAGTTGAAAAATCTTCCTGAAGAATCGTGTATAATCTATTTGCGATTACATATGTGTACGAATGTACACTTGCTGTTGATTTGTCAGGGAAGAAAGTGTGAACTCCAGGTCTATGTCCATGTTATTACTGTAAACTATTTCTTATTAGATAGATTCCACAGTGTTTTTGAAATGCAAGGTCACTGAACAGATCACCAAAGGCCGCTAACACATTTTTTTGACAGAGTGTCGGTCAGGCATGAATGGCACTGAACGATTAGATCGGCTGACTGCCACAGCACTGATCGAGGAAGGAAGGGCAATGGACAAGTCATAAGTCACCGATGAAACGCAGATCGAATATCTGATTTAGTTTTTACAGAAATGTGTTAGAAAGAATTATTATCCAGAGTGAAAGAGAAGCATTCTTATTCAGAGTGAAACCGGGAACTGCCTGACAGGAATACTTTGCTAGCGGTACACTTCAAAGACGTTGATCAAAAGGATTCGCCCGTGTGGTGCCGGAGCCCGCAAGGGAAGCAAAGAATAGTACCACTGTGACCTACAAGGCATGTCGCAGAGGCGACCGATGTAGAACTTAGGAAGCTACCGTAGTAAATAAAAGTTTAGCAGAAATTGGATTTGCTGGCTAACATGTAGGTGCATAACTGTCACAAAGTACAATTGATCTTAGTTTTGATCACATACAAATCACATAGAGTCGTTAACAAGTGTAGCGTTAGAAGACGAAGAAGAAGAAGTACCTTAGATCAAGCACAATCAGAATGGCAAGGCTGAGGACAATCAGAATGGCAAGGCTGAGGACAATCAAAATGACAAGGCTGAGGACAATCAGAATGGCAAGGCTGAGGACAATCAAAATGGCAAGGCTGAGGACAATCAGAATGGCAAGGCTGAGGACAATCAGAATGACAAGGCTGAGGGCAATCAGAATGACAAGGCTGAGGACAATCAAAATGACAAGGCTGAGGACAATCAAAATGGCAAGGCTGAGGGCAATCAGAATGACAAGGCTGAGGACAATCAAAATGGCAAGGCTGAGGACAATCAGAATGGCAAGGCTGAGGACAATCAGAATGGCAAGGCTGAGGACAATCAAAATGACAAGGCTGAGGACAATCAGAATGGCAAGGCTGAGGACAATCAAAATGACAAGGCTGAGGACAATCAGAATGGCAAGGCTGAGGACAATCAGAATGGCAAGGCTGAGGACAATCAAAATGGCAAGGCTGAGGACAATCAGAATTGCAAGGCTGAGGACAATCAGAATGGCAAGGCTGAGGACAATCAAAATGGCAAGGCTGAGGACAATCAAAATGGCAAGGCTGAGGACAATCAGAATGGCAAGGCTGAGGACAATCAGAATGGCAAGGCTGAGGACAATCAGAATGGCAAGGCTGAGGACAATCAAAATGGCAAGGCTGAGGACAATCAGAATTGCAAGGCTGAGGACAATCAGAATGGCAAGGCTGAGGACAATCAAAATGACAAGGCTGAGGACAATCAAAATGGCAAGGCTGAGGACAATCAGAATGGCAAGGCTGAGGACAATCAGAATGGCAAGGCTGAGGACAATCAAAATGACAAGGCTGAGGACAATCAAAATGGCAAGGCTGAGGAGAATGGTTTTCAGAAGTCAATAATCCTGCACAGACTAAGATGACGTTTAAGCACCATGGCTTAGATCAGCCAAAGGCTACGCCAAAAAGATAATCGTAAATGCCAAATATATGACAGAATGGATCGTTTCCTAGGACTAGCTACCCTAGTAAATAAACAGCTGGCTGAAACCGGGTGGCGGGCCTAGTCACCATGGGCGCATAATCGTCAATGTAAATCCCGCGTTCTTGTCAAAGATCAATTATATATCACAAAGAGAAGGATAAAATTGGCCTTGAAGAACGAAAGAGAGAAGAAGAATACGACGATCAAGCACACACACGATCACTACACCTTCCCCCAAACACTTCTATAAAGAAGTAAATATTGGAAGCGAAGCAGACGGAGAACGATACTATTTCTGAACACTTCTTCTCTGACGTTAATAATTACTAAGAACTTTACCTTTGGTGCTTTGAACACACCGGTGGCTGCGTTGTAACCATTACCCTCATTGAGAAACACCTGATCATATACAACATTACTATATGCAAATGCTGTCTGGGATGATTTGAATCCAACAGTGAACGCAATTCCGTCAGCTGATAGAGCAAAATAATCATTTGTGAATTGAAAAACATTTTAAGCTGGAGGACAAGATTTCATGATAACTTTTACATTTAAATTCTAACAAATTATCTGGTTTTATTTATTTTCCTATAAATTATTTATTTGTCCGTTTTTCTGTCCATGAAACCCTGCCTATTCTACTATATATCCACATCTCAAATGCATCAATTCTGTCTTCTAACTGCTTGTTCATTGTCCATGTTTCCGAGCCATACACTAATATAGGATATATATAGCATTTGGTCATTCTCATTTTTAGCCTGTTTGTGATTTGTTTGGATGTCAGTAACTTTCTCATACTATTGAAATTATCCTTGGCCATTTCTATTCTCTTTTTTAATTTCTGTTATACATCTGCCATCATCTGTTATCATCTGACCAGGTATAATAAACTTTTACTTGATGTAGCAATTCTCCTTGTATTTTTATATTCATTTGTGGTTTCTCCATTTCCTTGTTGATTACCATAGCTTTTGTTTTTCTGTATGTTAATGTCTAATCCATATGCCTTGCTAGTTCTGTCCAATTGGTCCACTAGTTCTTATAGATCTTGTTCATTTTCTTCTACCAATACTGTGTCATCTGCAAATCTTAAGTTTTTTTTATTATTTTTCCATTGATTTTGAGTCCTGGCATTCCCTCTAGTTGTTTGAAGATTTTCTGTGTAGATGTTAAATATGCTTGGTAGGCTTGAGTACAATTATCTAAATTATTGCAAGAGAAACTATATGTATTGTAACGATACATACATAGATTATGTGCAATCAATTAAAGTGAACCGTTTGATGTGGTATATTTGATGTTAATATGTGTCTCCGATAGTAATACACAGTTGATCTCACCATCACTGACATACATTATCTCTGAGAAATTGTCTCCAATCGCTTCATGCTGGAAACAAACCAAATATCTTTGATTCAGGAAGCGAGCACTTTAGCCCCACGACCAAGAAATATAAACATTACAATTATTTGTATGATAACGATAAGAATAAAATGTAAATTGGTTATTGGTTACGAATCTGTCCTCATTGCACCTCTGACATACCCATAGGTGCTCAGTCTCCGTCCAACAGATATTGAAGAGTATGCATACTGATGGTTCCCGTGGCTCGCTGATTAAAACACTCCTCGCTCTGCACCGAAGGCATCCAGTTCTACTTGTACACCGAGTTACTCCAAACTGCTTAAATCGATGGATGGATTCAACATATATTTTAGTGTCCTCATCCAATAGGCAGACGCGAAGAGACCGAAGAACAACCCATTATCCATCTTCAACACCCCAGCAATCGATTCTGTTGATGCAAGCAAGATCGCTCTCTCATTACCTCACACACTCGCATGCCCACGACAGTAGATCTACGTAAGCCTCTGGAGAGTCAAATGCTACAATGGTCCCAGTAAATGGATCACGGGAGTCATGTAAATTAGTTATTAAAAATGTATATCTGAGACTATCTGAGTCAACGATGACTGATAATGATGATGTAGGTCGTTGCTGGTGTGTCTCCTCTGTTGTTGTTTTTTGTCTACATCTCTCAATAACTCACTGACCACATCATTTAGCTAATATTACATTTTATTTAAACTGTTAAATTTGATTGAAGACACTTTACTTACCGCTATGTATACAGAATAGCGCTGGTAAGATCACGCTAACAGCTACTGTAAAAAACATGATGATGCTGAGTTCCTGCAACAAGCAGCATATAGAAAAATGTATGTTAAATTTGCTAAACCATATTCTAGTTAAGGAGTTATCATTTAACTCATTTATACGAGGACTATCATTATAGTACTCCTGGCATGTCCATAGCTACTTCGAAATCCAGCAGTCTCAAGCAGACCAACAAGCCAGTTCGATGTTGATTAATCAATACTTATGCATATTTCGTAAATCGATTTTTTCGCGATGTACCGATATCGACTGCCATCTTTTCAATTTGATCTGCGACTGGGATATACAACCAGTGGCGGCTCATGGTCAGTTTTCTTGGTGGAGCCAGACACACATTTTCGGGAAAATGATGGTTTTTGGGGTAATTACTATTATTTGTCTATTCCGGGAAGTTATTTTCCCTTTTGATTATTGGTGGGGTCGGACCCCACTGGCCCTTAGTGACGAGCCGCCCCTGTATACAACCCTGCAACTATTCCGCTGAGACTCAATGCGCTAAGAATGTGTAGACGCAATGCCTCAATACCATATTCCATCTCCAAAGGAAGTCATTTGTCTAGTAACTATTAGTTTGGTCATGCGCAAACGGTGATGACAACAGCCTCAGACGTGCGGTTCTGCACCTCTCTGGTGTGTGCGGAGGTGACTGTAGAGTCCAATAATAGATTTTCCAACCAACAACCAGATTTGACCGTGAGAATGTACTATAGTCTGTCCATTCATTCGTGAGCACGTTTGAAATTGATTTTCTCGAAAACTACCTGTTGGATCTCAGTGATTTTTGCATGCAGCCTTATAATATCCATGACGCTAAAATAAAGCTAACCAGTAGTCCATAGATGCTACGGATTTTGCACATCGGCGAATTCCTTTGATCTTTTATGACAATTGCAAATACGGGGCTCAAATTTTAGATTTTACAGTATCCCAGAATTTGTCCATGTCAATTCTATTCATAGGTGTATCTCCATATTAACTTGATAGGTCAAGTAATTAAGTGTGTTGCCCTTATGTGCAATCGTGAACTTGGATACAATATGCAACAGTTAGTCCTCCCTTCGGTCACCATTAGACCCCAGGGTGTCTTAACTTCACCACAAATTGTATGATGGTAGACGCATTTGGATATGGAAATGTATACGTTACTATTTCTCAGTCTGTAATCAAAATATGATTTGTATCATCCCGAATCTGACGATTCCATGAGGTTGATAATTGTTACTGGCTGGACAAATTGTAATCCATCTCGGTGCCAGTACTCGTCTTCCTCTCGGAGCACATGTTCAACACACTTCTTCCAGAACTGCATGTCTATCATTGAGAAGGACTCACGTGTCAGAACTTCAACATCACACATTTTAAACGTCCTTTTCTGTTCGGCAACTTGCCCTTTTACTTTAGCCCAGACAAGCTCTATCGGATTGAGGTGAGCATGATATGGAGGTAGTTGCAAAGACGCGTGGCCGTATTCCGCAATGATTTTGTCAATATGAAACACCTTTGTCTTATTTGTCATCCTCACCAGGTGCAACAACTCGGGTTTCAAATATGTATCATCGAAGCTGACATTTTCCTTAAAAAGGCCAAGTCCTAATTTGATCTTTTGTATTTGATGCAGTTGGTACTTTGTCTTCCTCTGATACTGCGTTGTGATAGGATGCATTATCCATTACCAAGCATGATGGTCAGTTTAAAATTTGGGAAGTAGTTTTTTCTCCATCCAGTGCCTGAAAATATGTCCATTCATTTCTGTGTGGTAGTCCCTACCGTCGGTACTTTTGATTGGAAAATAAGTCCAGCGTCATGGACAAGACCTTCTTAACTACTTCCTGCATGTGTTAGTATAATACGCTGGCCTTTGTGCTTGGTATTTTTCTTTTCTGTTCACCGTCTACTGATTGCCATTCTTTAGCATTGGTGTGGTGAGCATTGCCCCAGGATTCGTCCAAATATACAATATCATAGCCTTGCCTCCGCCGCTCACGGATCTGCCTCAGGTATTTACTTCGGGCAGCAATTAAATGTGGCTTTTCACAAATAATATTCCTGCCCTATAGTTTTCTGAAGGTGAAGCCGGCGCTCTTACAATTTTCATAAAGTACTTTTAGAAATGTCTATGCTGCATTCTGATTGCAGTTTTAATTTCAGTTTCCTGAGGTAACAAGTTGATTTGTCGCAAACATTTTCAAGAGCTCCCGTCTTATGACATCTATGTCAAAGTCGTCAATTTTTCTTTTCCTTCTTGCTTGACATTGGTGCACTTTTTTGTCCTGTTTAATCCATCGGAAAAGGATTCTCTATTCAGACCAAGCGCCAGTTGCGTTCGTTTCTCAGGGTTATGAATATCGCAATATAGATGACCTCTCTTAGATTCCCTACGGAAGTGTTGGTATAGTAAAACTGCAACCTTCTGCATTGTTAAAAATGTGCACTTCAGACTCATTATGAATGTGATATCAATGTCAGTTTTGATAAGCCAACAAATATGATACAATAGCTTCATACAAATAGCGAGATACGCCTATAACTATACAACGGTATCCCAATTATAACGTCATATGCTTTCCGCTTTCAAAGTCGACTGGGTTAGGTGCACGGGATTTCGTGAAATTGTTGTATACTCACGATATTTCTATGTTACCATAATGTATTTTTAGAACAAGGCGTCTGTGTACCGTAAATCTGTTACTATTGTGTACAATCCGGTGAGGTTGATTTTAGTATAACCTGAAGAAGAAATATTTCAAACTACATCAAATTTTCTTGGAAAAAATATTTCTCTAGCGTCATGGATATTCTAAGGCTGCTTCAAAAAATCACTGAGATCCAACAGGTAGTTTTCGAGAAAATCAATTTCAAACGTGCTCACGAATTAATGGACAGACTATAACAGGAGAATGACCGATTGGAAACAAAGAAAAAGGCCATATGATAAATAGAATGCATTTTAGGAGAAGATTCATTCAGACATAGGGCAGAGTACCCAGGGACAGGCAGTGAGGTAGTCTGATTCAGGGACAGATCTTTTTAGGACATTTTCATTTCAGCGATTCAGAGGGCAGAGACAGACCCAGAGACAATCAGTGTAGGTAGTCTGAATTTGAGACAGTTACAGACAGAAAAGAATCGACAAGTCTAGGAGTGTAGTCTAGAATAAGACACAAAATAGTTAATATTCGCCAGCCGACAGAGTGAAGAGAGTCAAATATCATTTTTGGACATATTCATTTGGACAGAGCAGATCATAGAGGTACCCAGGGGCAGTGAGGGTAGTCTGATGACAGTTACAGACAGAAAGAATCGACAAGTCAAGGAGTGTAGTCTAGAATGAGAGACACACACAGTTAATATTCGCCAGCAGACAGAGTAGTAGAGGCACACAGAATAGCTCGAGAACAGAGCATTCAGCGATTCAGAGAGGATAGTCTTGAGACAGTTAGACTTCAACAGTCAATATTCGCTAGTCTAAGATAACAGGTTCGTGATGACTACAAGATATCTACGTATGCCACCACTAGAACAAAACTTTGACATTCTATTCTAACAGGAGGAAATATTTAGGAGAGCAGAACATTTGTAACTTTTTACTAGAGAACAAGGTGTGGTAATGTGAACAAATGTATGTTTTTGATTAATTTTGATGTTGTATTGATAAATGAGAGAGCCGCTGTAGCGTAGTTGTTAGTGAACTCGCTTCTCAAGGCTGGTGGTCTGGGTTCAGCTCCGCAATGCGCGTGGAATTTTTCTCGACCGCGACGGCTCTCAGGTCGACCCAGCCTCAACTGGGTACCAGACATGCTCTGGGAATGCCGGCGTGATGCTGACCACATCACCCATCGTGTGCCGACGGTCAATGAAAATACAGACCTAACACTGTATTGACCTATATACCACGAGGTATGAAAGGGTTCCTTTACTTTTTTAATTGTTAAATGAGATGTTTATAATTTTCTTGTAGTTTCTATTTGTGAAAATAAACAAATTTAATCTCGTATGAGATATATTCTTCGGTATGATAGTTGAATGTTCAGATTGATAGTTGAATGTTCAGATTGATAGTTGAATGTTCAGATTGATAGTTGAATGTTCAGATTGATAGTTGAATGTTCAGATTGATAGTTGAATGTTCAGATTGATAGTTGAATGTTCAGATTGATAGTTGAATGTTCAGATTGATAGTTGAATGTTCAGATTGATAATTGAATGTTCAGATTGATAGTTGAATGTTCAGATTGATAGTTGAATGTTCAGATTGATAGTTGAATGTTCAGATTGATAGAGGTATGAACGCTGAGATAATAGGATAGTAGAAATAATCTACTACATTTTATGTTGCCAGTGACCAAATTGTAGTATAAGTGTAGTAGTAAAATAATCTACTACACCATCAGAGGCTTGAATTCAGTGCGCGTTTCTAAATTCTGCTCGCAGAGAACTATACCGCGTGTAGTTAGATGGGGACAATCAAAGATTAGCGGAGCAAACCGTACACAAAACTGGACGGTAGACAAACCAAGTAGTCCACACAAAGACCGGTAACCTGGTCAGATGACCCTCAACAACCCTGGAGGGTAGGTGGTCTAAGGGTCGTTATCCTAAAATAAAATAGCAACCTGCTGCCTTGCAGGTAGGCTGGGGACAGCCAAAGGCTGGAGGAGAGCGAACTCAGTAAACGCTGGTTGAAATCGGACACGTTGCCGAAGGACAAGCACCAGAGCTCCAATTGGTACTGAAGATGTGACGTAAAAAACGTTCTTGGCAAAGGCTGTTTATATATCACAATAAAAATGATCAAAATGGCGAAAAGAACTACCGAGAGAGAGAGAGAGAAGAAATCACAGATATGAAAATAAATGTACAAGATACATTAATAATATTCTGTACACCTAATTCGCAATAGATAAACACATTATTCGAACTATCACACTTTGGACTTACCAAGTTAATCGGTACAATTTTTGATTATTTTGTTTTTAAATTAGATTTTCTTGTAGTATTTATACTACGTGGTGTCTGCGTGGGCAACATATTTTATTATTAAAAATAAATTTATTCTTTGGATGAAGGTTGATAAAAATCACACGCTGGTAGAATTTGTAACTTTTCATTAGAAAGTTAAATCTAGTGTGAAATGTACATTTCAATAAATGTGGGTACCAACAAAAGAATCACCAGTGATAAATGTTTGCACATTAATTAATTCATCTACTCTTTTGTTTGTTTACTAATACGAGTATATAAATCTGCTGTACGGATGGACACGTATTTACGCAGTATGATTTAACTTAATAACCCGTGGTGTTTGTTTACTGAGGCATTTCATAATTTGCTGGTAGACAATGTATTTAATTTGGTGGTAAGTCACCGTGTTGTTGTGAAATCATGTTCATCATCATCAAGGTGCGTATCCTTTATAGGTCGTTGCTCTCTTTGTAGTGCATCTGAAATTCATGCTGTCTCTAGCCAGTTTCCCAACTTCGCCGATGGTCATATTTATGGATTCTTGTAGCCATCTTCTTCTTGGTCTGCCTCTGCGTCCTGGGGACCTTGCCTTTTAATATTGTTATCTACAGGCCATCGTGACGCTTGATGTGACCAACGTGAAATGATGTTAGCCAAAGTAAACATTAGATATGTTTCTAAAAACCAAAGTTCAGCTCTAACACCAAGATCTAGCCAATAGACCTGCCGTAGAAACGATACACCAAGAAAGTTTATTCACTAGTCCTGCCTTTGAAAAAGAATTGAAAAGCCGTCAATTTGTTTATTGTTCATTTTAGAACAATTTTCACCGCAGATCGGATATGTCCATAATTGATGCGAACTCCCCACAAGCATGCATTTCAGTGTGTTTAGACTAACAACTCCCGTTCTGTGTTGATTGATTTATCTGCTGAGGTCTCTCTCGTGGATTTCCCGTCTTGCAGCAGCTGAGAGAACAATAGGGAACAAGATCGACCATCGATTTCAGAACTGAGAGACAGAGAGAACGCTAGGAAATATGGTCGACCATCAATTTCAGAATTTAGAGATAGAGAGAACGATAGGGAACAAACCGACCATCCATATCATAATTGAGAGATAGAGAGAATGTTAGGGAGCAAGATCGACCATTGACTAACGTATTAAGCAACAAAGATAACTGGAGGGAACAAGATAGAAATAGGGTTAATCAATTTAACAATCAAGAGCAACGGAAGGAACATGAAAGAACAAGGGTAAATCAATTGAGAAACCAAAAGCAAAGGAGGGAACAGGATAGAAATAGGGTTAACCAATTGAACAATCAAGAGTACTGATAAAACAGTGACTAGCGCATTAAAAGGAAAAGTCTGATCAATTACATTTTTCTCCAGTTTTCCAGTCGTTAAAAGAAATATTAGAATCAGCTTCATCATCATCACATAGCTTGTTCTGAGCAGAACTTTGTCACCCCAACAGTCCTCCGGAACTTCTCTCTCTCATAGGCCAGATGTTCTGCCTCTGCAGTCGTCATGTTTAAACCATCAGTTACATCCTGAATCCATCTTCTCCGTGGTCTTCCTCTTTTTCGCTTTGCCGGTATGCTTCCTTCCATGATGGTCTTCTCCAGACCGTCATGTCTTTTTATATGTCCAAAATATCTCAATTTTTTTCTTTCTTATTTGGAGCATCAACCGGTTTTCTTTGATTTTGAGTTTTTTCTGGATAGAACTATTTGTTCTTTTCTCTGTTCAAGATATACGGAGGATTCTTCTGTAACACTTATATTCAAAAGCACATATATTTGTTTTCTTCGTTTATCAACATTTCTTGAATGTCATATGATTTATTTAGAACTGAAATATTTATCACAAAAAATAACTACATGTGAAATGCGCTGCCTGCAAAATATTACCAATAACAACAGAAAAGACAGAGTCATCAGCTTCAGTAAAAGAAAAACAGTAAGCACAGAACATTGCTTGAATTACATTGAGAAACAAAGAATGAAGGGGTTTCCCACTACTTAATAAGAATGCAATCAGTCTACGCTGTATACAGAGTCTTCTACAACAGAACATATGGAAGAAGGCAGAGGAAGACCACAAAATATGGAAAGATGGCATAGCAGAATCCTTTCAAGAACAAAATTAACAATCACCCAAGCCACCAGAACAACGCAAAATAAAAACAAAAAACCACGACACTGGGCAACAACCCGGTAACAGTGTGACCACAAAAGAAGAAAAGAACAAGCCAACATATTGCCAGGAATACATTAGGAATGGATACTGATGATGATGACCACACAATTTTCATCCCAGGGAATGTAGTTGCGTTATGTTTGTCTGTGTGTGCGTAGATGGCTAGTGAGCCCGATATAGGCTTGAAATGTTCTTGTACAGTGTGGGCAAGGTATACTTGCACATGTGGGAGTTTTACTGTCTTTCTATTTTGACGGTTTTATTCCATCCGTACTGTTCTACCTGCCTCGCAGGCCGAAGAATCGTAGAAGAAGTGTGTGCCAGGCTGATCTGTCTTGAGCAACATTCTCCCAGTTGTCGACATCTATGTCAAAAGATTTCATCGAGTTCTTGAGTGTGTCTTTGAATTTCTTTTTCTGACCACCCTGACAACGTTTACCGCTATGCAACTCACCATAAAAGAGTCGTTTGGGTATTCTGCAATTCGGCATTCGAGCCACATATCCTGCCCATCGTGTCTGGGACTGCATTAAGATTGTGTAGATGCTGGGGAGAGTGGCTCTTTTTATGACCTCTGTGTCTGGGATCATATCCTGCCATTTGAAGTTCATTATTTTTCTAAGGCGACTGTGTGAAAGTGGTTTAGCTTCCTTGCGTGTCGCTGATATACAGTCCAAGTTTTCGCACGCGTGAAGAAGGACTGGGAGCACGACAGCTCGATATACCTTCAGTTTTGTGGAATGGGTACTTATAAAAATAACACTGACGGATAAAATTAGGAAAATCTAAATTACTGTTTATCTAATCCCCTCTTCTAACTGTAATTAGAACTTTCTTTTAACATAACTGTTAATCATATTTTTGTTTTCATTCTATCCATTATGTCATTGCTATAGTTCTTGTCAATTATTTCAATAAATATTATGTCAAACAAATACATGATCTCTGGCTTGTTTATTTTATTCAGTCACGATAATCAATTGAATAATTCATTATCTCTCTCTCTCTCTCTCTCTCTCTCACGATCGCCCGACTGATGTACCAGATCTCCCCATAAATTCAGAAAAAAATTGGTTGTCTTATTTATGTGAAAATCTGATTCATGCAGCCTTATACATGACAAATACATGATCTCTTGCTTGTTTGTTTTATTCAGTCTCTCTCTCTCTCTCTCTCTCTCTCACGATCTCCGACTGATGTACCAGATCTCCCCATAAATTCAGAAAAAAATTGGTTGTCTTATTTATGTGAAAATCTGATTCATGCAGCCTTATACATGACAAATACATGATCTCTTGCTTGTTTGTTTTATTCAGTCACGATCATCACTTCAATAATTCATTGTTATTTACTTACTAAAGTTTGAAAGTAGGAAATATTAGATATTAGATATCTCTGGTTATTGGTTACTTAATTGTCATCAAAGTACTCAGTTTTAACGAGTTTTAAAGCCGAAGGATTGACTTCATTGCACCGGGTTTTACCTACCCCATATGGCTCGGTCCCTCTCCGCAGAAATGGCACGACACCTGTCGAGAGTATTGCACAAAGCACGAACTCAGTAGCTCCAGCAACAATCCCAGTGGTCTCTAGAAAAGTTGCACTCGTGAATAGAACAGCGCGCCCGAATTCGAACACACAACCTTCGATTCATAAGACAAAGGGCTTAACTACTTAGCCAGAGACACCAGTGCAGACCTATAGTGCTCAGCCTCCAAAAACAAACTTCAAGTGTATGCAAATTGACGATTTCTGTCTTCTTCTTATTCAAACGTTCCATATCGACCACTTGTTAAAAACTTTGTGAAATGTGTATGTGTCTGTTATCAGTTATGTGTGGACTTTCATTATAGCATTCCGGACATGTCTATAGGTGCTCCGATCTCCGCCTCAGCAAATCCAGCAGCGCCCCTCAGACCAACAAGCCAGTTCGATGTTGATTAATTAATATCTTTCCATATTTAGTGTTTGTTCTTTCAGTCTGGGCAATAATGACACCCATCTCTCTCACTCTGGTCAGCGAATGAGATTCACAGCCCTGAAACTCCTCTGTTCGAATACCTCTCAATGCGTGAAGAATGTCATTTCGATCCATGCAGCTCCCTCTGATATTGTAGCCAAGTCAGCCAATCTATCAGCTCGTTCATTACCCTAACTGCTACGTGATATGTATGTGATCTGAGCCTTAGCGCGATTGCACGCAGTGCCTGTTATGCGCCCACGTGTAGGCCAGCACATCGGATTTCTGCCATGATTGTATTTACTAGGTACCTTCCCTAGGTCCTGCATTAGCCGCCTCTTACGACATGCCTTGTAGGTCGCAGTGGTGCTATTCGTTATTATATTAATGGCATTAGATATATTAGTAATAAAAGAAAAAGAATAAAGCGCAGTTGTATGAGGAATTCTTTAATTTCTGAAATATGAAAATTGAAACTAACTAATATTTATATCCATCAATTTGCTGCTAAAGATCATCTGTTGATGGTCTTTGTCAATGTTATTCAGAGATCCAGTAGCCAGTGAATGTAGTATACACTTCCTGTGGTCGTCCGAGAAGAAAAGACTGTGTACGTGCATTGATGTAAACTGTGTCTCCCGTGATCAACCTCAAACTGATTGTTTGTCCTAATGAGAAATGATTGCATAATTCATTGTTTATTTTCTTGTATTAATTTCATTAAATGCAGCCATAGTTTCCAAATCTTTTGGCACTCCCACTTCTACAACATAAACTGTGTAACGCCCTCCCCATTATAACAATTTTCCAACCCCCTTTCCCCCTCCCCATATATACATGCTCTACTTTCTCATTGATATAAAATTGTTATATATTTCTGTAATACATGTTCAATTTTCAAAAGATTATATACATGAAATATACAATTGATTTTAAAATGACTCGTGTAAGACGGACATAAGATTAATTAAAATGCAGAATTCATATTTTAAATGATTATTAAATCGCAACATCCCGAAAATAATTTATTTTAAAATAAATATTAATTTCTTCTTTAAGAATCCACCTATCTCTAATCGACGGAACACCCTCCAAATGCTTCTGAACCCACTAATCCCCCTCCCTTCCCCAGAAGGCTTCAGCGCCACTTGGGAGCAGTACCCAATATGAGAACCTATGAATTAACCAAATCTTCAGAATGGAAGACATCAGGAAAAAGTGGGTACAACATCAGTACTGGAACTCATTAAGAAGCAACAAATGAAATGGTACTGTCACGTAAGTAGCTTACCAACAGACAATGTATCTCAAAGAGCGATTATACAGCGGTCACATAAGTAGCTTACCAACAGACAGTGTATCTCAAAGAGCGATTATACAGCGGTCACATAAGTAGCTTACCAACAGACAATGCATCTCAAAGAGCGATTATACAGCGGTCACATAAGTAGCTTACCAACAGACAATGCATCTCAAAGAGCGATTATACAGTGGTCACATAAGTAGCTTACCAACAGACAGTGTATCTCAAAGAGCGATTATACAGCGGTCACATAAGTAGCTTACCAACAGACAATGCATCTCAAAGAGCGATTATACAGCGGTCACATAAGTAGCTTACCAACAGACAATGCATCTCAAAGAGCGATTATACAGCGGTCACCAGTAGCTTACCAACAGACAATGCATCTCAAAGAGCGATTATACAGCGGTCACATACGTAGCTTACCAACAGACAGTGTATCTCAAAGAGCGATTATACAGCGGTCACATAAGTAGCTTACCAACAGACAATGCATCTCAAAGAGCGATTATACAGCGGTCACATAAGTAGCTTACCAACAGACAATGCATCTCAAAGAGCGATTATACAGCGGTCACATAAGTAGCTTACCAACAGACAGTGTATCTCAAGGCGATTATACAGCGGTCACATAAGTAGCACCAACAGACAGTGCATCTCAAGAGCGATTATACAGTGGTCACATAGTAGCTTACCAACAGACAATGCATCTCAAGAGCGATTATACAGTGGTCACATAAGTAGCTTACCAACAGACAGTGCATCTCAAAGAGCGATTATACAGTGGTCACATAAGTAGCTTACCAACAGACAATGCATCTCAAAGAGCGATTATACAGTGGTCACATAAGTAGCTTACCAACAGACAATGCATCTCAAAGAGCGATTATACAGTGGTCACATAAGTAGCTTACCAACAGACAATGCATCTCAAAGAGCGATTATACAGCGGTCACATAAGTAGCTTACCAACAGACAGTGCATCTCAAAGAGCGATTATACAGTGGTCACATAAGTAGCTTACCAACAGACAGTGTATCTCAAAGAGCGATTGTACAGCGGTCACATAAGTAGCTTACCAACAGACAGTGTATCTCAAAGAGCGATTATACAGCGGTCACATAAGTAGCTTACCAACAGACAGTGCATCTCAAAGAGCGATTATACAGTGGTCACATAAGTAGCTTACCAACAGACAATGCATCTCAAAGAGCGATTATACAGCGGTCACATAAGTAGCTTACCAACAGACAGTGCATCTCAAAGAGCGATTATACAGTGGTCACATAAGTAAACTTACCAACAGACAGTGTATCTCAAAAGAGCGATTGTACAGCGGTCACATAGTAGCTTACCAACAGACAGTGTATCTCAAAGAGCGATTGTACAGCGGTCACATAAGTAGCTTACCAACAGACAGTGCATCTCAAAGAGCGATTATACAGTGGTCACTAAGTAGCTTGCCCAAAAGACAGTGTATCTCAAGAGCGATTGTCAGCGGTTGCATGACAAAATGTCGTCACGCCAAAGGTGCATCTAAGAAATAATAGGGCGGTGAAAAACACCCTTTATGAAGTGCAAACAAAGGTCCGTTCTAGAAATAAATTATTATTCTAAAGATGTGCGACAAAACAGTATTAGAATAAAGTGAGAACAAAAACACAATTACCTACCTGCACTGTTATATGCACTTGGTTCCGAGAAGACTGAAACAAGGTAATTATCGTTCTGGTAAAGATCAAGAAAGTATACGCTGTCGTAGACATTTAAGGCAACAAAAGAGAAGACGTAAATTCCGCCCTAGGAAGAAACAAATAGAATATTAAACATAAATAAATATGGACAATATGGGGATGGCAAAGGTCAAATTTAATGGGAGAATGCAGTAAAAAAATATTAAATTAGATTGTTGCAAATGAGAATGAATATTTTCAGAAAAATTGAAAAATCTCCCTGAAAAATCGTGCATGGACTGTTTGCAATTACAAGAGTGTACCAAGAGTGTGCGAAGAGTGTGCTAATCTACCTCCTATTCATTTTCAGGGCTAGAAGCAGGGCTGTGCGGTGCTATGATGGAGAGAGACGGCCGCATCAGGCGGTAATGTAAAGGGGGCGACATGCGCAGCAAAATCAACATTACAATTGAAGGTTCGAAGACTTGCATCATACTGAGAAATATGCCGTCGGCTCTGCAAAGAGCAAACACATTCGTTTACGTTTATGCTTCTACTGACAACTATTTCTAAACTGATAGATTCCAGAATTGTTTGAAAAACCAAGAAATATGTTTTACTTGATATAACAGTTGGTGTATCACCAAACTTGACAGTCTTCTGCATCGGAAATGAAGTTTGAACTTAAATCCTGGACGATATAATGAAGATGAAATATTTGATTTCCCAATTGCAAAAAATATAATGTGCATGAACTTAACAACATCGACGCCACCGTGTGTTGCCGGGGCTCACGAGGGACAAAGAATAGGTACCTGTAACCAAAAGCATGTCGTAAGAGGCGACTGAGATATGGACTCAGAGGAGCTACCCTAGTAAAATCAAAATCGTCCCGAAATCAGATATGTTATCCTACCTGTAGGTACATAACTGGTGTAAAGTACAATCGCTCTTTGGGTCAGATCACATACAAATCACAAAGAGTGGTTAACATATGACGCGTTCGAAGAAAAGGAAGAACAACAACATTTGTTATTATTTACTAACTGACGACCTAGCACAGTGTTTCACAATGTGGAGTCTAGCACAGTGTTTCACAACGTGGGTCTACGCCCCACAGGGTTGCAATTTGAATGTTAATGATGGCAATTAAATTTGCATTTTTAGGAACACATTAATTCTCTCTCTCTCTCTCTCTCTCTCTCTCTCATTAGCCTGTTACGGCCCTTGGCGTTTAGGGCAGCAACAAACGTACACAATTCTTCTCTATTCATGGCCTTCCTCTGTATTGTGTTCCAGCTATGATTCATTTCTTTCAGTTCTTGCTCTATTGTTCTCCTCCAGCTTGACTTTGGTTTCCACATTTTCGTTTATCCTCTGGAGTCCATCTCAGTGCAGTTTTCGTGTCAGAGCCAGTTTCCATACGCATCACATGCCCGATCCATCTCCAGCGTCGTCTTCGGATGATGGTGCTCATATTCTCTTGTTGACATCGTGCTAGCAGTTCGAGATAATATTTGGCCAGAATGTTTACTTCACTTCATATTCAATTAATTGTAACACATACTTTATTTTTGCATATTAATTAACTTCTTCTTCTTCTTCTCTGAACGCCCCATCTCGATCACTTGTAAACCACCCTGTGTGATTTGTATGTGATTTGAGTCTAAGAGCGATTGTATGTTGTGCCAGTTATGTGCTCAAGTAGGCCAGTACATCCGATTTCTGCGCTGCTTTTATTTACTAGGTAGCATCCTAGGACCATCAGTCGCATCTTACGACATGCATTGTAGATTGGAGTGGTACTATTCTTGCTTCCTTGCGGGCTCCGGCGCCACATAGGCGTATTAATTAACAAAGATATTATTTCAGAAAACTTCATTATTGACTTAAAGACTTACAAAGAACATTACCTTTGAAGCTTCGAAAACTCCGGTGGTTGTGTTGTAACCATTGCCATCGTTCAGAAACACATTATCATATACAACATTACTACCTCCAGGTACTATCTGGAGATTTTAATCCAACGAGAACGCAATTCCATCAGCTGATAGAGCAAAATAAGCTTCGTGAAATGATAACATTTTAAATTAGAAATACGCATCGAGAGTGGGACAACACAAAACTAATATTGCAGACGAAGGTTCAAATATATCGAGCATTTGTAATTAGTTCTTTACTATATGGCTCAGTAACATGGACATCTTACTCCAGGCACGAGAGAGACTTAACATCTTTCACCTTCGATGTCTCGGCAAGATTATGAACATGAGGTGGTATCGCAGGATAACCAACTCTGAAGTACTGCAACGTGCAAACCTGCCTTCCACAAAGGGCATGCTCAGTAGTAGACGACTAAGATGGTTGGAGCATGTGAGAAGGACAAAGACTTGTCGCATACCAAAGGAAATGTTGTTCTGTGAACGTTCGGAAGGGAAATAGGCAACAGGACAGACCCCTGGTCAGATATAAAGATGTCTGCAAAGTCTCAATGTAGAACTTTTCTATAGGTCCCAGCACATTGAAAAAACTAGTTGCTGAACGAGTTGTATGGACGGCGATATTGCGCAAGGGCACAGTCTTTTGAGATGAAACTTATGTATGAGCTGAAAGACAAGAGCGAAAGGCGAAAACCCAGAGGTTATCAAAGTCAAACACTTGTCAATTTCTTCTTCTTCTTTGATCGTTCTAAGGCCATTTTTATCATTCTATTGTGATATAGAAATAGCCACTAACATCAGCACGTAATGTACGTGCACCAACCTTCAGCACCTATTTGAGCACAGTTGTTTATCCTTAGGTGGGGTGTTCGATTTCAGCCAGCGTTTGTTTGCGGTACGCTTTCCGCTAGCCTTTGACTGTCCCCAGCCGAACCCACAGGGCAGCGGGTTCCATTTTTTCAGGAAGCGACCCTTAGACGACTTTCCCTCCCAGGCTCCAGTCGTTTTAGTGAACACCTTGTTTTGCCGCCCGTTCAGGTTTGTTTACGGTTTTCTCCGCTAGCCTTTGAATGTCCCCAATCAAACTACAAGGCAGATGTAGTTCCCTGCGAGCGGAAACGCGCACTAGCTTTACCTCTGCTGGGCTTTCCAGTTGTTCTGTACATTTGGGTGGGACGCAAACCCTCCTGCCTGCCATGCTCACCACTGCAGTGCTTGTCTCGCTTTCTGCGCTCGCCGTTCCGGCCTGCCCCTCGATGGGGTCCATGACTTTGCCAGCGTGCGTGCTCGCTTTGCCCTGGCGCCTACCTCACCATTTCCGTCAATTCCCACTGGGCTGTCCGACTTCGAGGGAGCAAAAACCGAGTTTCGTCCCATGATGCCCACGTGCAACTTAACTCGACTCCCAACATACTCATCGGCTCTAGGGTAGTGGTCCAAGAGAGAACATGTTTGGGCTCGAATTTCGCACACGCGGGTTAACGTCTCTTCGATGACTTTGGGTTGTGCTCCCATTTCTGTGATGGGGGCCATTGCTTTGACCTATGTGGTCCTGCTTGCGGTTCAACTCGGCACTCAGCATACTCATCGACTCTGGAGAGCGGGCTCAAGAGAGAGCATGCGCGGCCCACATCGGCATCCATATCGTGCGTCCCAACTCAACTCATCACCCAGCATACTATCGGCTCAAGAGAGTACATCAAGAGAGAGAATGCGCGGGATCCGAGTTCCGCCCCTCGAGGTTCCACATGTATCGCTATAGCTTTTCCCATCGGCCGGGAGAAGCGAGCATTAATAGTCACTCTGGGAGTTCGCTCGTCTGTGTTGCGAGCGGAGCCCATCAAGCATGACTATCTTTGCATCTCTACTTGCCCCATAGTAGCTCTCCCAAGACACCTGCCCTCGTAGCCAGACCGGAACTACCGTCTGTTACCAGGGTCACCACTTGGAGGTGAGAGCAGGAGATTAGAGCCATCTCTCTAATCCTGGCACGCCGCTTCCTTGCGCCTTTGACCCCACTTGCTTATTCAACGTCTGTAAAGACGAAAAAGGCCATACATACGTATTTTCAAGATACATTTAAAATAAAAATTCTAAACAATATGATATTCTTTTCATTTGGACGTTATGAATTCAGAAGTAGTATGTGAGCGAATTATGACACTTCGAACTGATTTTTGCTTTAAGGATTCCTTTCCATATTATCAGTGTCCCCATACGAGCTGCTTGGCATCCGTTGTGGAAATAGATTAAAGCAGGTCAAGTTGTGAGTTGGCGGCGCTGCAGACCTTCTGTTCAGAAAGGCTCCCTCAGTGAGTTAATAATAACGTTTCGGTCTATTGCAGCTACCTCTGATATCGTAGTTAAATACGATAGTATTTCAGTAATCAAACACCTTACACTTATGAAAATTTTGTTGAAAAGGTATGAGAACATAATTATCTTTTCGGAGAGCAGCGATGATGATTCTCACAAATCACTAATCATCATCAAATAGCTTGTCCTGAGCAGAACTTTGCCACCCTTACAGTCCTCGAAAACTTCTCTCTCTCTCTTATAGGCCAGATGTCATCACTCTGCAGCCGTCATGTTCAAACCATCAGTTACATCCTGAATCAATCTTCTCCGTGGTCTTCCTCTTCTCCTCTTTGCCGGTATGCCTCCTTCCATGATGGTCTTCTCCAGCCCTTCATGTCTTTTTATATGTCCAAAATCAATTTGTTCTTTCTTATTTGTAGCATTAGCCAGTTTTCTTTGATTTTGAGTTCTTTCTGGATAGATCTATTTGTTCTCTTCTCTGTCCAAGATGTACGGAGGACTCTTCTGTAACACTTATATTCAAAAGCACATATATATTTTTCCACTGCTTTATTAAATGGCCCTGCTTTACACCCATACGTTGCCACTGGGAATATGCTTGCTATTAGTATTCTGATCTTTGTTTTGCTATCAGTTACGTTCCATACTGTTTTTAGTTGATTAATCACTAGTGAAAGCATTAATAACTAAGTTAATATAAAATAAATGTACATTCTATGTTGCTTCTTCTTCTTCTTCAGCGATTTCTGATCATGTGCTTAATTTACTGTGGACCACAAGCTGGGCAGTCAGCTCCAGATCTGTCAGGTTTCCCCAAAGCTTATTTTCCAGGTCGATTTGGTGTGGCTATATGTTGCTTCTCAGCTTACCCTGGAGATGACATTCTTGTCAGACATGCAATATTAGTTTAAACCTTTACTAATATGTTGCTTCTTAGCTTACCCTGGAGATGACAGTCTTGTCGGACATGCAATATTAGTTTAAACCTTTACTTATATGTTGCTTCTTAGCTTACCCTGGAGATTACAGTCTTGTCGGACATTAAACAAATTAGTTTAAACCTTTACTTATATCACTCTGTTTTGAGACTTTTTCTCATCTTCTTTATAGATCGCTAGCATTATTTCTTCTATGCTGTGTTCTCTAACCGAATCTATCACCTGTATTGTTCCATTGCTGGTATAATTTACTGGTTTTAATTAACCGTGTGTGCTTTTATCTATTTCTTACACAGAAATATCTCAGCAGCAGAAAAGCACACATTCGAATTATGAAAAATGTCTATCTATGCCTTATTTCCCATTGGCAGCTGATGATAATGATGTAGGAATTTGATGGTTTATGTCTTCTGGGTTTCTTTTATCTATAGCTCTCTGTTTTTAGCATCACCAAAATTAGGTCACTTATATCACATATTACATCACGATGATATTGAAATCGTATATCTTTAACGGGAAGATAGCAAATAGATCTATACAGAAAGAACTCAAAATCAAAGAAAACCAGCTGATGCTATAATAAAAAAAATAAAATTAAGATATTTTGGACATATAAAAAAGACATGAAGAGCTGGAGAAGACCATCTTAGAAGGAGGCATACTGTCAAAGAGAAGAGGAAGACCACGGAGAAGATGGATTCAGGATGTAACTGATGATTTGAACATGACAGCTGCAGAAGTGGGACATCTTGCCTATGAGATAGAGAAATTCCGAAGGACTGTTGGGGTGGCAAAGTTCTGCTCAGAACACGCTATTTGATGATGATATTAAAATAGCATACCTTGGTAGTTTATTTAACTAGCTTTCTAATCATATATAACATGCATATTTTCAATGAATGGTATATTTATGACTGCTTGTAAAAGACGGAAAACTCGATAGAGAAATAGAGACAAGGTGTCAAAAGCAAATGCAGTGACCTACCAGCTGACACCATTACTACAAGATCCAAAGATCAAGATGGAAGTGAAAAGACAGATGATAAAAGTATTTTCCTACCAACACTTTGTTACCAGTGCCAAACTTGGTCTCTTACAGCAACACATTACAGAAAGCTCACCACGTGTGAAATAAAATGCTTGAGGAAGCCAGTGGGAGTCACCAGGAAAGACAGACTACGAAATGAGGACAGAAGTAGAGTGGGCATAACTTCATGCACCGAATACATCGAAAGACAAAAATGCAGTGGTTTGGACATTTAATGAGAATGAAATACAACCAACCACCAATAACAGCATACAATAAAAAGAGATCGGGTACTAGAGCTAAAGGAAGACCAAGAAAAGATGGATAGACAATATCAAGACCCACTACATAAACACGGATACAACACAACAAGGGCGACTCATCTAGCCCTAGAACGCAAACTAAAGCTCCCATCCCTACACTTAACGGCAAAAGTGGACAACCAACTACATCTTCCACCTGGGAATACATAATAGATAGATAGAAAAAGAGCAGGTCATCATTAAAAACCTTAAAACCGTAAACGTTTAAAAGTACTTGGTGCACCCAGATCGAAAACGCTACGGCAAAAGCGAGGCATAGGCTAACAATGATGCGTAAACTCGCAGGTTCCACATGGAGCAAACACCAGAGTTCTCAAGACACTTTACTCTGGTAGAGTGCGGCCGATCCTAGAGTACGGTATGGCAGCGTGGAGCAATGCATCTAACAAGCAATTTGCAAAAGTGAGCAGCAGTCAAAACCGGGCCTTACGCATCATCACTGGAGCATGAAGTCCACGCCCATCAAGGCGATGGAGACAATCACCGGCATCTAACCAATGACTGACCGAAGGGACAAAAAAGTACTAGTACTTGCGGAAAAACTCAAACGGCTCGAATCTCATTCAATGCATGAAAGAATGTATGAATCCGGAAAGTGGAGAATACAGAGATCTAACTTCGTTAGAATCTCTAAGGCACTGACCATAGACCATCCAGTCCTTTCCAAATGCACAGCAAAACCAATCCCGGCAATCGACAAGTGCCCGCCATGGACAACCAAAATGCCAGAACTAAGGGAATCAATCCCAGGCATAATGAACTAAAGGACCCAACAAAACCTCGAGAGAAAAATTGCAACAGAAGAGTACATAGAATCAGAGTACCCTGAAATGAGTGGACGCACGTCTATACGGACGGATCGGCAAATAACGCAATAAGCGATGGCGGTGGGGGAATAGTGCTTAAAATCTCAAAGAAAGTAACGGTCAAGAAAGCGATTGCCACTGGCAAATACTCGAATAACTACCGAGCAGAGGCAGAGGCAATCAAAGAGGCGGCCGCAATGATCTTGGAGAGAAGAAGCACTACACGCAACAAGGTCGTGATATTCACCGATGCTCTATCGGTCATCACGGCACTCAAATGCGTTGGCAAAACAGAGATGAATGAGCTCAAATCGTCCCTCGCTGAACTAACGAGTTCACTCAAATGCACCGTCATCCAGTGGATACCGTCACACTGCAACGTTAGGGAAACGAAGCAGCCGCCGACAAGCTTGCCAAAGAGGGCGGGCGACTACCTCAGACTGATCTCGAGATCGGCTATGAGGAAGTCAAAACAACCATCGGTTCGCACTATAGAAGAAAATGGGCAAATGACCACCCTCAGCACACAACCAGTGACGGATACTACGGTCTCCCTCGAAGTGGACAAGTTGCCATACTGCGCCTCCGTACCGGACACAATAAGCTCAGAGCCCACATGTTCCATAAATTTAAAATTGGCACAACTAGCCTGTGCCCTGCAAACTGCAGACATGACGGCAGAACATGTCTTGCAAGACTGTCAACGATTAGCAGGTATAAGGAAAGAGTCGTGGCAACAACACACAGAGCTTCGCGAAAAGCTGTACGGAGGAACGGAGTCCCTAAAACAACAGTAAAATTCATGATAAAAGTTGGTCCATCAGTCTAGGCTGGGAACGCAAGAGAGAGAGAGATCTATACAGAAAGAACTCAAAATCAAAGAAAACCAGCTGATGCTATAATAAAAAAAATAAAATTAAGATATTTTGGACATATAAAAAAGACATGAAGAGCTGGAGAAGACCATCTTAGAAGGAGGCATACTGTCAAAGAGAAGAGGAAGACCACGGAGAAGATGGATTCAGGATGTAACTGATGATTTGAACATGACAGCTGCAGAAGTGGGACATCTTGCCTATGAGATAGAGAAATTCCGTAGGACTGTTGGGGTGGCAAAGTTCTGCTCAGAACACGCTATTTGATGATGATATTAAAATAGCATACCTTGGTAGTTTATTTAACTAGCTTTCTAATCATATATAACATGCATATTTTCAATGAATGGTATATTTATGACTGCTTGTAAAAGACGGAAAACTCGATAGAGAAATAGAGACAAGGTGTCAAAAGCAAATGCAGTGACCTACCAGCTGACACCATTACTACAAGATCCAAAGATCAAGATGGAAGTGAAAAGACAGATGATAAAAAGTATTTTCCTACCAACACTTTGTTACCAGTGCCAAACTTGGTCTCTTACAGCAACACATTACAGAAAGCTCACCACGTGTGAAATAAAATGCTTGAGGAAGCCAGTGGGAGTCACCAGGAAAGACAGACTACGAAATGAGGACAGAAGTAGAGTGGGCATAACTTCATGCACCGAATACATCGAAAGACAAAAATGCAGTGGTTTGAACATTTAATGAGAATGAAATACAACCAACCACCAATAACAGCATACAATAAAAGAGATCGGGTACTAGAGCTAAGGGAAGACCAAGAAAAGATGGATAGACAATATCAAGACCCCACTACATAAACACGGATACAACACAACAAGGGCGACTCATCTAGCCCTAGAACGCAAACTAAAGCTCCCATCCCTACACTTAACGGCAAAAGTGGACAACCAACTACATCTTCCACCTGGGAATACATAATAGATAGATAGAAAAAGAGCAGATCATCATTAAAAACCTTAAAACTGTAAACGTTTAAAAGTTAACATCTGACCATTTCATTTAACTAATACATAATTACACCAAAGCAAAAGGCTCACCTAACATCCACATAATAAAGAACTCCAACGTGTAGAGAGTTTCCTGAGCCCAATACGAATACCTGAGCTCAATAGTCAACAATAACGGCGACTGCTCCAAAGAGCTCTCAAGAATATGAGCAATATCAATCAGGAAGTTAATCACCGTGAAGAACATGTGGCAAAGCACCAGCAAAATATTAAAATAAAAATACTGAGAACATGCACTTTCCCAGTGGCTACTTATGGTTGTGAATCATGGACCATTACACAAACAACAAGAACGAAAATCCAGTCCTCCAAAACGAAATGCTACAGAACAATCCTATGAATAGGATGGGCAGAAACAAGAAAGAACACTGATTTCCTGAAAGAACTGAATGTTAAAGACAATTGGCTGATAAACAACATACTATACAGAAACATTAGATACTTTGTTAACATCAAGCGTCACGATAGCAAGGAGAGAACAGCATTAGAGGGCAGAGTCCCAGGACGCAGAGACAGACCAAGAAGAAGATGGCTACAAGATATTAAAGAAACCATGAATATGACCGTCGGCGAAGTGTTATAGTAACAGAGTGAATTTCAGATGCGCTGCAAAGAGACGTCCTATAAAGGATACGAACCTTGGTGAATCCACACTTGTATTTAAATTGTTAAATATTATTGTAGATAGATTACTTACCGCTATGTGCACAGAATATCACTGACAAGATCACGCTAACAGCTACTGTAAGCAACATGATGATGCTGTGTGCCTGCAACTTGTAACAAAAAAGAAAATCTGGCTTAAGCTTAATATACCATATTCTATTTCTAACTCTTTTCATTTTGGTAGTAGTTATTAGCATGGTCGTGTTGTATAATTCTTCTTCAACAATCTCTGGGCATGCACTTAGTTTACTGTGGACCATAAACTGAGCAGTCAGCTTCAGGTCTGTCAGGTTTAACCAAAGCTTAGTTTGTAGGTCGACTGTGTGTGCCAACATAGTGCTTTTCAGATCATCCAGGAGAGGTCAATTTTTGTAGGACATGGTCCGGTGTCTGTTCCGCCTGTTGAAACTGGCAAAGAGCTGTTGGACTTTATAAGTGTTTATCAGTATTTATAAGGTTTATAAGGGTTAAAAGTCTATATAAGTGTTTGTTGAGTTTGCAGTGTTTGGAACATAAGCGCAATATAATGACCTGGTCCGTTCTGCTTAGGTCTTAGATGAAGTATCTTGGCATTTAAAAAAGACACGAAGGATTAAGAAGACTATTTTGAAAGGAAACATTCCAGGAAAGAGGAGAAGAGGAAAACCGCAGAGAACATGATGTGCCTTATAATTTGAACATGCCCGCCTGCCCAGCGTGTTCGTAGCGAGTTGGACTACGGGTAACTGGCCCTCTGTGAGTGCGGGTTCAATTCAGCGGGCTGGCAGAAAAGCCACAGGTTCCCCAGATTCACGGTGTTCATGGCACTGAACCGAAGGGTTACGATGTCCATGGCACCGAGCCGAAGAGCTGAAAGCTCAAGTGCTTCTGGTTCGAAAAAAATAATAATAATAATAATTTGAACATTACAGATGCAGAGAGACAAATTCAGAAATACTATTAGTTTACCAAAGTTCTGCTTAGGACAAGCTATTTGATGATGTTTAATATTTGTTTATCTTAAACAACTAGGAATAAGTCAAACATCACTCTGCCAGTGTCAGCAGGCGGAACAGACACTGGAGTATTTCCTGCAAGACCTCAGCTCTGGCTGAGCTGAAATATATTTTATCTAGTTTTAATAAGTTCAAAAGTTAGTGAGTAAATGTTGTTTGTTGTTTGGTTTCGTTCGCCCGCTGTCACTTCAGGTGGAAGTCATTACGTCTGATATTGCGCTTCTGACCGAGTTTTGCGTGAGGCCTTCTTACCATTTTACTTCACCGTCTTCAGAGGTACATGACCATTAGATCCTTCGAGTGTAATCGTTGCAGGAGGTCTGTTGTCCACGAAACACTTGTCTTGAGTTCTCGTCCCATCGGTACTTTTACGGCTAGTGTTTCTTAGTGAAGTGCGACGTCTCTTTCGGATTTTTTGCCCGTGGTGAGGTCGTTTCGTACCCATCGTATGATAATTGGGCTTGGATCTACGCCGAAGAGCATTTACTACTTTGCTGACTAGGTGAGGTCGATCCGGTTTAGGATCATTATCAACCCTTCTAGGGCTAGTTATTGGAATGGTCACATTTCGGCTTCTTCTTGTATTCATTGCTCTTTAACGATACTTATTTTGCCGTATATTTGGGCTTTGTGATCTACGCCTAAGAGTATGTCTACAGTAGACGTCCTTTCTGGCTATGTGTGGTCGTTCCCAATTAGAAACATCCTCAGTCATTGGAGACAGATGTGCTTGTCACACAAACGATCACTTTTCGGATGTTTAATTTGCCTTTATATGATCTGAGACATAATGTTTGGACGTAATCTTACTCTGTGTATGATGATCGGCGTCAAAAAGTATAGCCCTTTGCCAATGCTTGGGGTCGTAACAGTCAAGCCTTTACATTAACGACCTTACTTTTCTATCCACGGTGAGTTTGTTCCTGAATAGGAGTATTCTCAGAAGTTTCGGGGCGCGTATCGGCAATTGGAAATTTGCAATGTCTATTCTGCATTTTACTTGTCCCCGAGAAACACTGAGCTGGAGCTGTGCGCAGATATTTTAGAGGACCATTTCATTCGAAGCTAGCAAAGTAGCTGAAATTTTACGCTCACCATCATCCCCCACCCCAGTTCTTCCGGGTATGTAAGTTTTTAGTGCAACAGTACCTTCTCCAAATCGACACCACAAAAACAAAAATTGTTGACCTTACCAGCAGTCCAGAAAATATCCAACTAAAAACTACACTCTTGAAAAAGTCAAAAGTTTTACATACCTAGGGAGTATGATGACATCTACGGGATACAGCACCAGAAATTCCATACAGAATCGCATTGGCATCAAGTGCTTTTAACAAATTGTCAAATATATGGAAGTCCAATTCACTCAGCAAGCACTTAAAATTAAAGATCTTTAACTCTTGTGTGATTCCAGTATTAACTTATGGATGCGAGAGTTGGAAAGCAACAAAAGCTCTAGAAAGAAAATTAGATAACTTTGAGAATAAATGTCTTAGAAGAATACTGAACCTCAAATGGTCAGATTTCAGACCTAATACACAAATAAGACAAGAGACCAAGCAAGAAAATGTATCAAATTTTATAAGAAAGCGCCGCTGGAACTACATCGGCCACACACTTAGAATGGATGAGAAAAGACTCCTTATCAATCCTCATATGGACACCAGAGGGAAAAAGAAAACGAGGAAGACCAAGAGAGACTCTAGAACCATCATCGAGAAGGCCCAACGATGGGCCTAGCAAACATCAAAGACATAAAACAGATAGCAACGAACCGCGAGACATGGAGAGCTATGACCTCTGCCTATGCGCCGCCCACAGACCCAAGAGGAAAGACTAACTAACCTTGCCAGGTTGTCCCAGGAAGGGCAATTTCGTTAGGCACTAGAACGCAACTTTAGAATTTGCGCTCGATGAACCTTACCAATAAGTGTATCTGCACTTGGCCTCTGATACGGAGTTTACTACAATCTTCCCTGGTACCGTCACGATACGTTGAATCTTTTCCGACAAATATTGCTGACGAATGGCAAATTAGGTACAACCATTGTTTCGAGGGGACGGGTCTCCTGACGACTCGTACCTTGTCACTTCTAACGATTTGTTTTTATTTATTCAGCTTTTTCTATCAGCCGGGAGATACGTGCAGAAATAGTCACTCTGTGATTCTGCTTGTCTGTGATGCGAGCAGATCACAAAAAACGTAACTGTTTTTGCATAACTACCTATACCAGATTAGCTCTCCCTCGATCCTTATCCGCTTAGCCAGACATGATCCTCTGTCTTTTTTCAGGGTCACCACATGGAGTTGCGTTAGGGTTTAGATTAGTGCCAGCTCACTAAACCTGGTGCGACCCTGACCCCAGTAAGTAAATAACAATGAATTATTGAACTTTTCATCGGGACTGAATACAATAAACGAGCAAACGTTTGTATACTTTTTTTTTTTGACAAAATAGTTATTGAAATAATTGAGAAGAACTTTATGAATGACATAATGAATAAAATTAAAACATAAGTATTCGTTCAGACCATACGGTTAGCAGATATTGTTTAAACTTCTATAGTCTGTCCATTAATTCGTGAGCACGTTTGAAATTGATTTTCTCGAAAACTACCTGTTGGATCTCAGTGATTTTTGCATGCAGCCTTAGAATATCCATGACGCTAAAATAAAGCTAACCAGTAGTCCATAGATGCTACGGATTTTACACATCGGCGAATTCCTTTGATCTTTTATGACAATTGCAAATACGGGGCTCAAATTTTAGATTTTACAGTAATCCTTAGAATTTGTCCATGTCAATTCTATTCATAGGTGTATCTCCATATTAACTTGATAGGTCAAGTAATTAAGTGTGTTGCCCTTTATGTACAATCGTGAACTTGGATACAATATGCAACAGTTAGTCCTCCCTTCGGTCACCATTAGACCCCAGGGTGTCTTAACTTCACCACAAATTGTATGATGGTAGACGCATTTGGATATGGAAATGTATACGTTGCTATTTCTCAGTCTGTAATCAAAATATGATTTGTATCATCCCGAATCTGACGATTCCATGAGGTTGATAATTGTTACTGGCTGACAAATTGTAATCCATCTCGGTGCCAGTACTCGTCTTCCTCTTCCATGAGCACATGTTCAACACACTTCTTCCAGAACTGCATGTCTATCATTGAGAGGGACTCACGTGTCAGAACTTCAACATCACACATTTTAAACGTCCTTTTCTGTTCGGCAACTTGCCCTTTACTTTAGCCCAGACAAGCTCTATCGGATTGAGGTGAGCATGATATGGAGGTAGTCGCAAAGACGTGTGGCCGTATTCCGCAATGATTTTGTCAGTATGAAACACCTTTGTCTTATTTGTCATCCTCACCAGGTGCAACAACTCGGGTTTCAAATATGTATCATCGAAGCTGACATTTTCCTTAGCAAGCCAAGTCCTAATTTGATCTTTTATATTTGATGCAGTTGGTACTTTGTCTTCCGCTGATACTGCGTTGTGATAGGATGCATTATCCATTACCAAGCATTATGGTCTATTTAGAATTGGAAGTAGATCTTTCTCCATCCAGTGCCTGAAAATATGTCCATTTATTTCTGTGTGGTAGTCCCTACCGTCGGTACTTTTGATTGGAAAATAAGTCCAGCGTCATGGACAAGACCTTCTTCACTGCTTCCTGCATGTGTTAGTATAATACGCTGGCCTTTGCTGCTTGGTATTTTCTTTTCTGTTCACCGTCTACTGATTTACATTCTTTAGCATTGGTGTGGTGATCATTGACCCAGGATTCGTCCAAATATACAATATCATAGCCTTGCCTCCGCCGCTCACGGATCTGCCTCAGGTATTTACTTCGGGCAGCAATTAAAGGTGGCTTTTCACAAATAATATTCCTGCCGCCTATAGTTTTTCTGAAGGTGAAGCCGGCGGTTCTTACAATTTTCCATAGAGTACTTTTAAAAATGTCTATGCTGCAATCTGATTGCAGTTTTAATTTCAGTTTCCTGAGAGTAACAAGTTGATTTGTCGCAAACATTTTCAAGAGCTCCCGTCTTATGACATCTATGTCAAAGTCGTCAATTGTTCTTTTCCTTCCTTGCTTGACATTAGTGCACTTTGTGTCCTGTTTAATCCATCGGGAAAAGGATTCTCTATTCAGACCAAGCGCCAGTTGCGTTCGTTTCTCAGGGTTATGAATATCGCAATATAGTTGACCTCTCTTAGATTCCCTACGGATGTGTTGGTATAGTAAAACTGTAACCTTCTACATTGTTATAAATGTGCACTTCAGACTTATTATGAATGTGATATCAATGTCAGTTTTGATAAACCAACAAATATGATACAATAGCTTCATACAAATAGCGAGATACACCTATAACTATACAACGGTATCCCAATTATAACGTCATATGCTTTCCGCTTTCAAAGTCGACTGGGTTAGGTGTACGGGAATTCGTGAAATTGTTGTTTACTCACGATATTTCAATGTTACCATAATGTATTTTTAGAACAACGCGTCTGTGTACCGTAGATCTGTTACTATTGTGTACAATCCGGTGAGGTTTATTTTAATATAACCTGAAGAAGAAATATTTCAAACTACATCAAATTTTCTTGGAAAAAATATTTCTCTAGCGTCATGGATATTCTAAGGCTGCTTGCAAAAATCACTGAGATCCAACAGGTAGTTTTCGAGAAAATCAATTTCAAACGTGCTCACGAATTAATGGACAGACTATAATACTGTTTTATGAATAGTTTGCGTACTGAATATCTCATCAATATAAGGAAGACTGCAGTTAAACTATATAGCAATGCTGAAACACGTACAAATAAAGTACTGTAGTTTTACAAAGTACAAAAACAATATACAGCGAGTCTCGACCACAAAGTCGAAATATTTATTTCTATATCATCAATTTATGTTCAATGAGTGTTTAGGAACTTTCTTTATTTCTTTTTTTCTTTTCTCCAATCTTATTTTGCTTCACAGCGTCAGGTCAAGAAGAGATTTCTAAAATGGACCCTTGTGTGCGCTTCGTTTAAAGTGTATTTTGTCGCCTCTGTTGTCTCTGAGGTCAATCTATTGCGTGACCTGCCTTTTGCTTTGTACCCATTGTATCGGAGCAGCATTGTTCTTTGAGGTGCACTAGCTGTTGGTAATCTGCTTATGTGGCCGAGCCATTTAATTTGATGCTTCTTGTGGAAGTTTAGTTCTGATGTTGTACCCCCTTTTATCCAGATGTCTTCATTCTCAACCGGTCTCTTCTTGTAACCCCCAGCATTCTGCGTAGACACTTCATCTCTGTCGTGACCAGTTTTATTCTATCATTTGTTGTCAGCGTCCAGGTTTGGCACTAGTAGCATATTGTGGTAAGAAAGATTGTGTTGAACATTGTTCTATTTTGTGTTCAAGTTGACATTTAGTTGATTGTTTAGGAACTCTGCCAATGCCGGTTCCAAGCCCGGATGAAAAGGAGGAGGACTTGTGCGTGAGGCCAGCTATCTCATCACAAGAAATTGAAATAGCTACAGAAACTTGTAAGAAAGGAAGCCATACCGGTAAACCGACCAGCCAGGTGGTGTGCGGTGCACCTAGTGCGTCAATGACGGTTGCTGATGAAAGCCGCTCTGCTGAAGTCAGTAACCTGACTCGTACATTACTTGGCTCAAAAACACACACTAAAATTGGATTTTGGAATGTGAGAACGATGGCCACGGCTACAAAAGCAGCCCAAATTGCAGAAGAAATGAAGAGATACGAGCTGGACATACTGGGGTTAAGTGAGGTGAGATGGCCTGAAACAGATAGAAGAGTAGTTAGTGGATTAACTTTCATATATTCAGGGAGAGAAGATGGTAAGCATTTTGAAGGAGTGGGTATAATGATGACACTAGGAGAGAAAGAGCATGTTAGAATGGGAACCCATCTCGAGTCGGATAATAGAGCCTGCTTCAGTACCAGGCATGTCAATATGACAATACTGCAGTGTGTAGTGCACCAACAAATGAGGCTGACGATGATAAGAAAGACATATTTTATGAGCAACTACAAGATCAAATTAATAAGACCCAAAAACATGACCTGTTAGTAGTAATGGGGACTTTAATGCCAAGGTTGGAAGTGATAATGTAGGAGTAGAGAGAGAGCTATAGGAAAACAAGGAATAAACACAATGAATGAGAATGGAGAAAGACTATGGAGTTATGTATGCTGTCAAACTTAGTAATTGGAGGTACCATCTTTGCACATAAGGAAATTCATAAACTTACTTGGCACTCACCAGATGGAGTGACCAGGAATCAGATTGACCATATGTGCATAAATACACAATTTAGAACATCATTGCTGGATGTCCGAGCATACAGAGGGGCAGATGTGTAAGTGGATCAAATTTATGCATAGGTAAATGAAACTGAAATTGAAAATTCACCATACTAAAAAGAACAACTTTGAATAGAAGTCAAAGGTACAAAATAAAGAAGTAAAAGAGGAATATCAGCTGAACTTAAGAATAGGTTCGAGTTACTCAGTGGTGAAAATGAACAGACCATTGAAGACAAATGGACTAAGATAAAAGACACACTATTGGGGGCTAGAAATAGTAGCGCAGATTAAAGACAAAGACAGAAAATCCTGGATAAGCGATGACACCTGGAAATGTATTCAAGAAAGAAGAAAGATGAAACTAGCAATATTTAATACTGAGATGCAATAGATTAAATCAAGCTAAGAGGAATATAGACTAAAAGACAAGGAAGTGAAAAGAGCAGCTAGAAGAAATAAAAGAGCATATTCAATCGATGCCAAAGAAGGGAAAAGGCAGCCAAGACTGGAAACAGTAAAATGCTATACAACACACTATAACAACTAACTGGAACATTTGTTTCTAAAGGGTGGCCAATCAAGAGAAGATGGTAAAGTTCTAACATCAGATATGAGCAGAAGAAAAGATGGAAGAGAATATTTGAAGAAATATTAAATAGACCTGATCCAACAGTACTATCAAGTTTGACAAGAGGCAAGAAACAGCTCCTACCAATTAACGAAGAAATGATAAGTGTAGCTGAGGTCAAGGAGGCAATCCATTCCTTGATAAACAATAAGGCAGCGGTGATGACAACATTACTGCAGAATGCTCAAAGCGGCTGATGATACAACTATTAGCCAGGTGCAAGAACTATTTAATAAAGTATGGAAAGAAATATCCAGATCAATGGAAGAAGGGAATAATTGTTAAGATCCCAAAAAGGTGATCTCAAAGATTGCAACAACTGGAGAGGGATCACCCTATTATCAGTAATGATCAAATGCAAAATCATTCTTAATAGAATCAAAGGAGCAGTGGACACAACCCTGAGAGAAGAACAAGCTGGTTTTCGACCTGGGAGAAGCTGCTTAGACCAAATAATTACCCTACGACTAATTTTGAGGAACATATTGAGAAGCAACAACCACTCATACTAAATTTCATCGATTTTAAAAAGCCTTTGATAGTCTACACAGAATCTCTCTGTGAAATATTCTGAGATGCATGGAACAGACAAAATAATAAACATTATAAAGAGCTCATGATGGTTCACAGGTGCAGTTTGCACTGATGGTGACACAACGACTGGTTTATGGTTGAAACCGGAGTAAAGCAAGGCTGATTCTATCTCCTATTGTTTGGAGTGCATTGACTGGGGGGATGCGAAAATGTTGCAGGGGCGAAACTGGAATCGATTGGGTAGAAAATAGTCAACTAGAAGATTTGGATTTTGCAGATGATATTGCCTTGTTAAGTAGAAACAACCAAGATATGCAAAGAAAAACAGACAACTTGTCATCTATAGCGTCAAAAGTTGGACTGCAGATAAGCTATGAAAACAAATATAATGAAGACACCTATGGCAAGTAATGCAGATATCACACTGGAATCTAAAATGATAAAAATAACAGAGCAGTTCACCATTTGAGTAGCAATTTTGATTGCACAGGAAATGTTAAAAAGAAATTATAATACGAATTGGCAAAGCAACATCAGCTTTTAAAAGTCTAAATAAAATATGCAACTGCAAGTTATATAGTATTAAACTAAATTACGAATTTTCAATTCAAATGTTGTATCAATCTAACATATGCCAGCGAGAGTTGGAAAATGACTAAAGATATAGAAAGCAAGTTGAATGTATTTGAAAAATAGATGTCTGGGAAAATAATGAATATAAAATGGAACGAATTCAGAGAAGTGATGAAATCAGAGACATGTCTGGTCAACCACTAGTGACAACTGTTATAAGAAAGAAAAAATGGAGATATGTTGGGCACACCTTGAGGAGAAATGATCAACGAATATCAAAGCAGGCTGAAGTTCGATGCAAAGGGTTCAAGAAAGAGAGGTCAACCTAAGGAGACCCTGAAGCGAACATTGCTGAGAGAGGCAGGAAATATCGGTCTCAGTTCCATGGATGAGATTGAGCGAGCTGCCCAGAATAGAGCGGTATGGAGAAATTACTTGCAGGCCCTATGTAACGGTATAACGGTAGAGAGAATTATATTATTATTAGGAACAAGTGAATAAAAAACGAACATCTAACAGAGTTTAAACCAAGAATTAACTTAACTGCCAGGTTTTACCCCATTGGCTCGGTCCCTCTCCGCAGAAATAACATGTCACTTCCCAAGAATATTGACAAAGCACGTGCATGTCGTAGCTACTGGACAATCCTTGATGGTCTCTGAAAAAAATCGCACTCGCGATCTGATTGTTCTTTCACTTCGAACGCTCCATATAGATCACTTGTTAACCACTTTGTCTTATTTGTATGTGATCTGAGCCTAGAAGCGATTGTACACTGTGCCAGTTATGCGAATACAACTAAGCCAGCACATCCGATTTCTGCGATGCTTTTTATTTACTAGGTAGCTTCCAGGTCCTATATCAGTCGCCTCTACGACATGCGTTGCAGGTTGCAGCTACTATTCTTTGCTTCCTTGCTGGCCCGGCAACACACGGGCGAGATCAGGATTCGAACTCACAACCCTTGGAATACAAGACAATAGACTAACAACTTAGATGAATAATGTCGAGATCTTCCAGGTGTGTTATAATGTTGACTAAGTAACTAATACAAAATAGACAGTTATTGTAATCAAAACAATAATCTTTCTTCCTCTTATCTTCCACCATTTACTTCTTTAGAAATGGGGTAGATCGTGTGAGTGCTTGCTGTAAGGCACTTTGTAAACTTATTTTCATTGTCGTAAGACTGTTTTTTATGCCGTCGCTCCATCTTTTGTGTGGTCTTTCTCTTGCTTTGTACTCATTATACTTTTTCTCTGTGGCTCTCTGTGGTAAGTGATACCAGGGCATTCTTGTCAGGTTTCCAAACCTTTTAATCTGTTGTTCTTTTATGAATTCGCTAATAAAAACAAAACAATTTTATTTAACCTCGATGTTTTTGCTGTTTGTTATTTTAAAATAAATGTGATGTAAGTTTAAAACTTATTCAATCATTTGTAAACAAAACATCATTTAACACTTACATAGATTTGTCTGTGGACAGACGATCTTTCTCGAAGTTTATTGAATCTGCCTTCAGTGTGAGATGATTGATATATCCTGTAGGTTTTATAGCATGCTGAACAACGCGGTGTATGTCATCGCAGTCTGTAGGTAGAACTCTGATAACGATCTCAGAACGGTAAGGGGTTTAACTTTTTAATTCATTTTGAGCAGATTGTATGTGGGAACAATAGATTAATGCCAGATGTATGCAAACATGCAAAGTTGGGACAAGAACTAAAATTGATAATGATATAACAGTATATAAGCTCAGAGCACTTACCATTTTTATTTTCTAGTATCGTAACCTTGAAAGCAAAATGAAATAGAATTTAGAAGAGTAATAATATGGGAGGGGTCTATGTGGCTAGGTGGTTGCATTGCTTCATGAGTCGAAGGTCGTGCGGTTGAATTCGACCACGCTGTCTATCCACAAGTGAATTTTTAAAGAGACTCATATGATTGTTGCTGGAGCTACGGGTTCGTCCCTAGCAAAACTCGACAGGTGACTTGTCATTTCTGCGGGTAGGGGCAGAGCTATATGGGGTACAATCCAGTATTATGAAGTCAATCCTTCAGTTTAAAAAGCCTTTAAAATAATATATGGAAAAATTAATACAAGTCCGCAATTTTTTTTTTTCCGATCCAGAAGCACTTGAGTTTTCAGCTCTTCTGCTCGGTGTCATGGACATCGTAACCTTTCGGTTCGGTGCCACGAACACCGTAAATCTGGGAATCTGTGGTTTTTCTGCCATCCCGCGGAATTAAACCCCGCATACACAGAGGGATAGTCACCCGTAGACGAACACGCTGGGCAGACGGGTCATAAAAAATGTCAAAGCTACGGTCATATGTATTCATAGTGTTCTAGACTCGACAAATCATATGTTTGTGTGATGACAGAATACTAAACTGATTTTCTCCTAGAATCTATGCTTATTATTTGCTTTGCAGGATTTTCTTTTGTTCTTCTTTCTTTACAACGCTCTTTACTTCATTCTTCTCTACAGCATACATTACAACTCAGTTCTTTACTTGATTCTTCTCTACAGTATACTTTCAACGTTCTTTATTGATTCTTCTCTACAGTATACTTTACACTGTTCTTTACTTGATTCTTCTACAGCATACTTTACAACGCTTTTACTTGATTTTCTCTACAGTATACTTTACACTGTCTCTTACTTGATTCTTCTCTACAGTATACTTTACAACGTTCTTTACTTGATTCTTCTCTACAGTATACTTTACAACGTTCTTTACTTGATTCTTCTCTACAGTATACTTTACACCGTTCTTTACTTGATTCTTCTACAGTATACTTACACGTTCTTTACTTGATTCTTCTCTACAGTATACTTTACAACGTTCTTTACTTGATTCTTCTCTACAGTATACTTTACAACGTTCTTTATTGATTCTTCTCACAGTATACTTTACAACGTTCTTTACTTGATTCTTCTCTACAGTATACTTTACACTGTTCTTACTTGATTCTTCTTTACAGCATACTTTACAACGCTCTTACTTCATTCTTCTCACAGTATACTTTACAACGCTCTTTACTTCATTCTTCTCTACAGTATACTTTACACCGTTCTTTACTTTCTTTCTTTCTCGAATCCTGTATGCCTCACAGGTCAGGTCAGGAAGAGATTTCTAAAACGGGCCTAGTATGCGCTTCGTAGATAGTCTCTTTCGTCGACTCTGTTACCTCTGAGGTCCATCTTTGGCCGGCTGTTTTGCTTTGTACCCATTGTTTCTTTATTTCATTGTTCTTTACTTGATTCTCTCTCACAGTATACTTTACATATTACTTTGCTCAACCCTACAGATAATTTGATGGGTTCTTTGCAATATTCTTTTCTACATTATAATTTGCAGCGTACGTTTCTCTGTGTCTTCTCTACAGTATACTTTACAGTGTCTTTGTTTTATCATTTTGCAAAGCATCTTTGTTTTTAATGTGCATTGCACACGTGTTTTTAGAGACACTGACTCTGTCTTCCTAAGGTAGGACCGACCCTCGCCATTTTCTTTATCTATAATGTTTTCATCTATCATGCCTCATGTGTCCCTGTCCTGTCTTTATAAACAGAAATACGGTTACTACTCTGCTATAGAGAGTGGAACCCGAATGGGAATTAAAGTGTGTTGTCTGATGTTTGTAGATATGACTGGTAAGTGATATTGTTCATGAATTCTTGTCCATTTGTTATCCAGCATACATTCGGAGGTTCTTTTAGGATCTGTTTTCTTTAATGTCTTGGCCCTTCTTAATCAATCAAGTGTCGTACCTGCCGGCTTAGGCGATCATGTCTTTACACAACTCTCTCTCCTTGGTACAGTTAATCAGTTGACGTCGATCTTTTGTCGATCCACGATGTCGATCCATCCAATATCCAACATTGGTCTTTCTATGAGTTTTTGAAAGTTAAATTCCCACCCCATTTTTCCAGATATTGTTTCCTTTTTCGTTGGTTATTTCTTGTATTTATCTCCTTGTTGAATTTGTTGTTCTGTTGTTAAAATATGTTCTCTTGGTGGACACTTCTTGTTCAGAACTGTTTCATCTATTACTTAGTAAGGCTACTGGATTCTGTGTTGTGTTTTTCTTTTCTTTTCTTGAATTGTGCATATATGTTATCTATCAATTATGTTAGTCTAATCATCATCAAATAGCTTGTCCTGGAGCCGAACTCTGCCACCCCAACAGTCCTCCGGAATCGCTTTCTTTCATAGGGATATTACGCCTCTGCAGCTGTCATGTTCAAACCATCAGTTACATCATGAATCCATCTTCTCCGTGGTCTTCCTCTTCTTCTCTTTGCCAGTATGCCTCCTTCCATGATGGTCTTCCAACCCTTGGTGTCTTTTATATGTCCAAAATATCTCAATTTTCTTTCCTTATTTGTGTAGCAGCTAGTTTTCTTTGATTTTGAGTTCTTTCTGTATAGATCTTCTTTTATGTTCCTGTATAGATCTATTTGTTCTCTTCTCTGTCCGTGATATACGGAGGACTCTTCTGTAACACTTATATTCAAAAGCACATATCTGTTTTTCCACTTCCTTATTAAATGTCCACGCCTCACACCCATACGTTGCTACTGGAATGCATGCTCTTAGTATTCTGATATTTGTTTTCCTATCAGTTTCATCTGTCTAATATAGACTTCAATTACCTTTTATTTTTGCTGTTTGTATTGTTTAAGTGCACTAGTCTCTGCATTATCGTCTCTTCTCTGATACCTAGTGCACAACGGTGCATACATGACAACTACTTTCGGTATGAGAATGATGTTTAAAACATTTTTGTTATTTTCTAGTGGCTCTCTCTCTCTCTCTCTCTTCTCTCTCTCTCTCTGCCTTTATCTCCTGGCTTGAGGGAGTGCCCTAAACCAACCTATGCCAAGTTTTCAAACAACTAAGCTGAAAACAAACAATAAACATGTATGTGTCAAAGGTTAAATGTATATGTCCCTAAATGTTATTGAATGTTCAATTACTATTTCTGTAGACTAATAACACATATGATTGGCAAGCAATCAGAAGTAAAAAACCAGCAAAATATTAAAAATAAAATACAGAGAACATGCATTATTCCAGTGTTTGCTTTTGTTTGTGAATAATGAGCGATTACAAAAAAAAAAAAAAGAACGAAGATCCAGTCCTTCGAAACGAAATGCTACATAAAGATCCTACGAATAACATGGACATAAACAAGGAAGAACAGTGATGTCCTGAAAGAACTGAATGTTAAAGACAATTAACTGATAAACAACATACTATACAGAATAATTAGACACTTTGGCCACATCAAGCATCACGATGGCCTTTGAAAGAAATAATATTAGAGCGCAGGGTCCAGAACGCAGAGGCAGACCAAGAAAAGACGGATACAAGATATTAAAGAAATCATTAATTTGACCATCGAAGAAGTGGGTGAACTAGCTAGAGACAGAGTGAACTTCAAATGCTCTGCAAAGAGAGGAACGTCCAAAGAAGGGCATGCACCTTGAGGATGATTAACATATAAACACCATTCAATATTCTGAGATTTGAAATAACAGAGAGCTGTAATTATATGAAATCACATGAGAATATGAAATCACATGAGAATATGTATAATGACAAAATGAGAATATAGATTGAAAGCTGTAATTATATAGAGTATTCTTCTTCATAAAACACTCCATATCTACCACTTGCAACTACACTGTGATACGTATGTGATCTGGGCCTAAGAGCGATTATACGTTTTGCCAGTTATACGCCTACAAATAGGCCAGCTTATCCGGTTTCTGAAATGCTTTTATTTACTAGGTAGCTTCTAGGTCCTACATCAGTCGCATCTTACAAAATGCATTGTAGGACGTAGTGGTACTATTCTTTGCTTCCATTGGGGCCCTGCACAACACGGGCCGTAATTATATAGATTGTAATATCAATTATCAAACGTACCAGTTGTTCTGCACTTTCGGGTGGGACGCACACACTGCGCTTCGCCGTGCCTGCCGCGCTTGCCGTTCTTGCCGCGCTTGCCGTGCCATGCTCGCCTGCCCCTTGGTAAGGCCTACTATGGCATCGCCAGCGTGCGTGCTAGCTCTGCCCTGGTGCCTGATCACCACGTCCTCGCCGTGCTCACATTTTCATGCCTTCCGTGTCGTACTCCAATTTGCCTGTGCTTTCGCCGCCTGTGACTCAACCCGGTTTCCCACCCCTGTGATTGGGTAACGGATTTCGCCACCTAGGGTCCACCTGCATCGCTCGCATGCGTGCACGCTCACCCTGGTGCCTACCCACCATTTCCGTCATCCCACCGTGGAACCACGTGCAGCTCAACTCGACACCCAGCATACTCATTGGCTCAAGAGAGGCGGCTCAAGAGAGAGCATGTGCAGGCTCCAAATTTCGCCACCCGCGGGTCAACGTCTCTTCGATGGCTTTTGAGTCATGCCCCATCTCTGTGATGGAGGCCAGAGTTTTGACCTATGTGGACCAACGTTCGGCTCAACTCGACACCCAGCATTCTCATCGGCTCAAGATAGGTGGCCAAGAGAGAGCATGCCCGGGCTCCGAGTTTCGCCCCACGAGGTTCCACTTTCATTTTTTCAGCTTTTGCATCGGCGGGAGAGGCGAACATTATAGTCACTCTGGGAGTTGCTGTCGTGCTGCAAGCGGACCCCATCTAGTGTAACTACCTTTGCATCTCTACTTGCCCCAGAGTAGCTCTCCCACGGCACCTGCCCTCGTAGCTGACCGAACTACGTCTGTTAACATGGTCACCGCAGTGAGGTGAGGGCAGGGATTAGTGCCAGCTCACTTTTCTGGCGCGCCGTTCTTTCCTTGCACTTTTGACCCCAAGTTTATATCTAAAAAATAAATTTGAAACTTTCAACAATACAACAACATAAATTGGATTTAAAGTAAATATACAGACATCTCACATAATGGATATATACAAGGGGAAGCTTGTAGATAACTTATCATCCAAACAAATTAAATAAACAAATTAAACAAAAACCAATACGACATGCTATATCATTACGCACACCTAAAGACACAGAAAGAGACATGGCCCACTATCCAAAAACAGAGAGAAAAAAGGAATCTAGTTTCACAAACACAAAACTGTCAACTATCTTTAGTAGAAATGTAATAGTCAACATCGACATTGCATCATGATTCATTTATACATAAAATGTATTCACAAACTACCAAAGTAACGACAGAAATACATATATATACAAGCTAAGTCCATCTTCCACAACGCAATGCGCCAGTAGAACACTAATACAACATATGTAATATCTTTACAAGACATAGCAATAAAACATCGTTTGTTTGAACATAATACAATTACAAGAAGAATCCTCAAGCTAACTCTTCATAGACATCAGAATAACCAAACTGATCAACATCAAGTAGCTTGTCCCTTCTGTAACTTGGCTCCCTTGACACGAGTCCTGAAAAAAAGATATGTTCTGTGCAAGTTGACGACGTCGCAGCAGTCATTCTCAGATCGCTAATAACATCTTGCAGCCATCGTCTTCTAGGTCTTCCTCTCATACGTCTTCGTGGCACCATTCCCTATAAATGTATCTTCTCTAGGCACTCATGTCGTTTGATGTGTCGGAAATATTTAATTGTACTTCATGTTATGCTCTTTAATACCCAACCCTCTTTAATACCAAGCTGTTGCAGAACAGATGTATTTGTTCTTTTCTCTGTCCATAATATTCTAAGTACTCTTCTGTAGAATTTGAATTCAAATGCATTATGATCTAAGCTGATTTGTCAATGGTTCATGTCTCACAACCATATATTGATAAGGGAAAAACGCAAAATCTTAAAAACTCGATTTGTGTTCTTATGTCGTTTCTTTCACAGGTTAATTAGTTCTTAGTTTTTGCAAAGCAATGATCAACCTTCTTTTAATAATCACACTACAGAAAGTAAATAAACACACTACAGAAAGTAAATAAACACACTACAGAAAGTAAATAAATACACTACAGAAAGTAAATAATACGATATCACACTATTATCGTACGCTACCCAAATTTACTTACAACTGAGACCTACAAGGCATTTCGTAAGAGGCGACTGATGTAGGGCCTAGGAAGCTACCTAGTAACAAAAAAGCATTGCTGAAATCGAAGTGTTGGCCTAATTTTAGGCGAATAACTGGCACAACGTACAGCCGCTCTTTCTGTACAACGTACAGACTCAGATCACATACAAATCACACTGAATGGTTGAAAGTGGCGATATTGTGCGTTTGAAGAAGAAGTTGGAGAGCTATTATTGATAAACCGATTGGAACAACGCATATTATTGATATATCGATTGGAACAACGCATATTATTGATATATTGATTGGAACAACGCATATTATTGATATCGATTGGAATAACGCATATTATTGATATATCGATTGGAACAACGCATATTATTGATATATTGATTGGAACAACGCATATTATTGATATATTGATTGGAACAACGCATATTATTGATATATTGATTTCTACTATCCTGTTTATATTCTTCAGGACTGTTGGAAAAAGACGAATCAGTAATGGATGTCTGTGATCTCTGCGGTTGTACAATTTCAATACAGTATTCCAGAGATACTGCAGACTTTTATCGTTCATTCAATTGTTTCCATATTGTTTTGTTCGTTCTATTTTTTCTTTCCCTTCAGGTGTCCACTTGAGAGCAGTTTTCGCTGGTATAACTGGATCCATCGGCATAACGTAGCCACATCAATTACATCTCGTTACATGTATAATGCAATGCATTGTTTTGTTGCTTGTCCAAGAGGATAAGCAGTAAACAAACAATACACATATATGTGCAGGTTAAATGTATGTTTCTAAAAAGTTATTGATTGCTCAATTATGTTATATGGACTAATAACACATAACTATAATTTCACTTGAAGCCATTTTCTTACTTACGTTTTCCGTACTATACTGAGATACGTGATAAACCTTCTTGTTCTTCTTAGAACGCTCCAAATCGACCACCAGCAACCACTCATGTGTGACGTAGTGATCTGAGCTTAAGAGTGATTGACATTGTGCCAGTTAAGAACCTCAAGTAGGACAGAACATCCGCTTTCTGCGATTGGTTATTGGTTATTGGTTACTGAACTGACGTCATTGAACTCCGGGTAGGCCCATAGGTGCTAGTCTCCCAACAGATATTGAAGAGTATGCGTACTGATGGTTCCCGTGGCTCGCTGATTAAAACACTCATTCTGCCCTTCAGACATCCAGTTCTACTTGTACAACGGTAACCCAAATTGCTTCAATTTCTGCGATTTTTTTTATTTATTGGGGTATCTTCTCTAGGTCCAACATCAGTGACCTCTTACAACATGCCTTGGAGGTTGCAGTGATACTATTCCTTGCTTCCCTTGCTGGCCATGTCACCACACGAGCGATGACGTAAACCAAACCAAAATATATAATTATATTAAATCATATATAAATATATGTAATGCCTGCACGAGAACCAAGATACATGTTGTAATTATGGAGAATATAATAGCAACCATCAAACTGTTATTCTGTTACAAGGACATTCTCACTCAAGGTCTTCTTCGTCTCTGACACCATTTACCTCTCTATAGAAGTATTAGGGAAAGGGATCTCAAGGTGATAAACTAATTCTAGCGACCGATGATAATTATTGCCATAGAACAACAACGTGTATACAACAATTATCTGAAATATTGCAGATTTAATATACTCAAATTATTTGGTAGCAAATCTATTATCAAGGCCAAATGCGTTCATACATCGACACAAAAAGTGTATAAAAGCGATCAACTTGTTCATTAGTTACAGTGATTTCTACAAGAATACTTGGTAAGTGAATTGTTACAATAGAAATATGTAGCTATAACGGATATAAGCATCGAGTATAGTGTATGTTTACTGTAGTGACAAGATGTTTTAAGATCAAGACTGGTTATGGGTGAATGTAATATATACAGCTAATACAAAATGGGACAATACATATCTTCATCTTGATTGTTTGTCGAGGTCATTCTTGGATTAAGTTTGCATTTTTATTTCTTCTGTCACGATTCTCAGGTCGACCTAGCCTTAAATGGGAATCAGAAATGCACTTAATTGTTTAATTTGAAAGTAATAGATGTCAATTTGCGTGCATCGAATGTGGAAATTGAGTACAGAATTTATCGTTTTTGTACACTGAATGCGTCGATTAGAAGGCACCAAAATGTGTATGTTTGCAGTCACTGAATGTAATGTTTTTGTACACAGAATGCGATGATTAAAAGGCACTAAATGTGTACATTTGCAGGCACTGAATGTATGGTTTTTGTAAATTGAATGCGCCGATTTTAGTGCACTGAATGCGTCTAGTTGAAGGCACTAAATTTATCGTTTTAACGAACTGAATGTATTGATTAGAGTTCACTGAATTAGCCTATATGAAAGCACTGAATGCATCGTTTTCATACAATGAATGTGTTGATTAGAGGGTACTGCATTCTTCTATTTCTATTTCAAAGCACTGCTTGTATCGTTTTAATGCACGGAAATAGAAAATAAACATGTCGTTATTAACGTTAAGATTAGAATAGAATATAATGTATATTTTAAATTAGTAAAAAAAAGTTGGTTTAAAACCACTTTATTTTGACTCTCACTTCTTTTCTTACATTGTCAGATGATCAACCTAGTTGTCTTGTTAAATTTCATTCATTATATTTGGTAATGTCATTCACAATTCAGCACATATTAACATCTATATAAAGAAACATGTTTGTACAATATCTATGCACTGTGTAAACTCTATTATGTGTCCTGTTTTCTTTTGCAGTAAACCATCATCATGTGGCTCTACAGCTGAGCGCTTTGTTCCTATTAATCGACAGATAGCAAGTAGTAATGTATTTTTAATTAAATGAAGATAATAAGATCACCCCATGTGGAATTAAATGCTTGAGGAAGGTGGTGGAGGTCATCAGGAAAGATGGACATCAGAAGCAGAGGAAGCATTACGACATGAACCGAATACACTGAAATACAACAAATACAGTTATTTTGACATTTGATGGAAATAGATTACAACCAACCACCAATCAGAGACATGTCTGTCAACCACCAATGACAACTGTTATAAGAAAGAGAAGATGGAGATATGTGGACACACTAGAGGAGAAATGATCAACGAATATCAAAGCAGGCATTGAAGTGGGATGCAAGGGTTCAAGAAAGAGAGGTGACCTAAGGAGACCCTGAAACGAACTTTGCTGAGAGAGGCAGGCAATATCGGTCTCGGTTCCATGGAGGAGATTGAGCGAGTTGCCCGGGATAAAACGGTGTGGATAAATTGATTGCGGGCCCTATGTAGCGTATAACGGTACGAGAGGAATTATTATTATTATAACCACCAATAACATCATACAATAAAAAGAGATAATTTACTAGAGTCTAGGGAAGACCAAGACAACAAAGATGGAAAGACAATATCAAAACCACATTAAGTAATCACCGATATAACATCAACTGCCACAGCCAAGTAGTTGCAAAACAGGCCTTACAATCCTAATCCACCAGTCTAATTAGATTCATCTGAAGCTTTAATCCCTTAATCCATAAATGATACATATACAACTGTGATGTAAATATATGATGTGCTATTTGAGAATATACTCACAGAAGTTCTTCTTCTTCTTGAATCATCACACTGCTACCGGGATGTTGACCAGTGTCGTGGTTTTCTGTTTTGACTTGTGCAATTCTGGTGGCTTGGGTCATTGGTATTTTTCTCTTTGACAGGATTCTGCTATGCCATATAACCATCTTCTCCGTGGACTTCATCTCGCCTTCTTTCCTGATATTCTGTTGTAGAAGACTTTGTATACTGTGGAGTTTGATGCATCCTTATTAGTGGCCAAACCACTTTCATCTTCTGTGTTTCCAAATGTAATTCAGGCAAGGTCTATGTACCAACTTTCTTTCTATGTTGATGTTAGTGACTGTATTTTCTGGTGTTGTTGGTAATTTTTCGCAGGCAGTGTATTTCACATGTAGTTATTTTTTGTGACTGCGCTTTGCTCATTGTCATGTTTGGCACTGGTAACACAAAGTAGGTATGAAAATGCTGTTGATCATCTGTTGCGTAGCTGTCAGTGAATTTGTTGGTGTCTTAACAATGAGGCTAGCTAGTAAGTTTCAGCATTTGCTTTTTGCACTCTAGTCTCTATCTCTCTATCTAGTCTTCCGTCTTCTGTCATAGCAGTTTATGCAGCTAATTAATGCCAGAGGTACAAGAGATAAGTGTCATTCTGTCTTCTGTGATAGCAGTTTATGTAGCTAATTAATGGCCAGAAGTACAGAGAGAAGTGTCATTCCATCTTGTGTGATAGCAATTTATGCAGCTAATTAATGGCCAGAAGTACAGAGAGAAGTGTCATGCTACTTCCTTTATATCTTTATTTGTAACTTCGTCAAGTATACAATTAATATTCACATGAACAGAGAGATAAGTTGTCGGGACGCACACATGGAATAGTAACACTGCGACCTACAAAACATGTCGTAGGAGGCAACTGAGGTATGCCTAGAGGAGGCTACCCTAGTAAATCAAAACGTTGCCGAAATCGGATGGGCTGACCTAGTTGTAGGCGCATACCTAGTACAACGTACAATTGCTCTTAGGCTCATGTCACATACACATCACAAAGAGTGGATGTACAAGGAGTCGACATGAAGTGTTTGAAGAAGAAGAAGAACTTGAGGTATTTACAGAAATTCTTCGTCAAAAAATCAAACTTTTGTAGTCACTGCATTAAATATTGGTTGCGATGACATTCCAACAAATGGTATCACTTTCCCTCACAGTTTTTGTCTCTGTCTTATGTATTTTTGTTCTTGGCCAGGACTGTTAGTGAAAATTTATCTGAAATATTTAGTTACGTAGAGTAAATTTATAAATTATTTTCAGGTCAGCGTATTGCCTTCTCTGCAGTGATTGATAACGATCAGGTAATTCCAGAAAACCAGACACTAAACTACGACAAGGTCATCACAACTCAAGCAATGCCTACAATCAGCAGGATGGAGTATTCACTGCCCCAAAAGTAACATTATAGCAATTGTAATTGTTTGAAAATATGTGTTATCTAGTATAAAAATCGACGTCAGAACTGATTACATGCACCAAGTAGAGAGAGTTATGGAGAGATATGATCGCCTAGGAGAGCGCGTAGCGTAGGTGTTAGTGAACTCGCTTCTCGGTTGGCGGTCTGGTTGAACTCTCGCAGGCGCAGTGAATTTTTCCCGACCGCGACTGCTTCAGGTCTACCCAGCCTCAACTGGTACCAGACATGCTCTGGGAAATAAAGGCGGCCGGCGGATGTGACCACATCACCCATCGTGTGCCGACGGTCAATGAAAATACAGGCTAACACTGTGTTGCTCTATATCGAGGTATGAAAGGGTTCCTTTACTACTTATGATCGCCTAGGCTGACAGGCATGGAATTGATTGAGTATAAAATTAAACATTGAAACTGTTACCACCGTGTACGAATATCTCAATAAGATTTATGTCCTCAGATTGAGAGGGTTACTGATGTTCACTAAATATTAATACGACTCAAACAGGAAAGTTAGTGCAGTTAGAGTGTATATATATATATTTGAGAAGAATGGAAACTTGTCGCATACCAAAACAAATGTTCTGCTGTGAACTTTCGGAGGGGAGCGACACACATGCTAGATATAAAGATGTCTGCAAAGCCTCAAATGAAAACTTTTTCTATAGGCTCAAGCACATGGGAAAAACTAGCTGACGACAGAGTTGTGAGGAAAGAGATATTGCGAAAGGGTGCAGTGTTTTGAGAAGAGACTTATGTATGAGCTGAACGAGAAAAACGAAAACCCTGAAGTTATTACAGTAAAACACTTGCCAATTGACCGTCTGTAAAGACGAAAAAGGCATATATATATATATATATATACGTATATGTATATATACAATGCTTGTCCCTTCCAGAACTTGACTGTCATGACAGCAGTCTTGAAAAATTCTCTATTCTGTGCAATATGACCGCGTCAGCATGAGTCATTCTCAGATCTTCAATGACATCTCGCTCCCATCGTCTTCTAGGTTTTCATCTCATTCATCTTCCAGCCATCATTTCCTCCAAAATTATCTTATCTAGGCGCTCATGGGGCATATATATATATATTATACATTTGCTTTTTGTAAAACACCTTTATGCTATATTGTTTTCTTTGTACAATTTATAAAATCGTGTTTACATTACAGTTATTATTATATTATATTTATTTCCAGAAAGGACTGTATGTATTTAGTATCAATGCCTTGTCTATTGAGGGTCAGAATTCTGATTGATCTTTACCACAATGACAAGTATATTGTTTCTGCTTATGGGACTGGGAAATCTTCTGATTTGGAGCTGATGTAGTTGTCTTAATGAAAAACACGTTTGTTGTATAGTTTACTACAGGTTAGATGGTTCCTGTAGATGATATTCTAGAAGTAAAAGAATTACTTTCATTCGTAAGTCATGTCTCGAGCTGTATACCGTTTCGAATTTTGAAAACTGTCTAAAATTAATTAATGGAATTCTTGACTGGGTTTATCTAGATTCTAGATCATGAATTCTAAAGTGGGGTACCTCTCCGACCACTCCCAGTGGGCTGAAGCCTTTCAAAAGGGGGCGATTAGGGTTCAGAAGCAGGTTTTTTGTTTCGTGATTTTGCTGTTGAGTAAAAGATCCATCAACAATAGTAATTCTTCTACCAAAACAGAATTGTGTTATAACGAATACAAGAGTATCATTTCATGGAATAAAGCTTTTATCATTTATGATGAGGAATTTCTGGAGAGAACAAAACAGATTCCAGTGAACAAAGCGTTAAAAAGACTCCGGTACTGGATAGGACACATTTTCAGAAACCTAGAGGGAAGTATAACAAGAAGGGTCATTTTCTAGAACCGACAGGGATAGCAAAAGAAAGGGAAGGTCTAGAATACATGGAGACGCAATTTGAGGCAAAGATCAGCAATATAAAGAAGAGCTGGAGGACGCTGCAGGAGATAGCTAGAAATAGGAAGACATGGCATGAATTGGTTGAGGTTATATGCCCAAATCTGAGTTTAAAAGGCTATAGAGAGAGAAAGAAAGAGAGAGAGAGGACCTAGTCATGTGGAGGAAAGACCATTTCTAACTTGTTCTTCAATGCAATTCAGTCAGTCTTCTTTTGTGTTCTTTTAATAATATTATTGCATACTTCTTCTTCAAACGCTCCATATCGACCACTTGTTAACCACTCTGTGTGATTTGTATGTGATCTGAGCTCTACGAGTGATTGTAGGTTGCAACAGTTATGCTCTACAAGGAGGCCAGTACAGCCGATTTCATGATGATTTGTATTTACTAGGTAGCTTTCTAGGCTCCCCACATTAGGTCGCCCTCACGACATGCCTTGTAGGTCTCAGTGGTATTATTATATGCTTCCCTTGCAGGCCCAAGCACTACACGGATCTTATATATGCATATACATTCTATTTCTTATATATGCATATACATTCTATTTCTTATATATGCATATACATTCTGTTTCTTATATATGATATACATTCTATTTTTATATATGTATATACATTCTATTTCTTATATATGATATACATTCTATTTTTATATATGCATATACATTCTGTTTTATATATGCATATACATTCTGTTCTTTATATATGCATATACATTCTATTTCTTATATGCATATACATTCTGTTTCTTATATATGAATATACATTCTGTTTCTTATATATGCATATACATTCTTTTTCTTATATATGCATATACATTCTGTTTCTTATATATGCATATACATTCTATTTCTTATATATGCATATACATTCTGTTTCTTATATATGCATATACATTCTGTTTCTTATATATGCATATACATTCTATTTCTTATATATGCATATACATTCTGTTTCTTATATATGAATATACATTCTGTTTCTTATATATGCATATACATTCTGTTTCTTATATATGCATATACATTCTGTTTCTTATATATGCATATACATTCTGTTTCTTATATATGCATATACATTCTGTTTCTTATATATGCATATACATTCTGTTTCTTATATATGCATATACATTCTATTTCTTATATATGCATATACATTCTGTTTCTTATATATGCATATACATTATGTTTCTTATATATGCATATACATTCTATTTCTTATATATGCATATACATTCTGTTTCTTATATATGCATATACATCCTATTTCAAGTTAACACATTTAAAAAAAAATGTTTTAGTTCTATTTTGTCATTATCTAAGGCGGTTATTAATTCACACACTGTTTACAAGTTGCTTATGTTACATTTCAAATATGACTGTCACTTTTGTTATTCTTGTATCCTTTACTTGATAAAAATCTGATTGTCGAAACGTCAATGTCTCTTGTCTTTAAGCTCTGTAAAATTTGTTTTCTTCTTTTTTTCGTATTATAAGTTCTACATCTTCTCTAAACTGCACTTGAGTCATACGGCATCAACAGTTTTCCAACAACTAGAGCTGTCTTTTTCAGCAAATGGAAGAATAACTAATGAAATTCAACACAGATGCAACAAAGCAAATCAAATGATAGGGCAAATTTTAAGATGCAAACACGTCACCATGAACACAAAAGAGCAATGTTCAACACAATCTTTCTCCCCACATTATGTTACCAGTGCCAAACCTGGACGCTGACAACAAACGATAAGAAGAAAACTAGTCACAACAGAGATGAAGTGTCTGCGCAGAATGCTGGGTGTAACAAGAAGAGACCGGTTGAGAAATGAAGACATCAGGAAAAAGTGGGTACAACATCAGTACTAGACTTCATCAAGAAACAACAAATTAAATGGTTCGGTCACGTAAGCAGATTACCATCAGACAGTGCACCCCAAAGAACAATGCTGCTCCGATACAATGGGTACAAAGCAAAAGGCCGGCCACGCAAAGATGGACCTCAGAGATAACAGAGGCGACGAAAGAGACTATCTACGAAGCGCATACTAGGGACCGTTTTAGAAATCTCTACCTAACCTGACGCTGTGAGGCATACAGGATTCGAGAAAGAAAAGAAAGAAAGAAAGAGCTGTCTTGAGCAAACTGGCTTAGTTTATTACAGTTAATTTCTGTCTCTTCTCTCTCTTTGCCTCTCTCTCTTTCTCTCTCTCTTTGTTTCTCTCTCTCTCTCCCACTCTTTGTCTCTCTCTCTCTCTCCCACTCTTTGTCTCTCTCTCCTTCTACCTATGTCTGCAGTTCGTCTCCAGGTCTGGTAATCTCAGTATTAAACATTCTTTGATCAAAGAGAATTCGGAAAATTATTTTATCTTCCCTCAAAGCTTCTTATGTGACTGTCTGTATTGGTATTTGTTTTCCATGACTCTGATGAATACAGTAAGACTGAGCGCACACTTGATTTGAATATCTCAAGTTTAAAATTTGTCCAGTAGGCTTATGTCATCCATATGTTGTCCACTGATCGAAAATCAGATCACAACCGTCTCGTGACCATGCATTCCAGCAGTGGTGTCTCGTCATTAAGGGCCAGAGGGGCCCGGTTCCACCAAAAATAATATGTAACGTGTATTTATTATTCAATAAACTAAAATATAATCTAACCCAAAGCCATGATTTCCCCGAAATATTTGTGTCTGTCCCCACCAACAAAATGATTAGCAGCCCACTGCATTCCAGTATTGTTAGATAAAGTCAAATTCATTTTAAAAACAACACATTAGGCTAAATCAAGGTTATATTATGTTACAAATTAAATTTAACATCTATGAATATCAATATTATAAACATATGTTATCAATAAATTACCATGGACTGAAGAATTGTGTAAAATTACAGAAAACCTTACAATGTTCTATCAAACACTTATAAACACCCCCATTAAACAGTAATTTGGTTTTCCGTCTGAGCTAGTTGGCCTTATAATACCAGGGGTCTACCGCAGCAATGCTGCTTCTATTTTTCTCTTGTCTCCAATCATGTCTTACCTTACAGCGTCAGGATAAGAAGAGATTTCTAGAACACGAAATTGTGTGCACTTTACAAATAGTGTCTTTCGTCGCCTCTGTAATCTCTGAGGACCACCTTTTGCGTGGGCGGCATTTTGCTTTGTATCCATTGTATCGGGAATTTGCACCTTTGCGGTGCACTGTCTGTTGGTAATCTGCTTTTGTGGACGAACCATTTAATTTGTTGTTTCTTGATGAAGTTCAGTACCGATGTCGACACACTTTTTCCTGATGTCTTCACTTATTAAAACGTCAATTGTAACTAACACGACTAGTACAATTTAACGTGAAATAAATATTTCAATGTACACATCTAATAACCAACACGTTTAACAATGTACACTAACTATTTATTTTTCTATTTATCTATTTCAGCCAACACAGTGGTTCTCAAACTTGACAAGGACGATCAAGTATATGTCAAAACACCACGACAAGTTCACCTGTTCGGACGTCCAGATGAAGTTTATGATAAAGAAGCTTTACATGGTTTTCTTGTTTCTCAACAGGACAGAGACTTCGAGGAACAAGATCGAATTTCAGCACAGAATTGAGAGACCGTGTCAGAACAGAGAGAACAAGATCGAATTTCTCCTTCAGAAGTTGAAGAACCGTCAGAATTCGAGGAACAGATCATTCTGAAATTGGAGACCGTCAGAACTTGAGGAACAAGATCGAATTTCTCTTCAGAATTGACAGACCGTCAGAACTATAGGAAAAATGATCGGATTTTCTCAACTTTTTGAAGTGAGAGACTCGTCAAGAGCTTAAGGGAACAAATCGAATTTCTCATCAGAATTGAGAGAACGTCAGAACTCGAAGGAACAAGATCGAGTTTCACCTGCACAATTGAGAGATCGTCAAACTCAGAGGAACAAGATCTATTTCACAATTGAGAGACCGTCAGAACGAAGGAAAAGATCGAATTTCCCAGATTGAGAGACCGTCAAAACGAGAGGAACAAGATCGAATTTCCCAATTGAGAGACCAGTCAGAACTTTAGGGATCAGATCGATTTCCCATCAGAAGATTAGAGACCGTCAGAGACGAGAGGAACAAGATCCAATTTCACAATTGAGAGACCGTCAGAACGAGAGGGAACAAGATCTAATTTCACCATCAGAAATGAGAGACCGTCAGAACTGAGAGGAACAAGATCGAATTTCACAGATGAAAGACCGTCAGAACTTAGAGGATCAAGATCAATTTCACAATTGAGAGACCGTCAGAACAAGAGGAACAAGATCGAATTTCCACCTCAGAGATCTGAGAGACCGTCAGAACGAGAGGAACAAGATCGAATTTCCAATTGAGAGACCGTCAGAACTTCAGGGATCAAGATCAATTTCCCCATCAGAAATGAGAGACCGTCAGAACGAGAGGGAACAAGATCGAATTTCCCAATTGAGAGACCGTCAGAACTTCAGGGATCAAGATCAATTTCCATCAGAATGAAGACCGTCAGAACAGAAGGATCAAGATCGAATTTCATCAATTGAAGACCGTCAGAACGAGAAGGAACAAGGTCCGAATTTCAAGAGTTCGAGAGACCGTCAGAACCTGGAGGGAAAAGATCGAATTTTCCCATCAGATTGAGAGACCGTCAAATGAGAGGAACAAGATCGAATTTCACAGATGAAAGACCGTCAGAACTTCAGGGATCAAGATCGAATTTCCCCATCAGAATTGAGAGACCGTCAGAACGAGAGGGAACAAGATCGAGTTTCACTCAGAATGAGAGACCGTCAGAACTCAGGGATCAAGATCGAATTTCCCATCGAAATGAGAGACCGTCAGAACGAGAGGAACAAGATCGAATTTCAAAGTTGAGAGACCGTCAGAACTTCAGGGATCAAGATCGAATTTCCCCATCAGAATTGAGAGACCGTCAGAGACAGAGAAGGATCAAGATCGAATTTCACAATTGAGAGACCGTCAGAACGAGAAGGAACAAGATCGAATTTCAAAGTTGAGAGACCGTCAGAACCTGAGGGAAGAAGATCGAATTTTCCCATCAGAATTGAGAGACCGTCAGAAGAGGAAGAGAGAACAAGATCGAGTTTCACCTTCAGAGTTGAGAGACAGAGAAAATAATAGGGAACAAGGTCGAATTTCACCTTTTGAATTGAGAGACAGTGAGAACTTGAGAGAGCAAAGTCGACCATCGACTTTAGAAGGAGAAGAGAGAATGTGATGGAGCAAGGTCGCACTGCGACTGACGCATTGAGAAACTAAGAGAATATGACATTAAAAAGATGAATCAGATGCGAACGAATTGAAAGAGAAAGTGCATTGGAAGACGACATGTGAAATAGTACTTAACAAATTGAATGTTAAAGTAAACTGACAGGAACAAGGTAGAACAAGGGTTAACAACATTAAAAAGAGCACTAGAAGGAACATGTTAGGACAAGGGGTTATTCAATTGAAAATAACGAGTATTGAACGGATCCTGATAAAAGAGTGACTTCTTATTCTGTTGTCGTCACACTGCTACCGGATTAATGTCCAATGTTATGGTTCTCTGTTTTTGTCTTATGCTGTTCTGGTGACTTGGGTGATTGTTATATTTACCCTTTGACAGGATTCTGCTGTACCATCTAACTATCTTTTTCGTGGTCTTCCTCTCGTCTTTTTTCCTGATGTTCAGTTGTAGAAGACTCTGTATACTGTGAAGTTTGGATACATTCTTATTAAGTAACCAAACCATTTATTCTCTGTCTCTCAATGTAATTCAAGCAAGGTTCTCTGTACAATTTCTTTCTTATGCTGATGTTGGTGACTCTTTCTTTTCTGGCGTTGTTAGTAACTTTTCGCAGGCAGTGCAAGGATATTAAAAGAAAACATTTGGCTAAAGTAATATTTTCTTCATTTATCCACGGTGTAAGAGTAGAATCATATTCAACTTGCTAAAACTAGTAAATCTGTTTCGTTTAACAACATTTTCAGTAGTGACACGAATGTTACATCATCTTCATAATCAAGTAAAGTACCGACTGGTGTAGGCGATCATGGATTTCCACAATTCTATGTAGTGTTTGCTAACATCTCAGATGTTGACGCTTCTCCGTGTCATTAAGTCAGGCTATATCCAAAGTCTCCCTCTATCTTCCTATGTCTCGTCTACTCTCGATTTTACCGGTGGTCACAATGTTTTCTAAACATTCCTTCCTCATCACATGTCCGAAAATGATGACTGCCTCTTTCTGATTTAATAATAAGCTTTCTGTATGTCTTGACCTCATTCAACACTTCCACATAAGTCATTTTAGCAGTCCATCATTCTTCTGTAAAACTATATCTACTTGGCCCTCAGAGATATTTCAATTTCTTTGCTTATTGACCATGGCTCGCATCTGTATTGCAGTATTGGTTCTACGTAACACTGTATAACTCTCATTCTGATCTCAACTGACAATAAGTTGTTGCATATAATGCTTCTCATTTTATGAAACGCTACTCTCGCCTGCCCTATTCTGCTCTTTATTTCTGATCTTCATCTGCCATCTGAAGTTACCAGGCTCCGATGTATTTCAATTGTTGTCAAGAAGTTTACAAATAAAAGTTAATATTCTTCTTCTTCTTCTTTTGTCGTCCCACTGCTACCGGGTTGTTGCCCAGTGTCATGGTTTTCTGTTTTTGTCTTGCGCTGTTCTGGTGGCTTGTGTGATTGTTATCTTTGCTCTTTCACAGGATTCTGCTACGCCATCTAACCATCTTTTCCGTGGTCTTCCTCTTGCCTTCTTTCCCGATGTTCTGTTGTAGAAGACTCTGTATACTGTCTTGAGCTAGCATTATACGACGGAATAAAATATGAATGGACAATGATAAAAAAAAAAAAAATAATATATTGCTGTTTTTAATAAACCCTTGTTCTTATAATATATAACATAATAACATACTTTTGTTTTAACTCTATCCATTATGTCATTAATATATATTTCTTGTCAATTATTTCAATAAATACTTTGTCACACAAATACATGAACTCTTGTTTTGTTTATTTTATTCAGTCACGATCATCAATTAAATCTTCTTCCTGTTCTTCCAATCCAATGTTATCATTCTTGTTTTGATATATCTCTTTGTTCTTTGACTAGAAATAACTAAGTTAAATCTCTGTTGGCAGGCTCTTACTTGTGTATGGTATCTACACTATATTACCTCTGTTGGCAGGCTCTTACTTGTTGATGGTATCAACCTGTATATTACCTCTGTTGGCAGGCTCTTACTTGTTTGGTATCATACGTATATCCTCTGTTGGCAGCTCTTACTTGTGTATGGTATCATACACGTATATCATCTCTGTTGGCAGGCTCTTACTTGTGTATGGTATCATACACGTATATTATCTCTGTTGGCAGGCTCTTACTTGTGTATGGTATCATACACGTATATTACCTCTGTTGGCAGGCTCTTACTTGTGTATGGTACCATACACGTATATTACCTCTGTTGGCAGGCTCTTACTTGTGTATGGTATCATACACGTATATTACCTCTGTTGGCAGGCTCTTACTTGTAAGTATCATACACTGTATATTACCTCTGTTAGCGCTCTTACTTGTGATTGGATTACCATAACGTATATTACCTCTGTTGGCAGGTCTCTTCTTGTGTATGTACACTATAAATTACCTCTGTTGAGCTCTTACTTGTATATGGTATCATACCGTATATTACTCTGTTGCAGTCTTCTTGTGTGATGGTATCATCACGATAACCTCTGTTGACAGGCTCTTGCTGTGTATGGTATCATCACATATTACCTCTGTTGGCAGCTCTTACTTGTGTGTACATACAGGTATATTATTCTGTTAACGCTCATACTTGTTCCAGTATGGTATCATACACAGTACTATCATCTCTGTTGAGCTCTTCTTGTGTATGGTTATCAACACTATATTACTCTGTTGCAGGCTCTACTATGTATATGGTATCATACACGTATATTACCTCTGTTGGAGGTCTTACTTGTGTATGTGTACCATACACTATATTACGTCTGTTCAGGCTCATTACATTGATATATGGTATCATACACGTATATTACCTCGTTGGCAGGCTCTTGACTTGTGTGTTATGAAGTTATACTGATTCAGACTGTTCTAATCATCCTTATCTGTTGGCAGGTCTTCTTGTGTTGGTATCATCACTATATTACTCTCTGTGTAGGCAGGATTACTTGTTATGGTATCACACTATTTACCTTGTTGCTAGGTCTTCTTTGTATGGTTATCTAACATCGTCAAATATACTCTTTGCACGAGTCTTACTTTGTATATGTATCTACACGTATATTATCTCTGTTGGAGGCTCTTACTTGTAAGGTATCATACACGTATATTATCTCTGTTGGCAGCTCTTACTTGATATGGTATCATACACGTATATTACTCTGTTGGCAGGCTCTTACTTGTATATGGTATCATACACGTATATTACCTCTGTTGGCAGCTCTTACTTGTTATGGTATCATACACGTATATTACTCTGTTGGCAGGCTCTTACTTGTGTATGGTATCATACACGTATATTACCTCTGTTGGCAGTCTCTTACTTGTGTATGGTATCATACACGTATATTATCTCTGTTGGCAGTCTCTTACTTGTATATGGTATCATACACGTATATTATCTCTGTTGGCAGGCTCTTACTTGTGTCTGGTATCATACACGTATATTATCTCTGTTGGCAGGCTCTACTTTGTGTATGGTATCATACGTATATTACCTCTGTTGGCAGCTCTTACTTGTGTATGGTATCATACACGTATATTACCTCTGTTGGCAGGCTCTTACTTGTGTCTGGTATCATACACGTATATTACCTCTGTTGGCAGGCTCTTACTTGTGTCTGGTATCATACACGTATATTACCTCTGTTGGCAGGCTCTTACTTGTGACTGGTATCATACACGTATATTATCTCTGTTGGCAGGCTCTTACTTGTATATGGTATCATACACGTATATTACCTCTGTTGGCAGGCTCTTACTTGTATATGGTATCATACACGTATATTACCTCTGTTGGCAGGCTCTTACTTGTGTATGGTATCATACACGTATATACCTCTGTTGCAGGGTCTTACTTGTGTCTGGTATCATACACGTATATTACCTCTGTTGGCAGGCTCTTACTTGTGACTGGTATCATACACGTATATTACCTCTGTTGGCAGGATCTTACTTGTGTATGGTACCATATACGTATATTACCTCTGTTGGCAGGCTCTTACTTGTGTATGGTACCATACACGTATATTACCTCTGTTGGCAGGCTCTTACTTGTGTATGGTACCATACACGTATATTACCTCTGTTGGCAGGCTCTTACTTGTGTATGGTACCATACACGTATATTACCTCTGTTGGCAGGCTCTTACTTGTGTATGGTATCATACACGTATATTACCTCTGTTGGCAGGCTCTTACTTTTGTGGTACCATACGTATATTACCTCGTTGCAGTCTTACTTGTGTATGTACCATACCGTATAACTCTGTTGGCAGGCTCTTACTTGTGTTTGGTACCATACACGTATATTACCTCTGTTGGCAGGCTCTTACTTGTATATGGTATCATACACGTATATTTTCTCTGTTGGCAGGCTCTTACTTGTGTATGGTATCATACACGTATATTACCTCTGTTGGCAGGCTCTTACTTGTGTATGGTATCATACACGTATATTATCTCTGTTGGCAGGCTCTTACTTGTGTATGGTACCATACACGTATATTACCTCTGTTGGCAGGCTCTTACTTGTATATGGTACCATACGTATATTACCTCTGTTGGCAGGCTCTTACTTGTGTATGGTATCATACACGTATATTACCTCTGTTGGCAGTCTCTTACTTGTGTATGGTATCATACACGTATATTACCTCTGTTGGCAGTCTCTTACTTGTGTATGGTATCATACACGTATATTACCTCTGTTGGCAGGCTCTTACTTGTGTATGGTATCATACACGTATATTACCTCTGTTGGCAGTCTCTTACTTGTGTATGGTATCATACACGTATATTACCTCTGTTGGCAGGCTCTTACTTGTGTATGGTACCATACACGTATATTACCTCTGTTGGCAGGCTCTTACTTGTATATGGTACCATACACGTATAGTTCAGGGCTTTCGTTTTCTACTACAGAAAATGTTTTAATTCCATCTCGCTCACAATCAGTCCCCCACACTTTCCTGTCCTTCGTGAGTACCAGTTCTGTTTAACAATCCGTTCAGCGCCGTATATTTGAGATTGGATCTACGCCAAAGAGCCTGTTGTACTTTGCAACCTTTCTGACTGAGTGCGGTGTTCCTTTTGCATCGTATGATAAACACCTTTAAATTATCTTTTTAATACCGTATATTTTGGCTTGGTTCTATGCTAAAGAACATTTACTACTTTGCATATTTTCTGACTGGGTGAGATCGTTCCGGATTAGGAACATTCTCAGCCATTAGAATACATAAGCTTGTCATCGCGATCAATTTTCGGCTATCATCAATTCAATAATTCGCTGTCATTTAAAATTCACTTTTACATTATTAAAACTAAGATATTAGTGGTTATTGTTTATTAAATTGACATCAAAGCTAGCATGGTTTACCCATATGTGCTCAGTCTCTACCACCAGACTTCAAAAAAATATGACTATTGATGGTTTCTGTTGATCGTTGATTAAAGACACCTCTCATTATACCGTTCATTCATCTAGTTCTGAGTGTACAACTACAATCAGTATCTCATGACACCAAATTATACCAGACTATTGTGAGGATCCTATCATATTGGTATTCTTTCAAATATCATTTGAGACAGGTGATAGTTTTCTCCAGGACTCACTATTCAAAACAATATGAAATGAGAAGAAATAGATTATTTCAGTTTAGTCAAATCAAAATATTTAATAGTCAACAAGGGGGGTAGTGAACTTGTGTGTTTATTTTAAGGTTGAACTATACTGATTTTCTTAGGACTGTTCTTAATGCCATCGCTTTATCTTTTGCGTGGTCTTGCTATTGCTTTGTAATCGTTATACTTTTTCTGATGGCTTTCTGTTTTAGGCGATACAAGGGAATTCTTTTCAGGTGTCCACACCATTTAATCTGTTGTTCTTTTATTAATTGCATTATTGGATATAGTGAAAATCTAAAATCTACAAACTCAATCTGTCAAAAATAAAACATATTTTCATCTTAGTTTTCTGGTTCAATTTTGTTAATATAAATTGTAACACATCATCAAATTAACCCAATCTTGAAACATCCAACAATTCCAGTAGAGATTAACAGACGGATTAAAAATGTAATCTTCATACCAACACTGTTCTACCAGTGCCAAACATGGGCACTGACAAAATAACAAGAAAGGAAAATTACCACCTGTGACATTAGATGCTTGAGGAAAGCGGTAAATAAAACAAGAAGAGACCATGTACGAAATTTGGCAATTAGAACAGTCGGAACAACACCTGCTAATAGATTCATTGAAAAACAGACTCGAATGATTTGGTCACTTAATGAGAATAAACCCGAATACACAGGTCTTAGGCTCAGATTACACACACATCATAAAGAGTGTTTTAATAAGTGGTCGATAAGAAGTGTTCGAAGAAGAAGAAAAATAAGACTCGCCTAAATGGCGAAGAACACTGATAATGAGGAAAGCCTTCTTACTAATATTTAAATGTGCCGTACTAGAAAACTTGACTGTGTCTTTGTTCACAGCAGGCGAAATGGAAATACATCATAACAGAGACCAAAATAGTCTAGACATTTTTACAAATACAAATTATCTCAATCTTTGGTAGAAATACAGTCTGTGTGGGGCAAACATCCAATTTAGAAGTGTCTCTGAGAACACTGAACGTATCGTGCCGAGACAAGGGAGATTGCAGTAAACTCCTATCGGAGGCCAGCGCGGATAAATCTATTGGGTAAGGTTGGCCGAACGCAAAATTCCAAGGTCGTGCTGTTGTTACTTACTAAACTGCCATCCCTGGAGCAATCGGGCAAGGTACTGTTGCACAACTGCAAAATGTAAGGTTGCATTTTAGTGCCGGACATAAGCTAAGATTCCTGGAAGGACTGGGGTGGGGGATGCTGCTCAGCGCAACATTTTAGTTGCACTGATAGCGCCTAACGAAACGACCCTCTGAATTATTTATTCGCAACCCTAGTTTGGCTTTTCCCAGGCACAGGAAAAAGCAGAGAAAAATTGCAAAATGCCAAGTACCAACACGCGTCTCGAAAAGGCTGGGATTGTTCCTACTCCGGAATAAACTCAACGTGGCTAGAAAAGTAAAGCAGACTTTGTAAAGGTTTGACAGGTCGTTCAAATCAAAACATTGGTGAAGGTCGATACTTTTCACGGTGTGAGTAAGATGCCGTTCCAGGCTAAGATCTTACGAAAGGCTGATACAGCCACAACTTGATTGAGCATGTGACAAAAGTAGGTGTCCAAAATGAGTGAGAAATGTTTCTAAACGGGAACGACCTCACATAGACAGGAAGGGTGCACATTGTAGACACACTCTTAGGCGAAGATCATAAAGCTCAAATATACGGCGAAAAATGATCATTAAAGAGCAATGAATATACGAAGCAGCCGTCAAGTGATTGTTCCAACGACCAATCCTAGAAGGGTTGTAAATTGTCCTATACCGGAACGACCTCACCCAGTCATCTGCAAAGTAGTAAATGGGTCTTGGCGTAGATCGAAGCCAAAATATACGCATAAAATATCATTGAAGAATGTTTATCACACGATGCAGAAGGAACGCCGCACTCAGTCAGAAAGGCTGCAGAGTACGAAAGGCTCTTTGGCGTAGATCCAAACCAAAATATCCTGCAAACGGATCATTAAAGAGAACGTGTACGAAGGCAGGGGAAGTGTTGGAGACCGACTGTTAGAGACACAGACTAAAAACACTTCCCATAAGAGAAAAACGAAAGCTCTGACCTACACGTGTATAGTACTATACACAAGTAGGGGCCAAATTTCAACAGGGGTTCACCGTTAATCGTTCTTTTCCATAATCAATTATGTATCACAATAAGAATGATCAAATTGATTACACCAAAGAACGAACGCTGTGAAGAGATCGAAATACAGTAATCGACAATTACATTGAATTTATTCTTTTCTTCTCGAACTTCGGGTTCTTTTCCAGGGCATTTTCATCATTGTTGTTGTGATCTATCAACATCATTTTCATCATTTTGTTGTGATATATCAACATCATTTTCATCATTCTTGTTGTGATATATCCCCAACAGCATTTTTTGAAAAATCATTCTTTTGTTGTGATATATAAACATCATTTGTCTCATCATTCTTGTTGTGATATATCAACAGCTTTGATCATTTTGATCATTCATTTGTTGTGATATATAAACAGCATTTTCATCATTCTTGTTGTGATATATAAACAGCTTTTGCCAAGAACGGTTTTTTGGTCGTGCCAAGTTATGCGCCTATAGTGTCTAGGCCAGGACATCCGACTTAGTTCCAGCATTTTATTTACTCGGGTATCTTGCCCTAGAGCTGCAAACTTTTAAATAAATTGAAATAAATATCGAGGCACATCCCTTACAGAACTTTGCCATTGACCATTGTAAACTAGACATCGATTTTCTAAGTACCACTTTTACGTTCAGTAGTTTGACATTGTTTTCTGAACTGGGAGGTCTATTTTTACCGTTCGTAAAAATTCGAGCAAACTTGTTTCCAAAGTGCCGGCCCCGGAGTTTTAACTAGGTGCGTTTGGCTTGTTATCGAGCTCACTACTGCTTAACTCTTTCCACGCGGAGTTTTTTTCTCAATTTTTAAGCAGTTAATTCACGGGAGGTAAAAAAAGAAGAAACAAAGATCCCATTTATTTCATCAATTATTAAACATATATATATTATTATATACTAAATTGAAGAAAACTGGATAACCTAATAGAATAACAAGGTTGAAAAGTAGTATAAGTAAAACAGTAGAAGTGGAACTAGAAAGACTTCTTATAAGGCAAGCAACTCTATGGCGCTGTGTGCGGCTACTATTGTGCAACAGACTTCCGCCGTTGCACAGTGTGCGGCTTAAAGCGTGGAAAAAGTTAAGCTACAGATACCCACTGTAATCAGCACAAACATTACACATTGGTGTCGTTCGCAATGTGAGAGAGTAGATAGACTGGTTGACTCTGTCACAATATCAGGGGTCCATGCAATGTATACAGCTAACATTTTGAACGCACTCATAGAGTGTGGCCGCAAAGAATATTTTCATTTAAACTAATCCATGTCAAGTGCTAGATTGCAAGAGATGAGATTGAAGATGGGCGGGGGCAGAAAAGAACAGCACAACATGTATACGAGCAGGCTCGTCAATCAACATCGAAATGACACGGTTAGTCGTTAGACGCTGTAGGAGATATTTCGAAGGAGGACGGAGCACTTAAGGACTTGTCCGAAGTTTAATTACTTTAATTATTTAAAACTAAAACTGAACTACTAGTATGTCCACCTGCAAACATCTATTCAAACAAGTTAACGTCTATATTTTTTGGGAAGCATTTGTCAGCAAATGGACGAATAACTAAAGATGGCAAAAATAATTACAATAAAGCACACCAAATCATGGAAAAAATGATGGCAATTTTGAAATGCAAACATGTCACTATGAACAATAAACCACCATTGTGTTGTCGGGACTCGTAAGGGAGCAAATAATAGTAACACTGTGACCTGGCATGTCGTTAGAGGCGACTGAAGAAGGGCTCTAGAGAAGCTACCCTAGTAAAAGCGTCGCATAAATCGGATGTGCTGGTCTACTTGTAGGCGCATAGCTGGCACACGCACAGTCGTTCTTAGACTCAGATACATACAAATCACAAAGAGTGGTTAATAAGTGGTCGATATGGAACGTTGAAGAAGAAATGTGCATTCTGAAGACAGCAATCAAATGAAACAGAAAATCCGATTCTCTTTCATCGCAAAACTATATTGCTAGCTTTCGAATTTCCCCTACACAAAACAAAAGCAAAACACATCCAAACGTTCTACAGGGTGTTCAAGATAATTGCAGCCCCATTGACAATTCGAAAGTTGCCAGGTACAAATTGAGTTCTGTTTATTTACTATTTAAACCGGTTCTGACTAGCTCGTCCTAGGTCACATTTGTTCATCGCCCCTTCCCGCACTACAATTACACACCGTCACAGAACCTTGACCTATACTACGTCATAACTGAACCATCCCATGTCCATACATATATACCAGATTAGCTCCATTCACGGGCTGCTTTAAAGTTGAACACCTTGTATTACATACAGTACCAGAACAACAAAGGACAACAATGTCACACTTCTAGAAGTATTTAGAAACTCTAGTGGTTAAACGATCGAAGGATTCATTACATTGCATCGAGTTTTCCTTCATATGACTCGGTCCTCTCCCAGAAATGGCAAACACAAAAACTTCGAAAGTACTGCCGAAAGCACGAACTCAGTAGTACCTGCAAAATTCAAGGGATCTCCGAAAAATTCACACATGAACGGACGTCGTGTTCCAGGTTCGAACCGGCGACCTAGGAAACGCATAGCAACGGCTTAATAAAAGAAGTGAAAGAGAACAAATATTTGGGCAACTATGTGACCATAGATGAGAATTTAAGAAAGAGAATCATCGTTAGAATAGAAATAACAAAATAAAATGTACTGTCAGTTTTATTGTATGAATCAGAGAAGTGTCTTCTCCTTCTTTGAACGCTACATATCGATCACGTGTTAACCACTCTCTTTGTGATTTGTACGTGAACCGAGCCTAAGAGCGATTGTACGTTATGTCAGTTATACGAAAACAAGTAGGCCAGCGCTTGCTTTTTATTTGCTAGGGTAGCTGTCCTAGGGCTCTACCTCAGTCGCCTCTTACGACATGATTTGTAGGTCGCAGTGTTACTATTCTTTGCTCCCTTAGACCCCGACAACATAGGGTGTTACTGTTTCAACAATAGGTCTTTGTCAACAGAATACAGACAAATATAAATACTAGAGGAAATACTACAATATAATTAAAAAGATATAGAAAGTGCTTCCTTACTTCGTGCCTTTCATTGTTGAATTTCGGACTAGATATCTCTTGAATAGCACAAGTGACCACTTCTTCAGATTTGAGTAAAGAGCACTTCTAATATGTATTGTTTTACGTGTTCATGAACACTTTTCTTAAACACAACACTAGAATACTGCTGGTGCAGTTTGCTAGGGTAGTAATTCCTAGATTTCTTCTTCCCCGTTTGTGTCGACCTCTTCCCACAGTAAGTTTTGGCCACCTTTGTGATGGTAGGTCTGACATTCCTACTGCGAGATAAATCGAGGCAGATTGGCAACCGTAGAATCCGTTATCCCATTCCTCATTGTGAGGGTCGTTGCACCATGTTATGCACCTTACGGCCTGGTCATCCTTTTTCTCAAGCATTTGTTTCAGGTTAGCATTCCTTAAAATAAAAAGATATAGAAAGTGTACTTCGCTGGTACTCTCAACAGTGCTCTTTATTTTTGTTTTGATATTTTCCAGGACAAAATAGATATCTTCTCTTGAAAGCAAAATTAATGACCACTTACTGAATACAATTTGAAGTAAAAGAGGACATTAATTATAAATATTTAATTGTTTTACTATTTCATCTGAAACTACATTTTCTTGAACGACAACCAACATTATGAATATCTGCTGGTTGCGTCTGTGCTTAGAGGTAGTGACTCGGTTTATTAACCCGACGTTCTGAGTTCGAATCACGATGCGACATTTTGGTTGCAAATTGTTCGCGTGGATATTTACAAAAGGACGATGACACCACCCGTTTAGAAAGCAATGGCAAACAACTGAATGTAAAATGCCTAGAAAAATCGCAAACAGCGTTAAAAAGCTGGGGTTTCTTCGCAAAGTCCTGTAAAGGATATGCTATTAATATTTTAGAATACCTGCCAGCAAATGAAGTGGCTGGCGTTAGTCTCTCTCTCTTCTCTGAAACAAATCTGATCACGACGGGCTCCGTTTGTTGCTGCCGTTTTTCTGTCCGACTCTCAGCAAATGTTTTCCAAGTTCTAAAATGACTGGTTTTGTTATGAAAAAATGAGATTTTCATCTTTTGAGGTTTTCAAACATTGTATGTTGATCTGCTGTCCTGAACATGCTTGTGTTAATGAAAGATCGGACACGTTTTCACAATGTCATCGATCGTCGGGAAGTTTAGGATGGAATTAGAGATGGTCTTCCGTATTTCAGTAACCGACTGTTGTATAAAGACGCCCAATCAAAGTGATATCACATAAATCCAGCGATTGAAGGGGTTTGGAATTTCATGAGCCAAGGGAAGACTAAGAAAAAGATGGATAGACAATATCAAGACAACACTAAATAAACGCGTATACAATACAACAAGGGCGACCCATCTGGCCCTGGAAAGCAAATTAAAGCTCCCACCCCTACGCTTAACGGCAAGAGTGGACAAACAATTCCTGCATTAACATGGAGAAAGACAATAGACAAGCAGAACTAGAGGAATGATGGTTAGAATAAGCAGCACCTTTAACTAACGAGACATAAATACCATCAATATGCATACCTAGACCCTAGATATTCTGTTGCTATAGATTGATCACCAATTGGTCTGCCATGAGTAGTTTGACGTTATCTCTTCCTCTTCTTCTTTTGTCGACACACTGCTACCGGGTTGTTGCCCAGTGTCATGGTTTTCTGTTTTTGTCTTGCGCTGTTCTGATGGCTTGGGGGATTGTTATTTGTGTTCTTTGACATGATTCTGCTATGCCATCTAACCATCTTTTTCGTGGCCTTCCTCTCTTCTTCTGTTCTAATCTTCTGTTGTAGAAGACTATGTATACAGTGTAGTTTTAATGTATTCTTATTTAAGAATGCAAATTGGTCAAACCACTTCGTTCTTTGTTTCTCAATGTAATTCAAGCAAGGTTCTGTGATAACCTTCTTTCTTATGCTGATGTTGGTGACAGTTGTCTTTTCTGGTGTTGTTGGTAATTTTCGAATGCACTGCATTTCACATGTAGCTATTTTTTGTGACTGAACTTTGCTCATTGTTCATGTTTGGCTCTGGTAACACAAAGTACTCGTAGGTATGGAAATGATGTTGATCATCTGTTGTTTAACTGTCACTGAGAGTTTTAGACGCCAAACATTGGGAAAAGCTGGTAGCTTTTAGCATTTGCTTTTTGCACTCTAGTCTCTATCTCTCTGTCTAGTCTTCCGTCTTGAGTGAATATGTTTCCTACGTATTTGAATTCTTTCACTTGTTTGATTGTAGTGCCATTAGCATGGATGTTTACTTTATTATGGTTCTTCCCATATTCCTTATTTTGGTTTTAATGTTATAATGTTCAAATCTTAGTAACCAAACACTAGAGAAATATAATATATAATTGTAACACATTTAATTGTTAGTGAGTAAATCAATGTGTCTTTGAATATAAGAGTTACAGAAGAGTCCTTCGTTTATCATGAACAGAGAAAAGAACAAATATATCTTTTCAGACAGAACTCACAATCAAAGAAAACAGGCTGATGATACAAATTAAAAAGAAAGAATTGAGGTATGTTGGACATACAAAAACACGAAGGCTGGAGAAGAGCATCATGGAAGGAGGCATACCGGTAAAGAGAAGAACAGGACAACCACAGAGAAGATAGATTCAGGATGTAACCGATGGTTTGAACATGACGGCTGCAGAGGCGGGACATCTGGCCTATGAGAGATAAATTGGCTATGAGAGAGAATTGGCTTATGGAGAGAGAATTGGCCATGAGAGAAATTCGCCTATGAGAGAGAGAAATTGGATTATGGGGAGAGAAATTGGCCTATGAGAGAAAGAAATTGACCTGTGAGAGAGAGAAATTGGCCTATGAGAGAGAGAAATTGGCCTATGAGAGAAAGAAATTGACCTGTGAGAGAAATTGGCCTATGAGAGAGAGAAATTGGCCTATGAGAGAGACATTGGCCTTTCAGAGAGACATTGGCCTATGCGAGAGAGACATTGAGGTGGCAAAGTTCTGCCCATGACAAGCTATGTGATGATAATGAGTAAATGAAAGTAAGTTATTGAATTGATGAGCGTGATTTGAAGAAAACAAAATACGAATCAATAGTTCATATATTTATTTGACAATATATTTATTGAAGTAATTAGTCAACACTATATAACTAACATAGTAGATACATTGACAATTAAAGTATAGTAACAAGTGTATGTATCAGGAAAACTAAGTGAATTAATTCAACATCAGTAAGCGACTAATTTCTCAACACTATGTCACTAGCAAACTCACACAGACTAGAACAATTCATCACTTTGAACTTCAGAATCGTTGTACACATTCAAACCAGCAGGACCGTATTCACAATTCAATGTAATTATTTCTTGTTCGTTTCTTGCAAGTATCCACTGTAGACACAGATAGCACAAAGTTGGAATGAAGATGATTGTATTATATAAGGCTCATTTTGTGTGTTAAGATACATGTTTGTCATTTAATATCGGTGTCAGTTAGTAGATGGTTTGGTTTTCTTTGTTCCATATTTACTGTAATTCCATGTTTGTTCTTCTTCTTCTGTTATCCAGCTTCATAAATATATAAAACCACTTGTCCTAACTGTCGGTTTGCTATGAAGATATTTATTTTATTTTCTTCTTTTGATATTGTCATAAATTGTTTTTTTTTCAATATTAATTTCTCATGATGTGATCTATTCACATGCTATTTATTTTATTGTGATAAATTTACATTAACCTTTTCAATCAATAATTTTATTAAGGTCAGGGCGAGTTTATAATGCAATGTTTTCTGAAATAGTCATTATACTTGCTTTGTTTCATTTTAAAATATACCATCACCTTGAATATCAGATTAGAAGGCTGAAAAGGTTAAGTTGGTCTACCAATAGTACGTGTTATTTATGAAATTTCTCTATTAAAAACTCACAACTTAATTGATTTGTGAAAATTTGACAAGATGACAAACTCTACTTATACAGAATGAAGAAATTGTCAAATAAACACATTACATTGTCGACATATTGTCGTTAAAGACAGTAGTCATTGTTTTACTGTGCTAATAAACACATTACATTGTCGACATTTGTCGTTAAAGACAGTAGTCATTGTTTTATGTGTTAATTCTAGTAGTTTTGATTTTCTAATTCGTTAACCCTTGGTCTACCTTGTTCATTAAAGTTCAGCCTGATACTGATATTGTTCGTTACTGATTCACCTGTTTCCTTCCTATTCCCGTTGTTTCTAATAGCGTATGTCGATGTTTGAACTTCTTCGCATACGTTCCCTCTGTCTATCAATTCTGAAGTCGATGGTCGATGTTGTTCCCTAACGTTCTCTCTGTCTCTCAAATATGAAGTCTATTGTCGATCTTGTTCCCTATTATTCTCTCTATCTCTCAATTCTGACTTCGATTGTCGATCTTGTTCCCTATTATTCTCTCTATCTCTCATTTCAAAAATAGAAGGTCGACCGTATTTTCTAACGTTCTCCCTGCTTCTCCATTCTGAAATCGATTGTCGTTCTTGTTCCATAACATTCTCCTTGTCTCTCCGTTCTGAAGTCGATTGTCGATCTTGTTCCCTGTTGTTATCCATGTTTCTCCATTCTGAATTCGATTGTCGATCTTGCTCCTATCGTTCTTCTGTTGTCTCTCAATTCTGAATTCGATTGTCGATCTTGTTCCCTAACATTCTCTCTGACTCTCAATTCTGACTTGGATTGTCGATCATGCTCCCTATCGTTCTCTTTTTCTCTAAATTGTGAATTCGATTGTCGATCTTGTTCCCGATCGTTCTCTCGGACTCTCAGTTCGGAATTCGATTGTCGATCTTGCTCTCTTTCGTTCTCTCTGTCTCTAAATTGTGAATTCGATTGTCGATCTTGTTCCCTAACATTCTCTCTGACTCTCAATTCTGACTTCGATTGTCGATCTTGCTCCCTGACATTCTCTCTGACTCTCAATTCTGACTTCGATTGTCGATCTTGCTCCCTATCGTTCTCTCTGTCTCTAAATTGTGAATTCGATTGTCGATCTTGCTCCCTATCGTTCTCTCTGTCTCTCAATTCTGACTTCGATTGTCGATCTTGTTCCCTATTGTTCTCTCTGTCTCTCATTTGGAAAATAGAAGGTCGACCGTATTTTCTAACGTTCTCCCTGCTTCTCCTGTCTGAAATCAATTGTCGTTCTTGTTCCATAACATTCTCTCTGTCTATCCGTTCTGAATTCGATGGTCGATATTGTTTCCTATTGTTATCCCTGTTTCTCCATTCTGAATTCGATTGTCGATCTTGCTCCCTAGCGTTTTCTCGGACTCTCAATTCGAAATTCGATTGTCGATCTTGGTCCATATCGTTCTTTATGTCTCTGAATTCTGACTTCGATTGTCGATCTTGTTCCCTAACATTCTCTCTGTCTCTCAATTCTGACTTCGATTGTCGTTCGTGTTCCCTATTGTTATCTTTGTTGATCCATTCTGAATTCGATTGTCGATCTTGCTCCCTTTCGTTCTCTCTGTCTCTCAATTTCGAATTCGATTGTCGATCTTGTTCCCTATCGTTCTCTCGGACTCTCAATTCAGAATTCCATTGTCGATCTTGCTCCCTATCATTCTCTCTGTCTCTCAAGTGGAAAATAGAATGTCGACCATATTTTATAATGTTCTCCCTGCTTATCAATTCTGAAGATGGTCGATCTTCTCCTATCGATCTCTCTGTCTCTCAAATATGTAGTCAATGTTCGATCTTGTTTTCTATCGTTCTCTCTGTCTCTCAATTCGGAATGCGATTGTCGATCGTGTTCCCTATCGCGCTCTCTCTCTCTCAATTCTGAAGTCGATTGTCGATCTTGTTCCCTATCGTTCTCTCTATCTCTCAGTTCTGAAGTCGATGTCCTACGTGAATCCCTCGAGTTCTCGTCATTTCGAAGTAGAAAACCAGTTAAGGTTGCATAAACTTCCTCTGGACGTCCGTACAAGTCTTCTGGAATCACCTGATCGTTATCAATCACAGCAGTGATGGCAATTTTCTCACCTGAAATATATGCAGAAATAACAAAAGTAATAAAACATTTCCAGTAAACTTTCAGCATCAGTGTCCTCTTCAGGAACAAAAACAGAGACTAAAAATGTGGTAACACGGGGCATACATTGACGGAATGTCATTACAGCCATCCTTCAATACAGAGACTACACAAGATTGATTGATTGATTGATTGACGTAACATTTATGTGAAAGATCTTAACTCTTAGTAAAAGTAAAAAGTAAAGGAACCCTTTCATACCTCGTGGTATATAGGGCAATACAGTGTTAGGCCTGTATTTTTCATTGACCGTCGGCACACGATGGGTGATGTGGTCAGCATCACGACGTCCGCCTTTACTTTCCCAAAGCATGCCTGGTACCCAGTTGAGGCTGGGTCGACCTGAGAGCCGTCGCGGTCGGGAAAAAATTCCACGCGCACTGCGGGCGTTGAACCCAGCCCACCAGCCTTGACAAGCGAGTTCACAAACAACTACGCTACCGCGGCTCCTAACTCTTAGTGTACCAGGGCAAAAGCTATGTATTTACAAGCCATTTATTGTTATAATTCTTCTTCTTTGAATGCTCCATATGGACCACTTGTTAACCACTTTTTGTGTTTTGTTGTCTTCTAAGCCTAAGTGCGATTGTATGTTGTATCAGTTATGCACCTAAATAAAAGCCAGAACGTCTGATTTCTGTGACGATTTTTATTTACTATGGTAGCTTCACTAAGCCCCTATCGTAGTCGCATCTTACGACATGCCTTGTAGGTGGCAGTGTTACTATTCTTTGCTCATCGTGCAGGCCCCGGTAATACACGGAAAGTTTTTTAGAATATAACACTCACCTTTAGTGTGGCTCCTGGTACCATCTAGTGGGGTATTTGGTCAACACGGAGTTAAGTAAATATCGTTTATTGGTTATTGCTTAATGAACTGGCATTCAAGCACTTCGGGCAGGCCCACAGGGGCTCAGTCTCCCTTAGCAGATTTTGAAGGGTAGACATACTAATGGTTTATATGGCTCGCTGGTTGAACACACTTCTCGCTCTGTCCCTCAAGCAACCAACTCTACTACGTGTAACGTGTAATATCAAATTCCCTAAGTTTCTCTATTGATTTAACGTCAATTTTAGTATCCTCATCCAACAGTAGGTAGCAAGAGACCTACGAACTTCCTCCTTATCCATCCTGAACTCCCCAACAATCGATGTATTCGATGCCAGCATGTCCACTCTCTCGCCTGCATATGTAACTATAGTATACCACAGAAAAAGGTAAATTTATCAAATCACTAAACACATAATTTCGATGCAGGATAATTTATGACATCTCAAAAATAGTTAAATTTGTTGTCACTATGGGATTCAGTAACGAAGTTTCCTGAGAGAGGCAAGAGGTATCGGTCCCATTTCTATGGATGAGATTGAGCGAGTTGCCTAGGATAGAGCGGTATAGAGAAGTTACTTGCAGACCCTGTGTAACTTATAACGGTACGAGAGTAATTATTAATATTAATTAATGGGATTTAGTATGTATTGTATATTATTACACATGTTATTAAATCTGGTTATTAATTGTCTTATTGACAGGTCACAAAATAAGACATTCAAACATACGACATCACTCCAGAAAGTTATCAAGTAGAAGTATTTAGATAGCATCAATGTTTGAAAGAATAGTACCACTGAAACCTGCAAGGTATGTCGTCAGAGGCGACTGATGAACGATCTAGGGAAGTACTCTAGTAAATAAAAAGCATTGCAGAAATAGGATGTGCTGACCTACTTCTATGCTCATAACTGACACAACGTAGATAGCTCCTAGGCTCAGGTTATATACAAATCACAAAGAGTAGTTAACAAGTGGTAGGCGCTGGTTGAATCCGAACACACCACCGAAGGATAGCACCAGAGCTCCAAATGGTACTGAAGGTTGTGAACGTGCACCCGTTCTTGGTGTTTGGCTGTTTATATATCACATTATACTGATAAAAACGGCCGTAAAAAAACGATCGAGAGAAGAAGAAAGAAGAAGTAATTTGCAATAGCCATCTGATAAAATTTTGCAAGTTAAAAATAGTACACAATCAGTACAAAACATAGGCACTCTTTTACGTAATTTGTTAATGAAACAAATGACTGCGCTGGCTGCGGTACTTGGTACTTAATGTGTTAAAGTAAGTTTACTTCCATCAATTATCACTTGGTACTTATGTGTTAAAGTAAGTTTACTTCTATCAATTATCACTTGGTACTTATGTGTTAAAGTAAGTTTACTTCCATCAATTATCACTTGGTACTTATGTGTTAAAGTAAGTTTACTTCCATCAATTATCACTTGGTACTTAATGTGTTAAAGTAAGTTTACTTCCATCAATTATCACTTGGTACTTAATGTGTTAAAGTAAGTTTACTTCCATCAATTATCACTTGGTACTTAATGTGTTAAAGTAAGTTTACTTCTATCAATTATCACTTGGTACTTAATGTGTTAAAGTAAGTTTACTTCCATCAATTATCACTTGGTACTTATGTGTTAAAGTAAGTTTACTTCCATCAATTATCACTTGGTACTTAATGTGTTAAAGTAAGTTTACTTCTATCAATTATCACTTGGTACTTATGTGTTAAAGTAAGTTTACTTCCATCAATTATCACTTGGTACTTAATGTGTTAAAGTAAGTTTACTTCTATCAATTATCACTTGGTACTTAATGTGTTAAAGTAAGTTTACTTCTATCAATTATCACTCACGACCTTTTCTTAAAAAATGCTTCTCATAGCTTAAATTATTATTCAAGGTAAGCTACTTACATGTAATCTGTCCGATCAATACGAACAAAACAGCTCCGAAAGCTGCTAGCCACAACATGATGATGGTTTACTGCAAAAGAACACATAATATATCACATCGTTTACCCAGTGCATATATATTGTAGAAACATGTTTCTTCATGTAGATTTGAATATGTGTGAATGGTTTAATGGCGCTTCTCAATATAATGAATGATATTGTGCATGTTAACAATGATGGTCACAGTGTTTTTCCTGGTACCCAATTGAGCCTGGATCAGCTTGAGAACCGTTGAGGCCAAAAAAGTATTCTAGTTTACCCGATACTGACATTTAAAAAAGAAGAATGTGAGTGTATTGATTGCCGCGTTTGATATTATTTCTAAACATTGTAATAACAAAATTGTCTTGATCTTAAAACATCTTGTTACTTAAGTAAGCATACACTATACTCAATACGAAGTCAATTCGTAAAGTCCAATCAGGAATGGTGAGACGAAACTTGGTGGAGGTACAGTACAGACAGTGATCAGAGGAATCACCTTCATTTTTGTTTCTGGACAATCAAAAGGCAGGGATAATGAACGAGCTGATAGATTGGCTAGCTTGGCGACAGTATAAGAGGAGCTGTCTTAGATCGAAATGCCGTTGAGATAATCTTTCCGAGCAGAGGAGTTTCAGGAGCTGTGAATCCCACTCGCTGACCAGATTCAGAGAGATTTGGTGTCAATATTGGTGAAGCCCGAAATGATCGACATACCAAATATGCAAAGAGATTGACTAATCAACATCGAACTGGCGTGTTGGGCTGCTGGGCGCTGCTGGATTTGTTGAGGCAGAGATGGGAGCTCATATGAACGTGTCCGAAGTGTTATGATGAGTCTTCATATAACTGAAAACCCGATACACAATGTTAATGTTGATGTTAATAACAACATATTTCTCTTATATAACATTTTACTTACCAAGTATTCTTGTAGAAGTTACTGTAAATAATGAAGAAATGTATCGCTTTTATATGTTTTATATGGTCGATTTAGCTAATTAATTTGCCCTTGATAATATTCTTGGTCTATAGTGTTTTACAATACATCTTTAATATTTGAGATAATTGTGGTGAACACGCTGTTTGTTTCAAGGCAATAATTATCTTTGCCCTCTGGAAATTCGATTCTAACCTTGTACAAGAATGTGCATGTACTAGATGAAATATGTTAACCTTGTACAAGAATGTGTATGTACTAGATGAAATATGTTAACCTTGTACAAGAATGTACTAGATGAAATATGTTTGATGTTTAGAATTATAATATACATAATTATTAAACGCTTTCTCCTTGCAGTCATTCGATATATTCATTTGATTTAACATAATTCAGGCGTATTTGTTTACGATGTACATAAGATTAGTCAGAGATAAGTTATATAGAAAAGAGCTTAAAGGGTCATACTACTGAAAGTTGGGTCATTATAGCTTATAGATATCAATTTTTCAAATTCATCATATTATGTTAGTATTGCATCTCTACAATCAAATTATGCAAAGAGTTTTTATTTATGATCCCAAAAAATGCTTCAAAATTATTTTTGAACAGCCCTACCCTCTAAAAATTCGATATAGAAAATGTCTACAATTGTCTTTCTTTTGTCCCTAGATACAGTGTATGGCATTCAATTAACCCAATCGAGTCATGTATCATTGTAAAGCTTGATCTGAGTACTAACATATATATTAGATTTAATTAGGCTAGGCAATGACTGTATGCTGTAACGGACTATTTCCCTGACACTTTAGACTAAATTCACATTACATTTTTAAAACACAGTTTTCTCCCATTTGTAAATTTCGTTAACGTGGGTAATGTACGTTTTCCACCATGAAAGAAATCCTCAAGATAGCAATATGAGATTTGACCCTGACATATATATATTAATATTGAAACCCTTAGACAACAGAAAATGCACCTTTCTCTAACAAATAAATTAGGTATTCAATAACATTTATTAACATTTAATTTTAACCTTGAACAATATGTGTTTTATTGTTGGTTTTCTGCTTAGTTACTTAGATAAGCAAACATTCAAGGAATTGCATCATATATGTCACGAGATGTCCACGTCTTGATGACGTTATGCAAATGAACACAGTTATACCAGCCAAAACTGTTCTCATGTAGACACCAGATGTACAAGAAATAGAGGACGACGTCTTCTTCTTCTTCGAACGCTCCATATCGACCACTTGTCCGCTCGAGTGGTTATAGGGACCCAAATTTGAGGTGTAAAGAATAGAACCACTGTTACCTGTCACGCATGTCGTAAGAAACAACTAAGGAGGTTTGGCTGACATCGAATGCACGCGTCCTAAACGTGTAGAAGTCTCTGCGTTTAGGGGCCTACCAAACAATGTGCAACGTATACACGTTCTTGGCAAGGATCAAACATATCACAAAGAGTAATTAAAATTGGTCGTAAAGAACGAACACAAAAGGGAAGAAGACCACTTGTCAATAACTCTGTATGATGTGTATGTGATCTGAGCCTAAGAGTGATTGCACGCTGTGCCAGCTATGCGCCTTCAAGTAGGCCAAGACATCTGATTTATGCTCTTTATTTGTTGCGGTAGCTTCACTAGGTCCTACATTTGTGGCTTCTTACGACATGCCTTTTACGGAGGCGGTGAACTGGTTGGCATCTCACAACTACTCTCGTGTTTTCATACTCAGTGACTCGATGAGCATGATTCGTAAAGTCGAATCAGGAATGATGAGACGCAACTGGGTGGAGGTACTGGTACAGACAATGATCAGAGAAATCAGCTTCATTTTTGTCCCTGGGCACGCAGGAGTTAGGGGTAATGAACGAGCTGATAGATTGGCTGGCTTGGCTACAATATCAGAGGAAGCTTCTATGGATCGAAATGACATTCTTCACGCATTGAGAGAGTCTTTCCGAACAGAGGAGTTTCAGGGCTGTGAATCCCACTCGCTGATCAGATTGAAAGAGATGGGTGTCAATATTGGTGCAGCCCGAAAATAACGACATACTAAATATCTTAGAGATTGATTAATCAATATCGAACTGGCGTGTTGGGTCGCTGGATGCTGCTGGATTTGATGAGGCGGAGATCGGAGCACCTATGGACATGTCCGGAGGGCTATGATGATAGTCCTCATATAACTGATAACTGATAACTGATAACGACATGCCGTGCAGGTCACAGTGGTACTATTCTTTACTTCCATTGTATGCCCTGGAACCACATTGGCGTATCCTCCTCATGGCCTTTGCATATTATGTTTCAACAACAGTTTTCCATGATGAAACCGTGTCCATGGTAAAACTGTTATACAGTAGTCCAGAAATACTATATACATTTCTCCTTCATTCTTTCTTTTTTATATTGTTTTAGTCGTCCTCTATTTCTTGTACATCTGGTGTCTACGTGAGAGAAGTTTTGGCTGGTATAACTGGATTCATCTGCATAACGTGACCAAGACATCTCATTACATGTATAATGCAATTCCTTGTGTTTTTGTTTTTTTGGATTATCTAAACAACTAAGCAGAAAACAAACAATAACCACGTATGTTTCAAGGTTAATCTGGAATGTTAATAAATGTTATTGAATACTTAATTATGTTCTGTGAACTAGTAACACATGATTACCATTTCCCTTTCAGCTCTTTTCTGTATAACTTATCTATGACTAATCTTATGTACATCGTAAACAAATACGCCTGAATTATGTGAAATCAAATGAATAAATCTAATGACTGCAAGTAGAAAGTGTTTAACTATGTATAGTATAATATTAATTATTAAACATATTTCATCTAGTACATGCACATTCTTGGTCAAGGTTAGAATCGAATATCCAGAGGCCAGAGTTAATTACTGCCTTGAAAACAAACAGCTTGCTCACCACAATTATCTCAAATATTATAGATATATTCTAAGCCACTACAGACCAACTATATTATCAAGGGCAAATTAATTAGCTAAATCGACCATATCAAACATATAAAAGCGATACATTTCTTCATTATTTACAGTGACTTCTACAAGAATACTTGGTAAGTAAAATGTTACAATAGAAATATATTGTTATTAACGTTAACATAATTATTGTGTATAGTGTTATCAGTTATATCAAGACTATCATCATAGCACTCCGGACACGTTCATATGTGCTCCCATCTCTACCTCAACAAATTCAGCAGCGTCCAGCGGTCCAACATCCCAGTTCAAATTTGATTAAAAAATCTCTTTGCACATTTGGTATGTCGTTCTTTTCTGGCTGCACCAATATTTATACTCACCCCTTCTCTCATTCTAGTCAGTGAGTGTAATTCACAGCCTTGAAACTCCTCTGTTCGGAAAGATTCTCTCAATGCGTTAGGAATGTCATTTCGGTCCATGTCAGAAAAATATTAGTGACCAAGATCTAAGTCATCAACCCTGGTTAAACTATTTCAGCATTTCTTATTTAGATTACCTAACATTAGGCTACAAGCATTAGAGAAACGTATCTACATTACCTTAAATTATTCTGCAAGCATTAGAGAAAAGTATCTACATTACCTTAAATTATTCTGCAAGCATTAGAGAAAAGTATCTACATTACCTTAAATTATTCTGCAAGCATTAGGGTAAAACTAATAGATTACCTTCTTCTTCTACTTCAAACGCTCCATATCGACCACGTGTTAACAACTCTTTGTGATGTGTATATGATCCTAGCCTAAGAGTAAGTGTACGTTGTACCAGTTATGCGCCTACAAGTAGGCCAGCACATCCGTTTTCTGCGACGCTTTTTATTTACTAGAGTAGCTTCTCTAGACCCATACAGAATCTGGGTCTCTTAGTTAGACCTCTTACGACATGACTTGTAGGTCGCAGTGTTTTTGTTCCCCTTCTAGGCCCGGAACCACACGGGTGCTATAAGAAATCTTAAGAACAACTACAGAAAGCAGACATATGTTGATACAATCATTATTTTTGTATAATGCAGTAATCACATCGGGAACACATATTCGACAGTTGGACACTATTTCAAAGTATGTGTTTCTGTCAACTTGCTGATGTTGATGTGTATATCACAGTATATCTTATATTTGGTAAACATATAGTATCTCAACCTACTATGTACAGTACGTATCCTGAAGATGTAAACCTATATTTATTTATATATATATATGGCCTTTTCATCTTTACAGACGGTCAATAGGCAAGTGTTTTACTGTGACAACTTCTGAGTTTTCGCTTTCTCTCTTGTTGTTCAGCTCGTACATACGTCTCTTCTCAAAAGACTCTGCGCCCTTCCGTAATTTGGCTTTCCACACAACTCTGTCATCAGCTAGTCCCTCCCATGTGCTGGGATCTATAGAAAAGTTTTTCATTGAGGTTTTGCAGACATCTTTATATCTGAGCAGTGGTCTGCCCTGGTGCCTCTTCCTCCGAAAGTTCACAGAACAACATTTGTTTTGGTATGCGATAAGTTTCCATTCTTCTCACATGTCCCAACCATCTTAGTCGTCTACTGCTGAGCATGCCCATGATGGAAGGCAGATTTGCACGTTGTAGTTTATATTTATTTACTGAACTGGTAACTACATCGGCCACACACTTAGAATGGATGAGAGAAGACTCCTTACCAATCCCTCATATGGACACCAGAGGGAAAGAAAACGAGGAAGACCAAGAGAGACTCTGCGTAGAACCATCATCAGAGAAGGCTCAACGATGGGCCTAGTAAACATTAAAGACCTAAAACAGATAGCAACGAACCTCGAGACATGGAGAGCTATGACCTCTGCCCTATGCGCCACCCACAGGCCCAAGAGGAAAGACTAACTAACTAAGTAGGGTTTATCTTATTCATTACTCTGATATTCTCTCGCCAGTGTTTCTTGTATGTAATGAAAGTATCCATGTTTTTCCCTTCCTTTCTTTGTCTCAAGGCAAACAGTGACATTTGTAGCTACGGAGTTTGTGTACTACTGCTGAGATCTTCCTGTGTAATAAAGAGATCAGATCAGAACACACCTAAGTGCAATGATGATGGACCTATCAATCAATCAATCAATTAATCAATCTTGTTTTTAATTATTACTCTCACTTTTTTTCTTACAAATTCATGTGACCATCTTTATTACCTTGTTAAATTTCATTCATTATATTTAGAATCGTCATTAAACCATTCACACATATTCAAATCTACATAAAAAACAACATGTTTGTACAATTTATATGCACTGTGTAAACTCTATTAAGTGTCCTATTCTCTTTTGCAGTAAACCGTCATCATGTTGTGGCTAACAGCTTTCGGGGCTGCTTTATTTCTATTGATCGGACAGATTACAAGTAAGTAATTTACCTTGAATACTAATTTAAGCTTTGAGAAGCATTCTTTAAGATAAGGTCGTGGGTGATAATTGATGGAAGTAAACTTACTTTAACACATTAAGTACTAAGTACCGCAGCCAGCGCAGTCATTTGTTTCATTAACAAATTACGTAAAAGAGTGCCTGTGTTTTGTACTGATTGTGTACTATTTTTAACTTGCAACATTTTATCAGATGGCTATTGCAAAGTACTAGAAAATGAAAGTCTGCAAATAGTGTTTCTCAATGTAATACAATTTCTCTAGTATTCAATAATGTCGGAGTATCTACCATAAATATTGTTTATTTTATTACATGCTGTTATTTTCCAGCACTCAATATTTTATATCATTTTTCCAACAATATTTTGTTGGCATATTCCGAGTTTAGTTACATAGACAGATGTAATGTTCATTTAGTGTTCTTCTATTCTTCATTTGCTTTATTAAAGAATGCCATGACTTTCCGAATCTCATTCTGTCAGAACTGGCTAAAATATTGCTGCTATTTAAATACTTATATTTCATATTTTTCAGAATTTAGAAATGACATTTTTATCTGTATTTCTTAACTTGTGGCTTGTCCATAAAACATTTAATGATCAGATTGAATAGAATATGTGATAATATAAAATACTTATTTGCCCCTGTATTGACAACAAATTTAAATCTCTTGGAGTTGTCACAAATGATCTTGCATCGAAATTATGTATTAAGAACTTTAAACTTACCATTTTGTATGGTATGTCATAGTTACATATGCGGGTATTCGTGGCAACGAGAGAGCGGACATGCTTGCATCGAATACATAGATTGTTGGGGAGTTTAGGATGGATACGGGAGAAGTTCTTAGATCTTTTTGCTGTCTACTGCTGGATGAAGATAATGAAATGAACGTTGAATCAATAGAGCGACTTTGGGAGTGAGATTATACGTTACACGTAGTAGAGCTGGTTACTTGAGGGACAGAGAGAGAAGTGTGTTTTAGCAACGAGCCACGGGAACCATCAGTATGCTTACACTTCTTTACCTCTGAAGTCGGAGAATGCCCGCCTGTATAGCGAGGAAACCAATTAAACGGTAAGCAAGCTTTTACGCAAAAATCAGTCCAAAGCGACACACTATGCGTCATGGTTACTCCTGAATTTATAGAGGGCAAACGCGAAGAAGAAGAAGCATACCCTTAGAATTCTGCTATGGGAGACTGAGCCCCATATTAACCTCCCCGAACAGCTGCGTCGTCAGTTTGTTAACCAATAACCGATATTTACTTAAGATCGTTCACATAAATTTTATGTCAATCAATCAATCAATCAATCTTGCGTCGTCTCTGTATTGAAGGATGACATTCCATCAAACTATGTTCCTTGCTATCACATGTTTTAATCTTTGATTTTGTTCCTGATGCTGAAAATTTAGTGGAAATATCTAATTACTTTTGTTATTTCTGCTTATTTTTCAGGTGAGAAAGTTGCATTCACTGCTGTGATTGATAACGATCAGGTCATTCCAGAAGAATTGTTCGGACGTCTAGAGGAAGTTTATGCAACCTTCACTGATTTTCTACTTCAAAACGAAGAGAACTCGAGGGATTCAAGTAGAACATCGACTACAGAATTGAGAGACAAGAGTAATAGGGAAGAAAATCGAAAATCGAAATTCGAGTTGAGAGACCGAGATAACGATAGAGAACAAGATCGACACTCGACTTCAGAATTGAGAGATAGAGAGAGCGATAGGAAACAAGATCGGCAATCGACTTCAGAATTGAGAGTCAAAGAGAGCGTTAGGGAACACGATCGACAAACGACTTCAGAATTGAGAGACCGAGAGAGCGATAGAGAACAAGATCGACAATCGACTAGAGAATTGAGAAACAGGGAGAACGTTAGGAAATACCGTCGACCTTCTGTTTTCGAATTGAGAGACAGAGAGACAGATAGAGAACAAGATCGACACTTGAATTCAGAATGGGGAAACAGGGAGAACGTTAAACAACAAGATCGACAATCGAATTCAGAATTGAAAGACCGAGAGAATGTTAGGGAACAAGATCGACAATCAACTTCAGAATTGAGAGACCGAGAGAACAATAGGGAACAAGATCGTCAATCGAATTCAGAATTAAGAGACCGAGAGAACAATAGAGAACAAGATCGACATTCGACTTCAGAATTGAGAGATAGAGAGAGCGATAGAAAACAAGATCGGCAATCGACTTCAGAACTGAGAGTCAAAGAGTTCGTTAGGGAACACGATCGACAATCAAATTCAGAATTGAGAGACCGAGAAAACGATAAGGAACAAGATCGACATTCGAAGTCAGAATTGAGAGACCGCGAGAACGATAGGGAAGAAGATCGACAATCGAATTCAGAACTGAGAGAGAACGTTAGAAAGTACGGTCGACCTTCTATTTTCGAAATGAGAGACCGAGAGAACAATAGAGAACAAGATCGACAATCGAATTCAGAATTGAGAGTCAAAGAGTTCGTTAGGGAACACGATCGACAATCAAATTCAGAATTGAGAGACCGAGAAAACGATAAGGAACAAGATCGACATTCGAAGTCAGAATTGAGAGACCGCGAGAACGATAGGGAAGAAGATCGACAATCGAATTCAGAACGAGAAGAACGTTAGAAAGTACGGTCGACCTTCTATTTTCGAAATGAGAGACCGAGAGAACAATAGAGAACAAGATCGACAATCGAATTCAGAATTGAGGACCGAGAGAAACAATAGGAACAAGATCGACAATCGAATTCAGAATTGAGAAACCGAGAACGTTAGGAACAAGATCGACAATTGATTCAGAATCGAGAGTCAGGAGAACGTTAGAAAGTACGGTCGACCTACTATTTTGAAATGAGAGACCAAGAGAACAATAGGGAACAAGATCGACAATCGAATCAGAATTGGGAGACCAAGAGAATGTTAGGAACAAGATGGCAATTGATTTCAGAATGGAGAAACAGGAGAACGTTAGAAACACGGTCGACCCACTATTTCGAATTGAGAGACCGAGAGAACGATAGGAAAAGATCGAGAATCGACTTCAGAATGAAGATAGAGAAACGTTAGGAACAAAATCGACAATTGATATCAAATGGAGAGACAGAGAACGTTAGAAAAACGGTCGACATTCATTTTAGAATTGAGAGACCGAGAGAACGTTAGGAACAAGATCGACAATCGAATTCAGAATTGAGAGTCAAGAAGCGTTAGGAACAGATCGACAATCGACTTCAGAGTTGAGAGACAGAGAAAACGATAAGGAACAAGATCGACAATCGAATTCAGAATTAAGAGACCGAGAGAACAATAGAGAAAAAGATCGACATTCGACTTCAGAATTGAGAAATAGAGAGAGCGATAGAAAACAAGATCGGCAATCGACTTCAGAATTAGAGACAGAGAAACGATAGGAACAAGATCGAAATTCGAAGTCAGAATTAGAGACCGAGAGAACGATAGGAAGAAGATCGACAATTGAATTCAGAATTGAGAGACCGAGAGATCGTTAGAAACAGATCGACAATTGATTTCAGAACTGAGAAGAACGTTAGAAAGTACGGTCGACCTTCTATTTTCGAAATGAGAGACCGAGAGAACAATAGAGAACAAGATCGACAAACGAATTCAGAATTGAGAGACCGAGAGAACAATAGGGAACAAGATCGACAATCGAATTCAGAATTGAGAGACCGAAAGAAAAATAGGGAACAAGATCGACAATCGAATTCAGAATTAAGAGAGCGAGAGAACAATAGAGAACAAGATCGACATTCGACTTCAGAATTGAGAGATAGAGAGAGCGATAGAAAACAAGATCGGCAATCGACTTCAGAAGTGAGAGTCAAAGAGAGCGTTAGGGAAGAAGATCAAGAATCGACTTCAGAATTGAGACACCGAGAGAAAGATAGAGAACAAGATCGACAATCGAGTTCAGAATTGAGAGACCGAAAGAACAATAGGGAACAAGATCGACAATCGAATTCAGGATTGAGAGACCGAGAAAACGATAAGGAACAAGATCGACAATCGAAGTCAGAATTGGGAGACCAAGAGAATGTTAGGGAACAAGATTGGCAATTGATTTCAGAATGGAGAAACAGGGAGAAAGTTAGAAAACACGGTCGACCCACTATTTTCGAATTGAGAGACCGAGAGAACGATAGGGAAAAAGATCGAGAATCGACTTCAGAACTGAAAGATAGAGAAAATGTTAGGGAACAAAATCGACAATTGACATCAAAATGGAGAGACAGCGAGAACGTTAAAAAATACGGTCGACCTTCTATTTTAGAATTGAGAGACAGAGAGAACGATAGAGAACACGATCGACAATCTAATTCAGAAATGAGAGACCGAGAGAACGTTAGGGAACAAGATCGGCAATCGAATTCAGAAATGAGAGAACGAGAAAACTATAAGGAACAAGATCGACATTTGAAGTCAGAATTGAGAGACCGAGAGAACGTTAGGAAGTACGGTCGACCTTCTATTCTCGAACTGAGAGATCGAGAGAACGTTAGGGAGCAAGATCGAGAATCGACTTCAGAATTGAGACATAGAGAATATTAGGAAATACGATCAACCAACGATTTCAGAATTGAGAGATAGAGAGAATAATAGGGCACAAGATCGACAATAGATTTCATATTTGAGAGACAGAGAACACGTTAGGGAACAACATCGACTATCGACTTCAAAATTGATAGAGAGAACGTGTGGGAAGCAGTTCAAATATCGACATAGGCTATTAGAAGCATAGAGAATAGGAAGGAAACAGGTGAATCAGTAGCGAACAAATTCAGTGCCAGGCTGAACTTTAATGAACAAGGTAGTCCAAGGGTTAACGAATTATAAAACACAAACTACTAAAATTAACAGAATAAAACAATGACCAGTGATGTTAATGACAATGTAATGTGATTTATTCCAGTTCTTCTTTCTTAATGTTTATTATCTTGTCTAATCTGTTACACAGTTGGTAGTAGTTTTTGATGTTTATATTGCAAAATTTCATAAGTGGTAAGTAAGTTTTGTAGAACAACTTCACATTAATTTATCATAACACATGCAGATATTACAACATGAATAAGAACGTTGACAAATATTGAAGTTATGATAATACTAAAATAAGAACAGAGAACAAATATCTTCATAACAAACCAACAGTTTGGACAAGTAAAATATTTCATGTATTTTGGTAGATACGTAAAAACAGAAGGAGTGTCATCACCGAATTACAGCACATACAGAACAAAGCAAGTCCAATCATCTACCAAATGACACCGATATTAAATTACAAACATGTATCTTTCTTTCTTTCTTTCTCGAATCCTGTATGCCTCACAGCGTCAGATCAGGAAGAGATTTCTAAAACGGGCCTAGTATGCGCTTCGTAGATAGTCTCTTTCGTCGCCTCTGTTATCTCTGAGATCCATCTTTTGCGTGGCCGGCCTTTGCTTTGTACCCATTGTATCGGAGCAGCATTGCTCTTTGGGGTGCACTGTCTGATGGTAATCTGCTTACGTGACCGAACCATTTAATTTGTTGTTTCTTGATGAAGTCTAGTACTGATGTTGTACCCACTTTTTTTCCCGATGTCTTCATTTCTCAACCGGTCTCTTCTTGTTACACCCAGCATTCTGCGTAGACACTTCATCTCTGTTGTGACTAGTTTTCTTCTATCGTTTGTTGTCAGCGTCCAGGTTTGGCACTGGTAACATAATGTGGGAGAAAGATTGTGTTGAACATTGCTCTTTTTGTGTTCATGGTGACGTGTTTGCATCTTAAAATTGGCGCCATTTGCCCTATCATTTGATTTGCTTTGTTGCATCTGTGTTGAATTTCATTAGTTATTCTTCCATTTGCTGAAAAATGCTCCCTAGGTATGTGAAATCTTTTACTTGATTTAGTAGATGATTATCGATGGAGATGTTGGTAGTGTTTTCCTCTCTGGCGAATGTCATTACTTCTGTTTTGTCGATGTTAATTCTCATGTTGTATTCGTTACATGTTAACTGGAGTCTGTTGATGTGTTGTTGTAGCTGTTCTTCAAAATGGTATGTAACATGTATATTGACACACAAAATGAGCCTCACCAATACATAATACAATCATCTTCATTCCAACTGTGTGCTATATGTGTCTACAGTGGATACTTGCAAGAAACGAAAAAGAAATAACTACATTGAATTGTGAATACGTGTCCTGTTGGTTCGAATGTGTACAACGATTCTGAAGTTCAAAGTGATGACTTGTTCTAGTCTGTGTGCAGTTTGGTAGTGACATAGTGTTGAGAAATTAGTCGCTTACTGGTGTTGAACTGTTTCACTTAGTTTTCATGATACATACACTTGTTACTATACTTGAATTGTCAATGTATCTACTATGTTAGTTATATAGTGCTAACTAAATACTGCAATAAATATATTGTCAAACAAACATATGAACTATTGAATTATATTTGTTTTTTAAATCATGCTCATCAATTCAATAACTTACTTTCATTTACTCATTATAATTAAATAGCTTATCATGAGCAGAACTTTGCCACACCAATTTCTCTCTCATAGGCCAATGTCTGGATCTCATAGGCCAATTTCTCTCTCATAATCCAAATTCTCTCTCTCATAGGCCAATTTCTCTCTCTCATAGGCCCATTTCTCTCTCTCATAGGCCCATTTCTCTCTCTCATAATTCAATTTCTCTCTCTCATAGGCCAATTTATTTTTCTCATGGAAAATGTCTCTCTCTCATAGGCCAATTTCTCTCTCTCACAAACCAATTTCTCTCTCTCATAGGCCAATTTCTCTCATAGGCCAATTTCTCTCTCTCATAGGACAATGTCTCTCTCTCTCTCATAGACCTCTGCTGCAGTCATGTTGAAACCATCAGTTACATCCTGAATCCATCTTGTCCGTGGTCTTCATGTTCTTCTCTTTGCCGGTATGCCTCCTTTATGATGATCTTCTCCGGCCCTTCGTGTCTTTTTATGTATCCAAAATACTTAAATGTTCTCTTTCTTATTTGTATCATCAACCTGTTTTCTTTGATTTTGAGTTCTTTCTGGATAGATCTATTTGTTCGTTTCTCTTTCCATGATATACGAAGGACTCTTCTGTAGCTCTTATATTCAAAGACACATATTCATTTACTCACTAACATTTAAATGTGCTAAAATTATATATTAGATATCTCTGGTTTTCGGTTACTGAGACATGAACATTATAACATTAAAACCGAAATAAGGAATATGGGAAGAAAACGTACTAAAGTAAACATCCATGACAATGGCACTACACTCAAACAAGTGAAAGAATTCAAATACTTAGGAAACATATTCACAGAAGATGGAAGACTGGACAGAGAGAAAGGGGCTAAAGTGCAAAAAGCAAATGCTGTAACCTACCAGCTACACCCCACCAGTTAAATCCCCATTGCTAAGGCATTCAAAAATCTCAATGACCTCAAAGCAACAGATGATCAACAGCATTATCATATATACAGATTACACATAGTACCACAGTATAACGAGTTTTCTACAACAAAACATTAGGAAAGAAGACAAGAGGAAAACCCCGAGAAAGATGGCTAAATGGCAAAGCAGAATCTTGTCAAAAAGTCAAAATGACAATCACCCAAGCCACCAGAAAGCGAAAGACAAAAACAGAAAACTATGACACTGGGCTACAACCCGGTAGCAGTGTGACGACAAAGGAAGATGAAGAGAAAACGTCAAACTACTCATGACAGACACAATGGCGATCAATCTATACCATCAGACTACCTAGGATATGCATATTAATGATTTCTGTGTCAAGTTAGTTAAAGGCGCTCCTGATTCTAACCATCAATTATCTAGTTCTGCTTGTCTATTGTCTTTCCCCTGGTTGATTATGGAATAGGTTGTCCACTCTTGCCAATAAGCGTAGCGGTGTGATCTTTAACTCGCTTTCCAGGGCCAAATGTGTCGCCCTTGTTATGTTATATCCATGTTTATTTAGTGTGATCTTGATATTGTCATCCATCTTTTTCTTGGCTTTCCTTGGCTCATGAACTTCCAAACTTATTAAATCGCTATATAGATGAGACTTCTATTGAATGTCCTTGTCGAATAGTCGGTTACTGAGATACGGAAGACCGTCCCTAATTCCATTGTAAACTTCCTGACGATCAGTGACATTGGTAAAAACATGGCCGCTCTCTCATTACCGCGAGCACCTGCATGTTCAGGACAGTAAATTAACACACAGTGGTTGAAAACCTCTATACACGATACTAATTTATATCACAACAAGCCATTTGATAACTTACAAGAGCTAATGTGTGCAAACTACATCCTTCAGGAAGAGATGCATCATTAGCAGTCAAAACTAACATATACAACAAATATAATGATATGGCGTCTGTAGCTTTAGCGGTAGTGAGCTCACAACACAAGTGTACCTGGTGCAAACTTCGCTGCATGCAGTTTGGAAACAAATTTGTTCGGTGTGAATGATTTTTTAAAAGGTAAAGATAGACCTCACCATTCAGAAAGCAATGAAAAACAAATGAACGCTTAAGTGGTGTCTAGAAAATCGACAACTAATTTACTGTGGTTGATTGCGAATTTCGTTTTTTCAATGATAAGGAGTCAGATGTATTCGCGTAATGTATAATCGTTTTGACTATCAACTCAAACACAAGATAGGTGTGGGTTCAAACAAACACTCGACATTAAACACATGAGTAAAGGAATTGAGCTTTCTACCCCATGTACACTATGTGAAGTGAAGCTACTTCATACCGTAAGGTCTGAAAAAGCTACATGAAATTATAACGACAAGGACGATTTTGAATGAGAATAATTATAGCAAGTAAAAAAGCATTCATTCGTTCGAATTACGCTGCGTACAATTTGGTTGCAAATTGTTTCGCATGTATTTTTAGAACAGGACGATGGCACCACCCGTTAAGATAGCAATGTCAAACTACTGAACGTAATAATGCCTAGTAAAATCACACACAGCATTATCTCTTAAACGTTCATGGTTTTTAAGTTTTTAGAAAAACTACCTAGTAAATAAAAAGAATCGCATGAATCAGATGTTCTGATCTTCTTGTAAGCGCATAACGTGGTACAACGCACCTTAGGCTCAGATCACATACAAATCCCATATCTTCGTTCCAGGGCACATGGGTGTCGTTGGCAATGAGAGAGTAGACAGGCTGTCTGGCTCTGCCACTATATCAGGGAGCAAGTCAATGGAAATAGTAGATATTTTAAACGCCCTCAAAGAGTTTGGCCGTAAAGAAGATTTGCATTAAAATCAATCCATGTCAGCTACTAGATTCGGAGCTGGGATTATCTCTCTCTCTTCTCGCGATCAACTTAGAGACTGGTGTACCAGATTTCCCATAAATCACATACATGTGAAAACCTGATTCATGCAGTCTTAGCATGGGTAGGTTTCGTTACATCTTTAGCGCCATTTGGAGCTCTGGTGCTTATCCTCGGCGATGTGTCCGGTTTCAGCCAGAGTTTACTAGGATCGCTCTCCGTCAGGTTTTGGCTGTCCCCAGCCGAACTGCAAGACAGCAGGCTGCTATTTTCTTTTAGGGTAGCTACCCTTAGAAAACCTTCACTCCCGGGATGTTGAGCGTCATCTGCCCAGGTTACAAGTCTTTTTTGGACTACTTGGTTTGCTTGCAGTCCAGGCTCTGTACGGTTTGCTCCACTAGCCTTTGATTGTCCCCAATCCAACTACATTGCTGGGAGTGAAGATTGATGTAGCAAGAAAAGAACATCACAATGAGTAGGATTATATCAAAATCGAACTGGTACGGTCAGTCGCTAGACGCTTTTGGAGATAATGCGAAGGGATCTGAGCACCTATGGACATGTCCGGAGTGCAATGAAGATATTTCAAACTGAAACTTAAACAAATCACAGCAAGTGGTTTAACAAGTATTAGAAATTGAGCTTTCAAAGAAGAAGAAGTTTAGTAAAGTTTAGAAGTTTAGTAAAGTTTAGAAGTTTAGTAAAGTTTAGAAGTTTAGTAAAGTTTAGAAGTTTAGTAAAGTTTAGAAGTTTAGTAAAGTTTAGAAGTTTAGTTAATGCCAGGGAATTATTGAAATGATAATCGTGATTGAATAAAATAAACAAGCAAGAGTTCATCTATTTGTTTGGCATAATATTTATTAAAATAATTGAGACGAACTTTATCAATGACATAATGGATACAATGAAAACTAAAGTATATTAAACAGATATATATATATATAATAAGAAGAACGGATTAGTCCAACAAAAATCTATTCAAGCTTTATCCGTCCATATTATTCTTATTTATTACTCACTCCAACTTTGTTCCGTCGTATTCTGTTAGTTTGTGCTAATTTACAATTAAGTGGTCTACAAAAATAATGTTTCATGATGAAATGTTGTTGAAAGAACAAACGACAACTTATTTAATGACAGTATTAGCAATTTGATTGTAATTCTACATTTATAGAGTAGCGAAACACGTAAGAACTAAATACTGTAGTTCAATCAACTCATAACGAACCTAAAATGAAAATGTGACTAAATGCGAAAGTGAAACTTGTGACCATTCGTTTTTGTCACAGGTTTTCATTAGGGCCGATGTATATATTGTCTATCTGTTCTGTCTATCTGTTGCAAGAAGTGAATTTCTTCACTTCTGTTGTATCTTTTCCTTGATAAAGACCTTTTGGTTGAAACGTTGCTGTGTATCATCATTATTTTTGTATTTTGTAAAACTACTACAGTACTTTGTTTTTACGTGTTTTGTCATTGCTACATAGTTTTACTTACAGTTTACCCTTATATCATTTACAGACTGTAAAACTGTAGAAAAAATTAGTTTATGCCAAAAATTGTCTTTTAATAAGATTGTCGATGTTTTATCTATACCTTTATGTACTATTTGTGTTTCAATTGGTTAACCCAAAAGAACATGAAAGGAAAATTACCAAATGTGAAATGAGATGCTTGAGGAAAGTAGTAATAAAAACAAGAAGAGACCATATAAGAAATGAGGAAATTAGAAGAACAGTCGGAACAAAACCTGCTATTAGAATTATTGAAAAACAGAGACTCAAATGGTTTGGCCACTTGGTAAGAATGAACTCGAATACACCAGTTGCAAGAGCGTATAACCTGAATATGGAATAATCAAGAAGAAGGGGCAGACCAAGAAAGAGATGGATTGATGGAGTTATAGACATAATAAAACTCAACAATACCACAGCATATCAAGCGACTGAGCGTGCACTATCTCGTAAACCGATCATCAGTTAAACCTGCGACGCCTAACGGCAAAAAAGCAGAGAAGGACAAAAGAAAAAGAAAAAGTAACCCATATTATAATCTTTATCTTTACATCACTATTTGTTTTTCAATATATTTAAACCAGTCTTACACCAGATTCCTTAAACTGTTCTAGGATTCCTCGTTTCATTAACACTTCTCGTCTTGTTTCTCAATACTTCAGTGGGTGTGCGATCTTGGTTCCTCATGTTCTCTCTGTCTCTCAATTCTGAAGATGAAATTCGATCTTGTTCCTTAACGTTCTCTCTATCTCTCAATTCTGAAGTCGATGGACGATCTTGTTCCTTAACGTTCTCTCTGTCTCTCAATTCTGAAGTCGATGGACGATCTTGTTCTCTATTGTTTTCTCTGTCTCTCAATTCTGAAGTGGATGGTCGATCTTGATCCCTATTATTCTCTCTATCTCTCAATTCTGAAATGGATGGTCGATCTTGATCCCTATTGTTCTCTCTATCTCTCAATTCTAGAGTCGATTGTTGATCTTGTTCACTAACATTCTCTCTGTCTCTCAATTCCGAAGTCGATGGTTGCTCTTGCTCCCTATCATTCTCTCTATCTCTCAATTCTGATAGTGACATTCGAACACGTTCCCTAACATTCTCTCTATCTCTCAATTCTGAAGTCGATGGCCGATCTTGTTCCCTATCGTTCTCTCTGTTTCTAAACTGTGGTGAAAATCGATCCTGTTGTCTCAAGTTATCTCCACCTCTCAATTCTGAAGTCGATGTTTTAATTGTGTCGCTCTGGTCATCATCATGTTGAGAAACAGGAAAACCAGTAAATCTTGCATACTCGTCATCTGGACGTCCGAACAGGTGAACTTGTCGTGAGTTTGACATAAACTTGATCGTCATTGTCACGTTTGAGAACTACTGTGAATGCTGAAATAGATAAAGTGAAAACAAAATAATTAGTGCACTTTGTTAAACTTGAAGTTCAATGGATTTCATACTATAAAAATTAAGGTATATCGAGCTGTCATACTCACAGTGCGAAACGTCGACGGTGTATCAGCGACACTCAAGGAAGGTAAACCCATTTCACACAGTCTGCTTCAGAAAAAAACTGAACATCAAATGGCAAGACACGATCCCAGATACCGAGGTCCTAAAGAGACCACCGAGTCCTAACTGTTTCAGCTGTCCCGCAGATTTCGTAATTTAAATCAATTAAATATTGCACAATGCAAATTGACTTCTTTTTGTCTTCATAGTAATCAAATTGTCTGGTTATTGATTACTAAACTGGCGTCCTTGCACTCCGGCCTGAATTATAGGTGTTCATTCTCCCCCAGCAATTATCGAAGAGTATGCATACTGATGATCCTCGTTGCTCGCTGATTAAACACACTTCTCAAGCTGCTTCTCATGCATTAACTTCTACTTGTACAACAGGTAACTCCAAACTGCCTAAATCGCTGGATAGATTCAACATCTATTTTAGTGTCCTCATCCAACAGAGAGTCTCGAAGAGACCGAAGAACATCCCCTTATCCATCTTCAACTCCCCAACAATCGATGCTGTTGATGCAAGCATGCCCGCTCTCTCACTACCGTAAACACCGCATGCCCATGACAGTATACCTACGTAATCCGCTGGAGGTTAGAAACTTCTATTGACGACATCTACTCATACCGAAACCTGCCCTTATGGATCGTGTGAAGGATCGACTGAGAGTCAGTTACAACAACGGCCCCAGTAAATGAAGACGCAGGGAGCCAATCAGTAACGGCCTCAACCTCCATCCTCATACTAGAAGTAGTTGTTCTGTATGCCCCACTTCGTTCTGCTACAACCCTACCATGGACATTAGCCAAAAAATCCCAGCCTGACTTCTCACTACGATGAAGCTACACATCGGTATATACAACAACATCATCATCATTTGCATTATCTTCTATCAGTTGCTTAACTGCGAGATCAGCCTTCATGTTGCCCCAATCTCTACATTCTCTTCCAAGAGTAATGATAACGTTGAATAGTTGGTCATGCTACCATCTGTTGGGAACCATTCTTCCCTTTTGTAGGAAGCAGCCATGGTCACATGGCCAATTGTTTTCTCTCAGCCTGTGTCATTCACGACATGCCAAGTTTGATTCTCGTGCCCTTAACATCATTAGTGTTCTTGTGCAGTGGATGTCTCATATCCGCAATAACTCGCATATATGTCCTGGCTTAGGCGATTGCATGACGGGAGCGTAGTGACATAGTATTCAAAATAATTTACTTACTTGCAATCTGCCCAATTAACATGAGCAAAGCAGCTCCGAAAGCTGTTATCGACAACATGATGATGGCTTACTGCAAAAGAGAATACGAAACTTAACAGACTTTACCCAGTGAATTGTTAAGGCATTGTTAAAGCTCCCAAAATTTCACTGACAGCTAAACAGCAGATGATCAATAGCATTTTCATACCTACTTTGTGCTACCAGAGCAAAACATGGAAAATGAGCAAAGCGCAGTTGCAAAAAATAACTACATGTGAAATGCAGTGCCTGCGAAAAGTTACCACCAAGTCAAGAAAAGACAGTCACCAACATCAGCATAAGAAAGAAAGTTGACACAAAACCTGTTGAAGTACATTAGAAACAAAGAATGAAGTGGTTTGGCCACATAATAAGAATGCATTCAAACCCCACGGTATACAGAGTCTTCTACAACAGAACATCAGGAACGAAGATGAGAGAAAGACCAAGAAAAATATGTTTAGATGACATAGTAGAATTACGTAAAAGAGCAAAGATAGCAATCTACTTTAAACAATCCAAGCCACCAGAACAGTGCAAGACAAAAACATAAAACCACGACCGTGGGCAGCAACCCGGTAGCAATGTGATGAGAAAATAAGAAAGAAAGACTCAGTGCATATTCATTGTGCATAAATGTTCCTTAACTCCTTGTGGACCAAACACCACACTAAAGGCCTTTTTTTACTCTTAAAAACATATTTGCCCTGGTACACTAGAAGTTAATGTATAGCTTAATATGTGTGAAAGTTTAAATATCAGTTCTAAATATAGTGAATGAAATTTAACAAGGTAAGTATGTTGGACAATGTAAGAAAAAAAGTGAGAGTTAAATTTTTTAAAAAGGAATTAATTTTCGACATCTTTGTTATTATCGATCATCAGACAGTAGAAGAGATCATCAGACAGTAGAAGAGAGCATCAGACAGTAGAAGAGAGCATCAGACAGTAGAAGAGAGCATCAGACAGTAGAAGAGAGCATCAGACAGTAGAAGAGAGCCTGCGAAATCATAGATAAATACATTACTTCCAAGAAAAATTGAAGAGATGTTGGTCGCGAAAGAAGAAGATGATGCCTACTACCAACTCAGTAGAGTAGAACAAGCTAATATTATTCAGTTATATACTGGATAAAGTAGGCTTATATACTTTATGTTTATCAAATAGAAGATAAGTGCTACTAACATATACACGTGTAACACCACTATGTTGCCACGTAGTAAGCTAAGATACTATTTGTTTATCAAATAGAAGATAAGTGATACATACACGTGTAACACCACTATGTTGCCACGTAGTAAGCTAAGATACTATTTGTTTACCAAATAGAAGATAAGTGATACATACACGTGTAACACCCCTACATTGTTTGAGATATATCTTACAATGTAACAGAAGTTACTGTTCCTGGCGTGTAAGGGGAGAAACCCTGAATACTATATTTTAGTTGTAGATCCCTTTGATTGTTTTATTCACACAGTTCATGACAGCTCATCATGTGTCACATGGGAATATTTTTAGGAGACCTGAGTTGTGTGAACGAAGTCGGGGTTTTTGGTACGTGAGTCTGAACAGCCAGAGACAGAAGAATGGACCGGACGGTCGATGCTTAGACTGTCAGGGAACTAGGGATAGTTGATTTATTCATCAGTGATATTCAATGTTCAGTCTCATCTCGTTAGATAGATGTATCATGATTTGCCACTGGAGATGTGGGTCCGAGTGACTGTATTCCCTCCAAGATATAACGTCTGTTTGGTGTCAGATATGGAGATATCTTCATTCTGAAGGAGAGCGCCGAGATATCTTCATTTTGAAGGTGAACGCCAACGTATTCAACAGCAGTCTTGTCTTTTAGACTGAGATATCGTTATTTTCCACTAGGCATGCCTTCCATTCCCAGCAAAGTCCTCACTAGGGTTATTCTGGACAGGATGAAAGACGCTATAGACCAGAGGCTTAGGGGCGAACAGGCTGGATTCCGGAAAGATAGATCTTGCAATGACCAGATAGCCACCTTAAGAATCATAGTGGAACAAACAATGGAGTGGCAGGCTCCGCTCTAAGGGTTATTCCCAAAGGCTTTGCTTCTAACTTTCACCCCTCGGCAGGCTTGTTATACTCCAGGGAGCAGCGAATGTTACAAAAGCTAGAAACCAAATGTGCGCTACAACGTATGCGTTGTATTGCTTCTAACCATTCTCATCTTCTTACTGACTTGGACTCCTCACAGTCCCTACTTCTACAGCGTCTACAACTTCTCACTTCTAACAATATGCTCCTTTACTCCCTTATTCGTTTTATTATCCATGTTCTTAACAGACAACTACATGAATTTATGTGCACCCATCACCAACAAAAACTTAACCTTCTTCGCCCTGTACCTTTTACCACTCCTTCCAATTGTCCACTACGATCTTCTCCTCCCACACAGGTGGTTTGCATCCCTCCAGACCTTCCCTTATCGGACAGCGAGAGATGTGTTTTAAGTAAGGGTCTCAAGTTTGTTCCTCTCAGACCCACCATTGACCACTACTCTACTCTTCAAGATGTGCACCGTTTCACCGTGGCTTACGGCTGAAATTTCATTTTCGGAACCAGGTTGACACTGACCAATGTCATGACACGAGTATGTTCGCTAAATATTCTACTGCAAACATGATTGGACACCCAACCCTGAGTGTCTCCAACGCTCTTGATCTCTACATCAAGAATACTTTACACGATATTGAACTGCTCCACCCCAAACGCCTAGGGCATTCTAACATGTCTCCGTCCGAGTTTCGTGCTCTATCACACCTCCGTCGACGTGATGACATTGTTATCAAACCCGCCGATAAAGGCGGTGCAATAGTGGTATGGAGCAAAGAACTATACCTTCAGGAAGGCCGCAACCAATTACTTGACACCTAATTCTATAAAACTAGTTCTTCTGATGTCACACTATCTAACAATAGTAAAGTCCGTACAGTAATTAAGAACTTAATTGCCTCTAACGACCTTCCTACCGGCGCATCATCACTTTGTGTCATCGATAGCTGTTTAGGAAAACCCGCCTTTATATGCTCCCCAAAATTCATAAACTGAACAATCCGGGTAGGCCCATCGTTTCTGCTTGCTCTTGTCCTACGGAACATATCTCGAATTTCTTGATAGTATCTTCAATCCTATAGTCACCACACTACCTTCATTCTTGAAAGATACCGAACCACACCTTGTCTGTTTTTCGTCTATTGAGTTGTTGCCTGGCAGGACTTACCGTCTCTTTCTCCTTGATGTGTGCTCATTGTACACCTCCATACCTCATTCCGACGGACTTCAAGCTCTCCAGTTCTTTCTCGACAGGAGAACTAACCCACTTGTCTCCACCTCGGCTCTCCTTCGTCTTGCAGAACTAGTTCTAACTCTCAACTCCTTTCAGTTCAATGACCAGTTCTTTGAGCAGATCAGTGGGGTCGCCATGGGTACTAAAATGGGACCCAGTTATGCTTGTCTATTCATGGGTCATCTTGAGCACCTAGTATGGAATTCCTATGATGGCCCTCTTCCGTCTGTGTATCATAGATACATTGATGATTGTATTGGCATTACCGATATGCCTGAAGCCGATTTGTCACGCTTCATTAATTTCTTTAATGTCTTCAATCCGGCTATTCGGTTTACATCTCACATCTCTACCTCTTGTGTCAACTTTCTTGACATCACTATCACTATCAGCCTATCCACCATCACTACATCAGTATACTACACGCCTACTGATGCATAGTTTTCTTCTTTATACCTCTTCCCATTCCCAGGCTTGTCGTGATTCTTTACCATTCTCTCAACTTGCGCCTTCGTCGCCTCTGTAGCGAGGACGACGATTTCTTCGATAGAGCTCACGAGATGCTGGATTTCTTTCGTAAGCGCTCATACCCGGATAAGGTGCTTGCTTCTGCTATGCGGCGCGTTCAGCAAATTCGCCAGGAGGCTCTCTCTAACCAGCATAGAACTTCCAATTCTGACAGGGTGAAACTTGTCTTAACTTTCCACCCTCATAGTTCCCTTGTGAAGAAAGTCTTATTCCGTCATCTCTCCATTCTTCAGTCTGATCCTGATACACGTTCAATCTTCCAACACTATCCTTTGGTGGCGTACAGACGGGACAGAAGCCTTAAGGATATGTTGGTTCACAGTCGCCTCAAGCCTAACATCCAGAGTCATTTTGGCACCATCCAGTGTGGCCGTCGGCGCTGCAACACTTGTGCTTATGTAATACAGACCCGCACGGTGTCTTTTCCAAAGCCACGTTCGTTGTTGAAGACAGTTTCACGTGCGAGTCCCGTAATATTATCTATGCCATTATCTGCAAGCGGTGCAACAAGGCCTATATTGGGGAAACCGGCAGGAGACTCAGTGACCGATTCGCCCAACACTTGCGCGATATACGCCAATGCTCTGTGACCCCTGTAGCTACCCATTTCAATGATACTGGCCATTCAGGAGCTTGCGATGTCCAGGTCACAGCCATCCGATCATGTTCCTCTGATGATCGTAGTCGATTTGCTCTGGAGAATCGGTTGATTTCTTTGTATGGTACCTTGCGACCACGCGGCTCAACGTATTACATTCTTATGCTTCTTAGTACTTTCTCTTCCCATGCTTTATAATCTATATGGGTATATGTTGCATGTATTCAAGTTATATATTTACTAGATGTTTCATTGTTTCTTTTCTATTTCTAGTTTTTATGTGTGTTTTTGTGTTACATTTATTTCGTTATTCGTTTTTATTCCAGATTTTCCTTAGATACGTTGGTATTTGGTCGTCCATTTGTGTTTCATTTTAATTTGTCACTCCCGTTTGTTCGTTTGCTTGATAAAGGCCTTGTTGGTCGAAACGTTGCTGTTTATCGTCACTGTTTATGTATTTTGTAAAACTATAGTACTTTGTTTGTACGTGTTTCACTATTTACCAAGTTTTACTGCAGTCTTCCCTATTTCGAACTTAATTCAAGAATGACATCGAACAATAATAATAGTGAGTGTATGGATTGTTATATTTTGTATTAGCTGCAGTGGCGGCTCGCCATTAAGGGCCAGTGGGCGGCCTTTACTAAAAATAATGTGTAACGGGTATTTATTATTAAATACATTAAAATATAACCTAACCCAAAACCATGATTTTTAGGAAAATGTGTGTCTGACTCCACCAACAAAAAGGATCACTCGCCGCCACTGATTAGCTCTATCCATTACCTTCAAACATAACCAGTCTTGATCTTAAAACATCTGGTTACTATAGTAAATATACACTATACTCAATACTTATGTTAACGTTAATAGCGACATATTTCATTTTGAACATTTCACTTACCAAGTATTCCTGTAGTAGTTCCTATACCTAATCAAAAAGTTGATCGTTTTTATGAGATTTTTTGGTCAATGTAGGCACAAAATTTGCTCTTGATATTTGTATTTGATATATATTGTAGTAAATTAAATCTACAATAGTTGAGATAATTGTTGTGTACACGATATATCGTCATGACAATAATTATCTTCGGCCTCTAGAATTCGTTTGTCACCTTGAGATCCCACTTCCCCTACTAGTTCTATAAAGAAGTAAACGGATACATAAGATAAGAAGAAGAGCTTGAGTAAGAATGTCCTTGTAACAGAACAACAGTTTGATAATTGCTGTAATACTCTACATAATTATAAGCTTTTATCTACGTTTTCGTTCAGTCATGTCATTTATTCATATGATTTAGTATATAATTAGGATTTCTTATGTCTATGCCATACCACAGTATCGTTAGTTTGTTTGTTTGTTCATTTAGAGCCAAAGGCGGCATATAGGGCAGAGGTTTTAGATCTCCATGTGATACGGTTCTTTGCTAGCAGTTGGAGATCTTGTATGGTTTTACATCCCAATAGTTTACTATCTTGTTGGATGGTTCTTCGAAGAGTGGTCTTTGGTCTTCCACGTTTTCTTTTCCCAACTGGTGACCACATAAGGACTTGTCGATTTAGTCTCTTTTCGTCTGATCTAAGCACATGACCTAAATATGTCCACCTTTGTTTCCTTATAATAGTTAGCACAGTATAGTAAGGAATAATTAATATTCTTCCTCTTCTTCTTCGAGCGTCCCATATCGACCACTTGTTAAACCACTCTTTGTGATTTGTATGTGATCTGAACGATTGTACGTTGTGCCAGTTATACGTCTGCAAGTAGGCCAGCACATCCGATTTCTGCAACGCTTTTTATTTACTAGTGTAGCATCCCTGGGTCCATACGCCCTCTTACGACACGCCTTGTAGGTCGCAATGTTATATTCTTTGCTCCCCTTGTGAGTACCGGCAACACACGGGCGGAATAATTATTATAGAAAGTTGCTTAAAGTAAAATTGTAGTTATTAGTTTACATAACATAATTGAATAATCAATAACATTTAGTAACATATACATTTAACCTTGACACAGACATGTGTATTGTTTGTTTACTGCTTCGCCACTTTGATATGTAGACATCTAATGAACTGCGGCATACAAGTAACGAGATGTAAATGACTTGGCCGAGTCATACAAACGGATCCAGTTATACCAGCTAAAACTGCTCTCAAGTGGACACCAGGCGGGAACAAACAAACAGAAATATCAAAACAACCACCGATTACCGGGGCCCAAATTTGAGGTGTAAAAATAGAACTACTGTTAATTTCACGCATGTCGTAAAAGGCGACTAAGGAGGTTTAGGTGAAATCGGATGCACGTGTCCTAAACGTGTAGACGTCTATACGTTTAGAGACATACCAAACCAATGTGCAACGTATACACGTTCTTGGCAATGGTCACACATATCACAAAGATTGATTAAAATTGGTCGTAAAGAACGAACGCAAAGAAGAAGGAGATCAAAACAATATGGGGACAAATGACTGAAGGATAAATGTCTATAGTATCTCTGTAATACTGTATTGACATTTTACAGCGGTAAAATATGATAAGGCAACCATCAGCGCCATTCAATAAATAACCATGTGTATTCCAATCTTTTATTACATATAAATATATTATCGTCGGTGCAGCAACTCCGTAGCACCGACTAGTGTCTCGGATGTAATTTTAAATATGAGTAATATGTTTGTAGAAACTGTATTTTAATCATTTCTACAAACTTTCACAGGTAGCAGCTTTGCAGTGCACTCGTATCAATTTTGAGCTATTAAGTGTTTTTAACGTACTCAACTTGAACCCTAAAAAAAGGTTTGCTTCTTCCGTCTCCGTTATGAATAGATGATCTATTAGAAACTAAAGTGAGGTCAGGGATCTCCACTCAGAGAAGGAACCGAGTATCTTTGTATCGAAATGCAAAAACCTGACCTCCAAGTCAGAGAAACCCCAATTATAGATTAGTTTTGTTCTCTGTTTGCATATTATGAACCGATGTTGACGTCTTTTATCGACCTGTACTAGAAAATATTGGTGTACTCTATTAAAGACTTTCTCCTGATCTATGAACAATATTGCTGACTGTTTTGTTTGTTTCAAGTTTGTATTGAATTCTGATGTCGATATTGATGCAGTCCGAAGGGAAGGACATACCAAGTATGCAAAGAGATTGATTAATCAAGATCGAACTCTGCTGGGGCCGCTGGACTCTGCAGGATTTATTGAGGCGGAGATCGGAGCACCTATGGATATGCCTGAAGTGCTATTATGATATTTCTCATATACTGATCATCATCATCATGTGCCGTCTCCACATCGAAGGTTGGCTGCAATGAATCTTCAGCATCCTCTGTCTTTCGCCTTGGTGTTGCTCTCTACCAGACTGTAACCTGTCCATTTCTTTAATTGTATTCCTACTTATCTCTCGGTCTTCCTCTTCCTCTTCGTCCTTCACCTTTCCCCTCTAGTAAAGATTGTATCAAGGTGTAGTGTTTTTTTATGTGCCTTAAATACTTTATTTGTCTGCATTTTATTTCTCTTAACAATTGTTTCTTCATGCCTAGTTTTCCTAAAACTTTTTTATTTGTCTGTTTTTCTGGCCATGAAACTCTGCCTATTCTTCTATATATCCACATCTCAAATGCATCAATTCTGTTTTCTAATTGTTTGTTCATTGTCCATGTTTTCGAGCCATACATTAATATAGGATATATATAGCATTTGATCATTCACATTTTTAGCTTGTTATGTAACTGATATAACTAATAACTGATTGAATTATCTTCTGTACTTAGTCATGTGTTTTTTGCTATTCTGTATGTTTCATTGTTGTTATGTGAGATCCATGTCCTGCATATAGGATGTGAGTTTAGAGTCAGCGCATTAGTTTTATTTTTAGTAATCTGTGTTTAGTAAGGATATTTGTCTGATTTGTCTTTATCTATTTGTAGATAAGTTGAGAGAAAGATGGTTTTATCAGAGCCTCTTCGATTACTTATAAGAAGAAAGAACTTTCGTATCCTTTTCGTGAAGCACAGAGATGGCATAAATAGTGTCTTCACTTTCTCCAGTTTCTGACAGTTTTATTCATAGTGTCACATGATAATTAGGAATCATTCAGCTAGCGGTGGAAAGTGTGGTTGAAGGGATTAGAGCGCGGCCCCATTGCAGGAAAACCGTGTTCAATCCACAGTAAGGCCAATTAATTTTTATGTCGGCGGCATAATAGAAAATTCCTAACCTGAACAGTTTCGCAGAGTCTGCACTAGTCATTCTACATCGCCTAAATTCTACAGACATACGTCCCTTCAATCCTACATTGTCCTAACAAAATGTGGTACTACAGGCATACGTCCCTTCAATCCTACATTGTCCTAACAAAATGTGGTACTACAGGCATACGTCCCTTCAATCCTACATTGTCCTAACAAAATGTGGTACTACAGACATACGTCCCTTCAATCCTACATTGTCCTAACAAAATGTGGTACTACAGGCATACGTCCCTTCAATCCTACATTGTCCTAACAAAATGTGGTACTACAGGCATACGTCCCTTCAATCCTACATTGCCCTAACAAAATGTGGTACTACAGGCATACGTCCCTTCAATCCTACATTGTCCTAACAAAATGTGGTACTACAGACATACGTCCCTTCAATCCTACATTGCCCTAACAAAATGTGGTACTACAGGCATACGTCCCTTCAATCCTACATTGTCCTAACAAAATGTGGTACTACAGGCATACGTCCCTTCAATCTTACATTGTCCTAACAAAATGTGGTACTACAGACATACGTCCCTTCAATCCTACATTGCCCTAACAAAATGTGGTACTACAGACATACGTCCCTTCAATCCTACATTGTCCTAACAAAATGTGGTACTACAGGCAGCAACACGTTTTTTAAAAATAATTTAGCTCGCCAAGAAGACTTCGATTTCAGATATGTTTGTAGCGTACCATTTTTTTCCCGGTGTGCTTGTCTATAGACACGCAACTGCGTCTTCCGCAGGTTATGTCTAACATCTCGTAATTTTCTCGTTCTAACTGGGCCATCCTGTATTTCTGCCCTGTCCTTATCGTTTGCTACTTTGTTATACGGAGTAGGTCTCAAATATGAAAGATGTGTTTTCTAATCCATTTTAGTTCTTCTGATCATGTGTCTTATTTTATTGTATTGTATTAAGTGATGTTTGTAAGTTTGTCTGTGTTTGTTGTACTTCTAATGAATGAATATCATACTCGGTTTGTTATATACAGCAGCGGTTCCCAAACTAGGGTCCCCGGAACTAGGGGATCCACGAGGTACTCACAGAGGGTCCCCAAGCGCTTGAAGAAATATTATCATCTTTGACATTTCAAACAGAAAAATAAATGTTAAGTGACATGCAGAAAGCATATCATAGGCATAATGTTTTCTGTGATGTTTATTAAAATGTTAAATACAAACATTGTTTACTATTGTAACAAACAAATAATTCATTCCTGTTCAGTTTCAGTTATAGAAACGTGTGAGAGTCCTCGGTAGCAAAATGTATTTAAAAAGGGGTCTGCGGTAATGCAATGTTTGGAAACCGCTGTTCTAGAGAGAAGTTGAAAGCATTATTAGGACAGCTAATCTTGTTTCCTTTGAAATATATTGCTGCTTATAGAATACACCTATCTATGGCTTAAGGGATAGGGATTCAGTCTATTAACACCGACGTTCTGGTTTCGAATCACGCTGCAGACAGTTTGGTTGCAAATTGTTTCGCGTAGATTTTTACAAAAGGACGATTGCACCACCCGTTCAGAAAGCAATGGCAAACTACTGAACGTAATAATGCCTAGAAAAATCACAAACAGCGTTAAAAATTCGTGAAGTCCTGTAAAGGATATGTAATTAACTTTTTAGAACCCACTCCATCCTCCATTATTTTATGTTCTGTTTCGTTATTTCGTGCATTTATCTGCCTTGTTAAACGTGTCGTGCTACTGCTAAAATCTGTTCTGCCGGCTTACTTCTTGTGCCATGCTGCTTGGTCTCGTCCTATGTAGGGCTCCAAAGAATGTGTGCTTTTTGTATGTGTTCTTTTCATGAATTAGGCATATTTGTTTCCGTGTCCGCCTATCAATTAAGTTAATCTGATAATTACTTCAATTACATTTTGTTGCTACTTAAATTGTTTGTATAAATTAGTTTTTCATTTCTCTTTTCTCTGAAACGTCTCAGCGCCCAACAGGGCATACATGACAAATACTTTAAGTATGAGAATGTACACCCTTTCTGCTGTTTTATAGTGGTTCTCTTGAACGTCGTTTATTGTGGTTGTCGCTATGTTCTTTCCTTTCCTTTGCGTTCCCATGTTCAATTCTCAGCAAATACTTCGGAAGGTACAAAAGGGCAGGCTGATGTATGCGTAAATGTCGCCTATTGAGGTTTCCAACCCCTAGAGAAGTACGTTGATCTACTGTCCAGGACATGCTAGGGTTCGCGGTAATGAGAAAGTAATCAGGTTTGCCTCAACGTCAAATCATCAGGGAATTCAAGATGTGTAGGCAATATTCTTTGCTTTCTCGAAGAACGCTTTAGGATGAAGTCTAAAAATAATATTGAATATATCTAGCAATTCAAGGAGTTTGGAATTACACGTTGTATAAGAAGAACAGTGGCGTCTGTGGCTTAGGAGATAGTGACTCGGTCTGTTAACCCCGACGTTCTAAGTTCGAATCACTCTGCGGACAGTTCGGTTGCAAATTGTTTCGCGTGGATTTTTACAAAAGGACGATGGCACAACCCGTTCAGAAAGCAATGGCAAACTGCTGAATGTAATAATGCCTAGAAAAATCACAAACAGCGTTAAAAACTGTGGTTGATTCGCAAAGTCCTGTAAAGGATATGCAATTAAATTTAACAAGCAGAACTAGATGAACGATGCGTAGAATGAAAAGAATGTTTAACCAACGAGACAAACCATCAATGTGCATGCCCTTTGAAGTCTGTTGGTAACGACGAAGCGTTAATGGACGTGACCTGATTGATGTGACATCAGTTCAGTAACTTAAAACCAATAACCAGAGATATCTAATAACTAGTTTTAATAACTACAAACATTAGTGAATACACGTAATGGAATTATTGAATTGATGAACGTGACAGAATAAAATAAACAAGCAAGAGATCATGTATTTGTTTGACAAAATATTTATTGAAATAATTGAGACGTACAGTGTTAACGACAACCTAGATACATCACAACATGAAGTATATTAAACAGTTTTATATTATTACAACAAGGGATTAACCCAATAGTAATTCGTTCTAATTTGATCTGTCAATGTTATTCTTCTGTTACCCATTCATAATTTATTTCGCGGCATTCTGGAAGCTTGTAATTAATTAATATTATTTGTTACATACTAAATATGCAAAGAGATTGATTAATCAACATCGAACTGGCCTGTTGGCCGCTGGACGCTGCTGAATTTATGAGGCGGAGCTCGAAGCACTTATGGACATGTCCGGAGTGCTATGATGATAGTCCTCATATAACTAATAACTGATTTTTTTTGGTTTAATCCTCGTAGCATTCATTAAAGTTCGGTAAATAGGGAAAATCCCAATTTATTCTGTGACATTTTTTAGCAGGATATCTTTTATTCTATATTTACAGAAAGAAACATTAGGAAAAAAAATAATTTTGCCAAACTTTGCCTTTCAATGCGTTAGTCGCTGTTTGAACTGGATCCGTTCAGTAATCTTTGTTTTTTAAGAAGTTAACCTCTGTTCTATCTTGTTTCCTCCAGTGCACTTTGTTTTTCAATTGGTCAACCCTTTGTGTACCTGGCTGCTTCCAGTTCAATTGATCTTTCAATGGGATATTTACTGTTTCATCTTTATCCTGCCAGTTCAGCTTGTTTTTCAATGTGTTAATTGATGTCCGACCATATCCCATCAAATGCTCTCTGTCTCCCAATCCTGAAATAGATGTTGTAAACGAATTCCCCAAGACATCTTCCTGTTGAGAAACAAGAAAACCAGTAAAGCTTGTATAAATTTCATCTGGACGTCCGAACAGGTGAACTTGCTGTGCTGTTTTGACATAGACTAGATCATCCTTGTCAAGTTTGAGAACCACTGTGTTTGCTGAAATAGAAAAATAGAACACAACATTAGTAACTATTCTTTATCCAACTTGTTCTTAAATGGATAAATAATTTGAAAAATTGATTTAATGTTAAGTTTATAGATTAATCGTTCGAGCTAAATTACAAAATATTATCAAGTAGTAGCTTGACCTTGCCCTTGCCATACGTGTCTTACATCACATTCTGTCTGAAAAACTATTTGTCTCTAGCACGTTCTCCCGCCTCCTCCAGCGACATGTTCAATGATTCTTTGATGTGCTACTGCCACCTTCGTCTTGATTGCGCCCTGTCCTGTACTCCAAGAAACCATACCTTCATGCCGTTCCATCCAAACCCATGTGACATTTAACGTGGCCAACATATCTCATCTTCCAGGACATGACGTTATTTGTGAGCCAATGCACCTCGATATGAAAAGTCTTTTGTAGGATGTCTTTATTTTCATCTTTTCTCTGCTCAAGATGTTCCGAATACTTTTCTATAACACCTTGTTTCTATAGCCGCAATTTTGCTATAAGTTTTGTGTTATGGTCCACGATTTACATCCATATGTTGTCACAGGGAATATACATGTTCTCAGAAGTCTTACTTTTGTTTGTTTACTTGTGTCGTCCCACAGTTCTATTCATACTTGACACCCTCTGTAGTGCCATGGCTAGTCTCTTTCAAGCTTCTTTCATACAATCTCCACTGCTGTTGATTATAGAGCCAAGATATTGAAAATATGTGACACTCTCAATGTCTTCATTATTGATATGTGAATTTTGGATTGAGATTTTGCTTTGTGTGTGGATATTATCATAAATTTATTTGTATTCAGAAATAGATTCTGATCGTCCTTGTAGTGTTTTGACAGATTGAATTAGATGTTCTAAACTATCAACACTTTGTGAGAGGAGAATTTTATCTGCATACATTTATTCTTGTATCATATTTGCACCGATATTTAATAAACAAATTATACAGTTAGAATAATAATAAAAAAAACGTCTTCAGTTTAACAAAACTTCAGATTTAACTCAGAGAGGTCAGCATCATTATTCTATGCAATATCACTCTTCATTTAGCTTAGAACACCAGTAGAACACAATATATGTTGGGGGAGACTGAGCACCTATGGGTCTGCACAGAGCGCAGTGACTTCAGTTTAGTAACCAATGAAAAATTTAGATCACCGTCGCAGTTGCTTTTGTTGAGATTCCTTTATTGTTGATGTAGCTAAGAGTTGTGCTTGTGCAACAATATCAGTTGTTATCGTGCCGTTTCTGTTGAGAAGGACCGAGCCAGCTGGAGAATCTCGTGTAAAGAGTATTCATTACATCTTCTTAAAACCTTTCTAATTCAAAATTAAAAGTTCTTAAAACACAACTCGGTAATGTAAGTAATCTTCTTCATATAATAGTACTTATAGTAATCACTGATCCTGTACTAAACTATACTAGAAAAGTGTTTTATTTCTTAAGTTAAGACAACTTACATCCAGTTCCAACATCAGAAGATTTTCCAGTTCCATAAGCAGAAACAATATACTTGTCATTGTGGTAAAGATCAATCAAGAATTTCTGGCCTTCGATAGACAAGGCATTGATGATAAACACGTAGAGTCCTTTCTGAAATAAACACAATATAACAGTACTTTTAATGAAAGAAACATCAGAGACTGTACAAATTGAAAAAGAAATAATATAATATAAAACGTAAGCACGGGAAGAGAACGTGGGATATCCAATTGAAACATGAAGATCAGTTATCAGTTATAAGAGGACTATCATCATAGCACTTCGGACATGTCCGTAGAAGCTCCGATCTCCGCCTCAGAAAATACAGCGCGGTCCAGCAGCCCAACACACCAGTTCGATGTTGATTAATCAATCTTGTTGCTTATTTGGTATGTCGTTCTTTTCGGGCTGCGCCAATATTGACACCCATCTCTCAATCTGGTCAGTTAGTGTGATTGGCATGAGAATAATTGTAGAAAGCGAGTTCATAGATTGTGGACTGCCATGGGAAACAACTGATAGAATAGCAGCAAAATAGAAATCATGAAAGTACTTTAGAGAGGTTGTATGTGTCAAACTGGAAAAGAGGAGAAGATATATATATATGTACAACCAACTCTGAAGTACTGGAACGTGCAAACCTGCCTTCCATCATGGGCATGCTCAGCAGGAGACGAATACGATGGTCGGATCATGTGAGAAGAATGGAAACTTGTCGCATACCAAAACAAATGTTGTTCTGTAAACTTTCGGATGGAAAGAGGCACCAGGGCAGACAACTGCTCAGATATAAAGATGTCTGCAAAGTCTCAATGAATTTCTATAGGTCCCAGCACATGGGAAAAACTATCTGATGATAGAGTTGTGTGGAAAGCCATATTGTGAAAGGGCGCAGAGTCTTTTGAGAAGAGACTTATGTATGAGCAAGAGAGAAAAGCGAAAAATCAGAAGTTGTCACAGTAAAACACTTGCCAATTCACCGTCTGTAAAGACGAAAAGGCCATATATATATATATATATAGAGAGAGAGAGAGAGAAAGAGAGAGAGAGAGACTGCACGTATTAGTACAAAAATTGTAGTTTAATTGTAAACATGCAAAAATTGTAGACAAAGAAAATTAGGAACGGTTGGCCAAAGAGAGACAGTGAGGGATGACTCAAAATGAAAGGAAGAAAAATACCATCACATATGGAGACCAAGGAGAGGGCAGATCGCTGAGCGCAGAGAGAACAACTATGTATTAGTTCCAGTCTTAAAAGAACCAAATGTGGCAAGGATTGTCACTACAGAATAGGTCAATACAGCTACACTAGATGTGATTAAGCACAGAACAAACTATTTGACGCAAAAGATATTGTCTCCTGAGACAAAGAAGCTAAAATTTATATTTAAACTAATTGCACCGACCCAGTGATATGAGACTTAAGGGGAAAGTAAGGAACAGTTTTAATCTAAGGAAATGAGTCTTTGAGGACTATTCCAAGTTAGTACTAACAGTTGCAATGTTCATTCGCATACTAGACTCATAGTAAATATTGGTTTCTTCTTCTTTGCGTTCGTTCTTTACGCCAATTTTAATCACTCTTTGTGATATGTTTGATCTTTGCCAAGAACGTGTATACGTTGCACATTGGTTTGGTAGGCCCTCAAACGCATAGACTTCTACACGCTTAGGACATGTGCATCCGATATTTCAGCCAAACCTCCTTAGTCGCCTCTTACGACATGCATGGCAGGTAACAGTGATTCTATTCTTTACACCCCAAATTTGGGCCCGTAACCACTCGGGCGAAATATTGGTTTAAAAGAGGTTTTCTCAAATACATCCAAATAATAGGCAAGTACGTCGTTCATTATATGTCACCTACGCCCGCCTGCCCAGCGTGTTCATAGCGCGTTGGACTGCGAGTGACTATCCCTCTGTGAGTGTGGATTCAATTCCATGGGCTGGCAGAAAAGCCACAGGCTCCCCAGATTCACGGTGTTCGTGGCACCGAACCAAAGGGTTACAATGCCCATGGCACCGAGCCGAAGAGCTGTAAGCTCAAGTGCTTCTGGATCGGAAAAAAATGTCACCTACCAACTGGCCACTGCAGACTTAAAACTAAAACAGCCCTATGCCAGTTTCAGCAGGCGGAGAAGATACCAGAGTATGCCCTGCAATACTGTCATTCATAGATGACCTGGGGCGTATTTGTGGCCATACCAAGTCGACCTGTTGTGGAAACTTGACAGATTTTAAGCTTACTGTCTGCTTTCTGTTAAACAGTGGATTAAGCGCATAACCAGATATCGACACAAACAATGAAGATATAAGAAACAACGTATTACAAAACTACTACAATTACTATGTTATTACTTTTGGGGCTATGAACACTCCATCCTGCAGACTGTAGGCATTGCCGTAGTTTGTGAGGACCTTATCGTAGTTTATTATCTGATCTTCTGGAATGACCTGGTCGTTTTCAAGCACAACAGTAAAACCAATGGTCTGACCTGAAAAATATGCAGAAATAACAGACATAACTTTACATTTCTGCTAATTTTCCGTCGTCAGCTCTTGTCTCGTCTCGTGGACCTCGCATTCCAGTATTGTTGTATAAAGATGAATTCATTTTAAAATCAACACACCATGCTAAATGAACGTTATATTATGTTAACAAGTTAAGTTTAACAATAATGAATATCAGTATTATTAATATGTGTCATCAATAAATAACCATAGACACATAGAATTGGGTAAAATTGCAAAACGAGTGCAGTGTTCTATCAAACATATATAAAAGTCAGCCCGTAACTGAAAACTAGGTAAGGGTTTCCTGGTCAGTTGTGGACCAATATTAGAGTTGGCTGGGATATAACAATGTCGAGCAAATCAACGAAAGTAGTTTGGACGAATAAGTACCCTCTTATTCTACAGGTTGAAGTGAATTGCTTCGGGTTGACGACACACATAGAACAGCAAAACTATACATCATGCAGAAGACACATTTCGTTCATTCAGACATGGAGACCAACTATAGACAAAGTAAGAGAATATGCAGGAATGCCCTGTAAAACAACTATTGACAAAGTAAGAGAATATGCAGGAATGCCCTGTAAAACAACTATGGACAAAGTAAGAGAATATGTAGGAATGCCCTGTAAAACAACTATGGACAAAGTAAGAGAATATGTAGGAATGCCCTGTAAAACAACTATTGACAAAGTAAGAGAATATGCAGGAATAAACCGCAAAAAGAACGAGACAAAAGAATAAACTAGCATTTAATACCCAATATATACATTAATCTATATATATATATATATATATATATATATATATAAGAAATACTAGAGGGCAGGTTCCCAGGACGCAGAGGCAGACAAAGAAGAAGATGGCTACAAGATATTAAATAAACCATGAACATGACCATCGATGAAGTGGGTGAACTGGCAAGAGACAGAGTGAATTTCAGATGTGCTGCAAAGGTAAACAACGTCCTATAAACGATACGCACCTTGATGATGATGATATATAAGAACCAGTTGAACTTACTTCTTCCCATCCCCGGGCTTGTCGTGACTCTTTGCCATTCTCGCAGCTCTTACGCCTTCGTCGCCTTTGTAGTGAGGACGATGATTTTCTTGAGAGAGCTCGCGAGATGCTTGATTTCTTTCGTAGGCGCCTATACCCGGAGAGGGTGCTTGTCTCGGCTATGCATCGAGTTCAGAAAATCACTCGCCAGCAGGCCCTTACCAGTCAGCATAGGACTACTAACTCTGACAGAGTAAAACTTATCTTAACTTACCACCCCATAGTTCCCTGGTGAAAATGTTTTATTCCGTCATCTGTCTCTCCTTAGATCAGATCCTGAGACCCGTTCTGTCTTCCCAACTATCCTTTGGTGTCTTACAGACGGGACAGAAGTCTTAAGGATATGTTGGTACACAGTCGCATTAAGTCCAATATCCAGACTCATTTTGGCACTGTCCAGTGTGGTCGTCGGCGTTGCAACACGTGTGCTTATGTGATACAGACGCGTACTGTATCTTTTCCTTTAGGCACGTTTCTTATTGACGATGGGTTCACATGCGAGTCCCGTAATCTTATCTATGCCATTATCTGTAAGCGGTGTAACAAGGCTTATATTGGCGAGACAGGCAAGAGGCTCAGTGACCGATTCGCCCAACACTTACGCGACATACGCCAATGCTCTGTGACCCCTGTAGCCACCCATTTCAATGATACTGGCCATTTAGGTGCTCACGATGTCCAGGTCACAGCCATCCGATCATGTTCCTCGGATGATCGCAGTCGATTTGCTCTGGAGAATCGGTTGATTTCTTTGTATGGTACCTTGCGACCACGCGGGCTCAACGTATTACATTCTTATGCTTCTTAGTACTTTCTCTTCCCATGCTTTGTAATCTATATGGGTATATGTTGCATGTATTCATGTTATATTCCATTCTTCTGCTTCTTAGTACTTTCTCTTCCCATGCTTTGTAATCTATATGGGTATATGTTGAAATGTATTCAAGTTATATATTTACTAGATGTTTCATTGTTTCTTTTCCTTTCTATTTCTAGTTTTTATGTGTGTTTTTGTGTTACATTTATTTCGTTATTCGTTTTATTCCAGATTTTCCTTAGATACGTTTGTATTTGGTCGTCCATTTGTGTTTCATTTTAATTTGTCACTCCTGTTTGTTCGTTTGCTTGATAAAGGCCTTGTTGGTCGAAACGTTGCTGTATTTTGTCATTGTTTTTATAATTTGTAAAACTACAGTACTTTGTAATTACGTGTTTTGCCAATCAAATAGTTTTACTGCAGTTCCATATATATATACTGAATATTTGAACTTAGTTGTAGCTCAACCTAGTAATTTATTCTAATCGCCCATGTTATTCTTACTATTACACATTCTTAATTGATTCCGTGGCAGTATGTTAGTTTGTAATAAATTAATATTAAATTGATTGTTTTTTTTAATCAGGTGACTTTCATGAAAGTTCGGTAAAAAGGGAAAAACCCCAATTTAATTAGTGACATTTTTAGAAAGATGTCTTTTATTCTACATTTACAGAATGGGAGACTAGAATAAACAAATTAATTTTGCCAAACTTTGTCTTTTAATGCGTTAGTTGCTGTTTGTACTTGACACGTTTAGTACTCTTTGTTTGTCAAATAGATAACCATGTTTTACCTTGTTCCCCCCAAAGCTGTTTATTTTTCAATTGTTTAACCCCTGTTCTATATGGCTGCTTCCAGTTCAACTGATCTTTGAATTCGCTATTCACTGTTTTATCTGTATCCTGCCAGTTCAGCTTGTTTTTCAGTGTCTTAATTGATGTTCGACCATGCCCAATCAAATTATCTCTGTCTCCCAGTCCTGAAATAGATGTTGTAAACGATTCCCCAAGACATCTTCCTGTTGAGAAACAAGGAAACCAGTGAAGCTTGTATAAATTTCATCTGGACGTCCGAACAAGTGAACTTGCTGTGGTGTTTTGACATAAACTAGATCATCCTTGTCAAGTTTGAGAACCACTGTGTTTGCTGAAATAGAAAAATAGAAAAAGAAATTAGTTACTACACCTTGTCCAACTTGTTCTTTAATTAATAAATATTTGGAAATGTTGATTTAATGTTAAATATATTGATTAATCGTTCGAACTAAAGTACACAATATTAACAAATAGTAGCATGTACCTTGCGGAACATCCGTTTCATCACATTATATCTGAAAATTCGTTGTCTCTAGCAAGTTCTCCGCCTCCACCAGCGGCATGTTCAAGGTTTCTTGATGTCCTACCGCCAACTTTGCCTTTATCGTCCCCTTCCTTGTACTCCAGAAACCATACATTCCATTAGCGTTTTCTCCAAACCACGTTTAACATAAACACGATATTTCAACCTCCAGGACATGATGTTAATTATAAGCCAATGCTCATCGATAGTGTTGCCCAAGTGGTTAGTTGCAAAGAATAAAACCACTGTTATCTGCCATGCATGTCGTAAGAGGCGACTAAGGAGGTTTACCTAAAATCGGATGAACATGTCCTAAACGTGTAGAATTCTATGCGTTTAGGAGCCTACCAAACCAATGTGCAACGTATACACGTTCTTGGCAAAGATTAAGCATATCACAAAGAGTGATTAAAATTGGTCGTAAAGAATGAACGCAAAGAAGAAGAAGATCGATAGTGTGTTTTCTTGTATTGTGTCTTTATTTATTTTCATTTCTCTGTCAAGGATGCCTTAAGAACGTTTCTGTAACAACTCTTTTTATTACTCTGTCCAGGATGCCTTAAGAACGTTTCTGTAATAACTATTTTCATTTCTCTGTCCTCAGAACGCCTTAAGAACGTTTCTGTAACAACTATTTTCATTTTTCTGTCCAGGATGCCTTAAGAACGTTTCTGTAATAACTATTTTCATTTCTCTGTCCTCAGAACGCCTTAAGAACGTTTCTGTAATAACTATTTTCATTTCTCTGTCCTCAGAACGCCTTAAGAACGTTCCTGTAATAACTATTTTTATTTCTCTGTCTATGATGCCTTAAGAACGTTTCTGTAACAACTGTTTTCATAAGCTTCAATTTTGATGTTAATTATAGAGCTAGGATATTCAAATCATGTGACATTCTCAATGTCTTTATTATTGATGGCAAATTTGTGTTGATATTTCTCATTATCGGTAGAGATTATTGTACTTTTCTTTGAATTCAGAAAAAGATTTTGATTGTCGCTGTAGTTTTTTGACAGATTGAATTAGATGTTCCAAGCCATTAACACTATATCAGAGAAGATATGTATCGTCTGCGTATATTTATTTTGGGATCATATTTCAATCAATTCTAAAAAAAATGTTATACAGTTAAAGTAATAATTAAAAAACATCTTCAGTTTAGCAAAATGTGTATTCAAATGTAGCACAGAAGAGGTCTACTTATTTACGAGAAACGACTTTTATTCTATGCAATATCATTCTTCAATTCGTTTGAAAACACATTTAGAACACCATATCTGCTGTGGGAGACTGAGCACCTATGGATCTTCCCAGAGTGCAATGACGTTAGCTGAGTAACCAATAACCAATTTAGAAAACCGTTGCATTTTCATTTTTTATGATTCTATTATATTGTTGATGTAGCTACGGAGTTTGTGCTTTGTGCAACAATATTGATAGTTATCGTGACATTAGAAATTATAATTTGAAGAAATAAGAAGAAGACTGGATATGAAACCAGTCAAGCAATTCATAAAAGAACAACAGATTAAATGTTTTGGACATCTGACAAGAATGCCCTGGTATCGACTACCATAGAGAGAGAGACACGCAGAAAAAGTATAACGAGTACAAAGCAAGAGGAAGACCACTCAAACGATGGAGCGACGGCATCAAGAACAGTCTTACAAAAATGAATCACAGCTTACAAAGTGCCTTGAAACAAGAACACACAACATTCATAACATGCCCCCCACCAACAACGTTTTTTTAAAGAAGTAAATGATGGAAGAGACGATGAAGATCGTTCCATTTCTGTTGAGAACGACTGAACCATCTCTAGAATCTCGTGTAAATATTTGACAATACTTCTTCTTAAATACTTTTAAGGGTACGTCTCTCTAGAAAATTTTAGTTTTAGTCAAAAGCATAGATTTTTCAAAGTGTTTAGTTGTATAAAGTACAACATTCGTACTATCGATTACACATAAAATTATGTTGTTTTATTTGCGAATTAGCATTAGAAGATTAATATGAATCGCCCAATTCCAACCTTTCTGTTCTTTCTAATTCCAATATTATAATTGAGTTTGCTCAAAATCATTTGTTAAAATTTTTTTGCCGAAATCCTGAGTTCCTGGAAATATATATGATTCATAAATATGACTAATACTAAAGCGAGATAAACGAAATGTTAAGTGCATATCCCACATATAATTCTGTAGCTACAGGTCCATTTTAAATTACATTTTTGTGAACTTCTTTAAAAAAAATTAAATATCAATGTGAAATGATGACATTACACATTTTGTGCGGTTTTTATTCGGCAAGTATAAGTTTAAAAATAAAAATATAATATATTTTTCCTCTAGATTTTACAGAAAATAAATAGACTTGTAGCTGTAAATATGTTTACAGTTTATGAATCTGCACTTCATTTCTCAATATATTTGTTTGTTTTATAAATTTAAGATGAAGGTATACGTATAGTTCTGGGCTGCACTAGAGATACCCCATTGTGAAGATGAGATATATGCTTGGCCTTCTGTCAGTACGCTCCTGTCATGCAATCGCCGAAACCAAGGCATATATGCGGGTTACTTCGGATAAGAGACATCCACTTCACAAGAACACTAATGATGTTAAGGGCACGAGAATCAAGCGTGGCATGTCGTGGATGGCCCAGGCTGAGAGAACAATTGGCCGGGTGACTACGGTTGCGACTCTACCAAAAGGGGAAGAATGGATCCCAACCGATGGTAGCATGATGAACTATCTCAACGTTATCATTACTCTTGGAAGAGAATTTAGAGATTGGGGCAACATGAAGACTGATCTCGCAGTTAAGCAGCTGATAGAAGATAATGCAAGGGATGATGATGTTGTTGTACATACCGATGGGTCGGTTCAACGTGGTGAGAAATCCGGCTGGGGTTTCTTGGCTAATGCGCATGGTAGGGTTGTTGCAGAGCGAAGTGGGGCATACAGGACAACTACTTCTAGTATGAGGATGGAGGTTGAGGCCGTTACTGCTGCCCTCCATTGGATTTCTGGTACGTCATTTACTGGGGCAGTTGTTGTATCTGACTCTCAGTCGATGCTTCACAAGATCCAGAAGGGCAGGTTTCGGTATGAGTGGATGTCGTCTATAGAAGTTTCTAACCTCGAGCGGCTTACGTGGATATACTGTCCTGGGCATGCGGGTGTTTACGGTAATGAGAGAGCGGAGAGGCTTGCTTCAACAGCATCGATTGTTGGGGAGTTAAAGATGGATAAGGCAGATATTCTTCGGTCTCTTCGCGACTCTCTGTTGGATGAGGACACTAAAATCGATGTTGAATCGATCAAGCTATTTAAGCAGTTTGGAGTTACCCGTTGTTCAAGTCGAACTGATGCCTGAGAGGCAGAGTGAGAGGTGTGTTTAATCAGCGAGCCACAGGAACCATCAGTATGCATACTCTTCGATATCTGTTGGGGGAGACTGAGCACCTATGGGTCTGCCTGGAGTGTAATGACGTCAGTTTAGTAACCAATAACCAATAACCAATAGTAAATTGTAGGATTCTAATATCATGTATTTTTTTAAAGATGTTCACTGTTATCATGGCAACCATGCAACGTTTTTTTTTTTAAATTATTAAAATAAATCTACATTCGTAGCTTAATATGTCTATTCTAATATAATTGCTTTAACTTAATTAGTTAAGAAAATTATTGTTTTCGGAGACATACCCTTTAATTCAAAAGTAAAATCTGTTAAGATACGAGGTAGTGGAAGTAATCTTCTACTCTCTTGAATAGTACTTATAGTAACCGGGACTAAACTATACAACAAATGTACAACTTACATCCAGATCCAACATCAGAAGATTTTCCAGTTCCATAAGCAGAAACAATATACTTGTCATTATGGTAAAGATCAATCAAGAATTTCTTTCCTTCGATGGACAAGGCATTGATGCTAAACACGTAGAGTCCTTTCTGAAATAAATATAATACAATAGTACTTGTAATGAATGAAACATCCGAGTCTGTATAAATTTAACACAGAAAATAATTTAACATAAAAGGTTAGCATGGGAAAAGGAGGTGTGGCGTCCAATGGAAACATGGAGAATAGCTGCAGAAAGCGATTAGATAGATTGTGTTCTGACATGGAAAGCAACGGATAGAATAGCAAGAAAATAGAAATAATGGAAGTAATTTAGAGAGGTCAGTGATCAAAACTGGACAAGATGAGAAATATATATATATATATATAGAGAGAGAGAGACTGCACTCATTAGAACAAAAATTGTAGTTTAATTGTAAACATGCAAAGATTGGAGACAAAGAGAATTGGAGAGGTTGGTCAAAGGTAGGCAAGATGCGATCGGCCATGAAGGATGGCTCAAAAAAAAAAAAAATATCATCACACATGAAGGTCAAAGAGAGCACAGTTAGTAAGATAGTAGAGACACCAATTATGTATCAGTTCAGTCTCCAGTTTCACCTGCAGAAACTGTGGTAAGGATTGTCACTCCAGAATAGACCATTACAGAACAAATTACGTTACGCAAAACATATTGTCTCCTGAGACAAAGAGTCTAAAATGCATGTTTATATTTAAACTAACTGCACCAACCAAGTGAGATGAGACTAAGGAGAGCAATAAAGAGAAGATTAGGAACAGTTACAATCTAAGAAAATGAATCTTTAAAGACGATTCGAAGTTGGCACTAATAGTTGCAATGTTCATTGGCATACTAAACTCATACTATATGAAATCAAAATGAAACTAGGGGCATATACTAAAGGACTTGCTATCGACCATAGTAAACTTGTCGTTGATTTTTTTTAGACACCACTTATACGTTCAGTAGATTGCCATTGCTTTCTGAACGGTGAGGTCGATTTGTTTTACTTTTTTTGTAAAAATTACACGGAAACGAATTTGCTTCCAAACTTGCCCACCGTGGGTTTCAACCAGGTACGCTTGGGTTCATGATCGAGCTCACTATTGTTTGAGTCACGAACGCTCACTATATATTGTTTTTTAAAAAAACGATTTTATCAAATCATCATCATCATCAAATAGCTTGTCCTGAGCAGAACTTTGCCACCTCATCAGTCTTCCGGAATGTATCTCTCTCATATATCTCTGCAGCCGTCATGTTCAAACCATCAGTTACATCCTGAATCTATCTTCTCCGTGGTCTTCCTCTTCTTTTCTTTGCCGGTATGCCTCCTTCCATGATTGTCTTCTCCAGCCCTTCATGTCTTTTTATATGTTTAAAATATCTCAATTTTCTCTTTCTTATTTGTAGCATTAACTAGTTTCTCCTTCCATGATAGTCTTCTCCAGCACATCGTGTAATTGTATATGTCCAAATTACCACAATTTTCTTTTTCTGATTTGTAGCATTATCCAGTTTTCTTTGATTTTGAGTTCTTTCTGTATAGATCTATTCTCAAATACATTAGAATAATAGACAAGTTCATTTTTTATATGTCACCTATGAACTGGTCATTGCAGACTCAACAACCATTTATATAGACTAGGAGTAACTCAAATGGCTCTATGTCAGTTTTAGCAGGCGGAGAAGCAGCCAGAGCATTTTCTGCAAAATTGGTCTTTCTTTGATGAGCATAGACGTGCTTGCGGCCATTCCCGGGAAAACCTAACAAACCTGAAGCTTACTGTCCAGTGTGTGTTAAACAGTGGATTAAGCGCATAACCAGATATCGACACAAACAATGAAGATATAAAAAACAACGTATTACAAAACTACTACAATTACTATGTTATTACTTTTGGGGCAATGAACACTCCATCCTGCAGACTGTAGGCATTGCCATAGTTTGTGAGGACCTTATCGTAGTTTATTATCTGATCCTCAGGAATGACCAGGTCGTTTTCAAGCACAACAGTGAAGCCAATAGTCTGACCTGAAAAATATACATAAGTAACAGGCATAACTATACATTTCTGCTAATCTTTCATCGACAGCTCTTGTCGAGCCAAAGGATACATAAGACACAGACATACCCAGATCGATTTTGCTCCTTTTTACCTCAAAACCTAGTCATGTGTATGTCTTTCAACTCTGCTTCGAAAGTGTCCGATCCATGTGTTGATTTTGATTTTGACTAGGTATTGATTTTGTTCGCGTCTTTGTGGTGTCCACAGCACAGCATATCTTGACGGTCTCTCGTTTCCAATTCTGATTAAGATCTAAATCATCTTCGTGTCTCGATTGACACATAAGGCTTCCACAAGACACTTCCACTGTTGTCTTTCTACCAACCGTCTGCTACCTCAGGTTACACTCCTTCAACTCTCTATGCCCTGTAAAACAACTATTGACAAAGTAAGAGAATATGTAGGAATGCCCTGTAAAACAACTATTGACAAAGTAAGAGAATATGTAGGAATGCCCTGTAAAACAACTATTGACAAAGTAAGAGAATATGTAGGAATGCCCTGTAAAACAACTATTGACAAAGTAAGAGAATAAGCGGGAATGCCTGTAAAACAACTATTGACAAAGTAAGAGAATAAGCAGGAATGCCCTGTAAAACAACTATAGAAAAAGTAAGAGAATATTCAGGAATACCCTGCAAAAATAACGAGAAAAAAGAAGAAACTAGCATTTAAGACCCAATATTTACATTAATCTATATATAAATAAGAATCAGTTGAATTTAGTTGTAGCCTAACAGTAATTTATTCTATTTTTAATCGTCCATGTTATTCTTACCATTACACATTCTTAATTGATTCCGTGGCAGTATGTTAGTTTATAATAAATTAATATTAAATTGTTTTAAAAAGATTAGGTGTCATTCATGAAATTTTGGTAAAATTGAGAAAACCTACAATTTAATTAGTGATATTTTTAGCTCGATGTCTTTTATTCTATATTTACAGAATGCGAAACTAGAATTAACATTTAATTTTGTCAAACTTTGTCTTTTAATGCGTTAGTTGCTGTTTGTACTTCCATACGTTCAGTACTCTTTGTTTGTCAAATAGTTAACCATGTTTTACCTTCCCCCCGCCTCCCCCAGAGCACTTTGTTTATCATTTGTTTAACTCTGTCCTACCTGGATGACTCCAGTTCAACTGATCTTTGAATTCGCTATTAACTGTATCATCTGTATCCTGCCAGTTCAACTTGTTTTTCAATTTGTTAATTAATGTTCGACCATGTCCCCTCAATGTCTGTCTGTCTCCCAATCCTGAAACAGATTTTGTAAATGATTTCATTGAGACATCTTCTTTTTGAGAAACAAGAAAACCAGTAAAGCTTGCATAAGTTTCATCTGGTCGTCCAAACAAGTGAACTTGTTGTGGTGTTTTGACATAGACTAGATCGTCCTTGTCAAGTTTGAGAACCACTGTGTTTGCTGAAATAGATGAATAGAAAAAGAAATTAGTTACTACACGTTGTCCAACTTGTAGTGGGATAGATAAATAATTTAAAACATTGATTTAATGTTAAACTTATAGTTTAGTCCTTCTAGCTAAATTACAAAATGTTACTAAGTACTAGCATGTCCCTTGCCGAACGTCGCTTTCATCATAGCCGGTATGAAGAACCCTCTGGCACAAACAAGTTCTCCGGCCTTCACCTGCGGCATATTCAATGATTCTTTCATGTTTTGCTGCCTACATTACCTTGGTCGTCCCCTACCTTGAACTCCAGAAACTATGCCTTCCATTAACATTCTCTCCAGGCCACTGTGACGTTCAACGTGGCCAAACTATTCCAGGACTTCAAGGACGTGATGTTATTTATGAGCCAATGCACCTCGATATGAAAGATCTTGTAGAATGTCTTTTCTCTGCCCAAGATGTCCCGAATACTTTTCTATAACACCTTATTTCGATAGCCGCAAATTTGTTGTCTAATGTTTGTGTTATGGTCCACGATTCACATCGATATGTTGTCACAAGTAATTTGCAAGTTCACAGAAGTCTTAATTTTATTTATTTGCTTGTGTCGTGATATGGTTCGTTTCATACTGGCTACACCCTGGAGTGCCATGATACTGGCTACACCCTGGAGTGCCATCATACTGGCTACACCCTGGAGTGTCATGGTTAGTCTCCTTAACTTCTTTCTACAATCTCCATTGTTGTTACTAAAAGAGCCAAGATATTCAAAATAAATGACGTTCTTAATGTCTTCATTATTGATGGTAATTTTAGATATCGATTTTGCTTTGTAGGTGAAGATTATTTTAAACGTCTTTGTATTCAGAAATAGATTGTGATCGTCGTTGTAGTGTTTTGATAGTTTGAATTAGATGTTCCAAACTATCAACACTTTATGAGAGGAAAATTTCACCTGCATACTTTCATTCTTGGATCATATTTCATATTTAACAAACGATGGTATATACAGTTTAAAATATAATTTGAAATAAAACCGTCTTCAGTTGAGTAAAACTGGTATTCATATTTAAATCAGACGAGGTCAGATTCTTTACGAGAAACGACATTTATTCTATGCAATATAATTTTTCATTTCGTTTTTGAACACCTTTAGAACACAATATATGTTAGGGGAGATTGAGCACCTATGGTCTGCCCCGAGTGCAATGACATCAGTTTAGTAACCAATAACCAATTTAGAACACCGTCGTATTTGTATTATTTCAGATTATATTATTGTTGATGTAGTTACGGAGTTTGTGCTCTGTGCAACAATATTGATAGTTATCTTGTCATTAGAAATTAGAATTGAAGAAATCAGAAGAATGGATGTGAAACCAGTCAGTTAATTCATAAAAGAACAACAGATTAAATGGTTTGGACACCTGATAAGAATGCCCTGGTATCGATTACCACAGAGAGCCACACAGAAAAAGCATAATGAGTACAAAGCAAGAGGATGACCATGCAAAAGATGACACGACGGCATCAAGAACCGTCTTACGAAAATGAATATCAGCTTACAGCGTTCTGCAACACACGAACACACACGATCACTACAGTCCCTCACCCCCAACACTACTATAAAGAAGTAAATGGTGGAAATAACGAAGAAGATCGTAACAGTTCTGTTGAGACGAACCGAACCATCTGTAGAATCTCGTGTAAAGAGTTGTCAATACAACTTCTGAAATCCTTTTTTATCAAAAGTAAAACCTCTTAAACACGATTCGGTAATGGAAGTAACTTTCTTCCTATATAATAATACTTATAGTAGCCATGTAACTTTCTTCCCTACATAATAATACTTATTGTAGCCATGTAGCCTAAACTAAACTATACTAGAAAAGTATTTTATTTCTTAAGACAACTTACATCCAGATCCAACATCAGAAGATTTCCTAGTTCCATAAGCAGAAACAATATACTTGTCATTGTGGTAAAGATCAATCAAGAATTCCTTGCCTTCGATAGACAAAGCATTGATGATAAATACGTAGAGTCCTTTCTGAAATAAACACAAAATAAAAGTGCTTGTAATGAAACGTTCACCCAGGTTAAGAGGGAAAAATGGCGATGGGTTGAGCATACACTAATGAAGACACAGTTGAGTGTCACTTGACAAGCACTTAAGTGGAACCCGCAAGAAAAACGGAAATGACGGCGCCATAAACAGACCTGTAGACGAAGTCTTCCTGAGGACCTGAAGGGCACTCGACTATCCTGGGAGACCATCAAGAAAACATTCAAAGATCGGGAAACATTTCAAACAAATGTTTAGGTCCTATACTCCACGAGGAGCGAGAGGAAAAGTCAAGTGTAATAAAAGAAATATCAGAGACTGTATGAATTGAACAACGAAAACACCATAACATACAAGGTAGTTTAAAAGGGGGAAGTTAATCATGTCGCCCATTATGTAAAAACTGAAATATTCTAGAGTTGAAGTTCTTGAAGTAAAAGATTTGTCTTAGAGAAATATGAAGTTTCTTATCGAAATAATTATCTTTTCTTGCGATCCGGAAATCAATATTATATGTAAGAGATTATCCTGTATTTTTCCTTCGCATCGAATAATGTAGAATCAACACCCACTTATGTAGACTAGGATTCAATATTCTATGTAAAAGATTATCCGTGCATGTCTCCTGTATTTTTCCTTCGCATCGAACAATGCAGAATCAACACCCACTTATATAGACTAGGAGTAACTAAAACAGATATATGCAAGTTTCAGCAGGTGGAGAAGCAACCAGAGCATGCCCTGCAAGATTGTCCATTCATGGATGAGCAGGGACGTACTTGTGGTCACACGCAGTCGACCTGGAAACTACATTTTGAAGAAACTTGACACACCTGAAGCTTACTGTCCAGTTTGCGGTTCACAGTGGCTTAAGCGGATAACCAGATATCGACACAAACAATGAAGATATAAGAAACAACGTATTACAAAACTACTACAATTACTATGTTATTACTTTTGGGGCTGTGAACACTCCATCCTGCAGACTGTAAGCATTGCCGTAGTTTGTGAGGACCTTATCGTATTTTATTATCTGATCTTCTGGAATGACCTGGTCGTTTTCAAGCACAGCAGTGAAGCCAATAGTCTGACCTGAAAAATATGCAGAAGTACAGGACATAACTATACATTTCCACTAATATTTCATCTCTTGGTCTCATTGCTCATAGTGGAACATACAACGGAGAAATCAAATATCCACTCACTTTGATTGTGTGTTTTTATTTTAACCTCAAACCTAGTCATATGTATGTCTTTCATGATTCAGCTCTGCTTCGAATGTTCCCGATCCATGTGCCTCTAGGCATTCATTTCTGTTCCCGTCCTTATGATGTCAGCAGCGCACATTTTTTGACCGGATAAAAACCAGCAGAATCTTACTTCAGTTAAATATATACTATTGAACCAGTTGCCGAGGATAAAGTGGTGTGGACAAATTGTTTCTGTGATATTTATTGGTATGTCGTAAATACTCTACAATATCATACAATAATATTTCTGAAAATAACCGTGATGGAAAATAACCGACACATATATTTTAGTTGACAAGCTGTGCTCGGCATCGTTATAATATGTCTGCCTTTATGACAGTAAAAATGTTGTTTTGCTGAGTAACATGAAACTAACTCCCAACGGTATCCCTACCCTGTAGTTGGTTGGGAGAGTTCGATTATCCCAGCGATCCTGAACGTGTGGTTTGTGGTGATGGCTTATGTATCCCAGCGACCCCAAAAGCTATATAAGAAGTACCAATGCTACATGTATGTATTCATGTCAAACAAATCAAAGAGTAGAGATCAGACTAAAAGGGATCTCCCTTCTCTTCAGGAGAAGTGTTACTTTGTGTTGACCACTCACTTAAACAATTACCATCTACAGAAGCGTTGACCATTTCAACAAGACAGGAAGGTGAACAATGAACAAGGTAAGTGAATAAGCGGGAATGCCTCGCATAAAGAGAAAAAAACAAGCAAAAATCTAGCCATTGAAATTCAAGACTTACATTAACTCTTAGTGGACAAAGGGCGCCAGTGGTTACGGACCCAAATTTGGGGTTAAGAATATAACCACTGTTACCTGCACGCATGTCGTATGAGGTGACTAAGGAGGTTTGGCTGAAATCAGATGCACATGTCATAAATATGTCTAGCGTTTAGGCCTACAAACCGATTAACGTAAACATGTTCTTTACTAAGATCAAACATGTAACAAGGAGGGATTAAAATTAGTCGTAAAGAAAAATCCATGTTTTACAAGCATTTGTTTTTAGAATAAAAACCCCGTTAGGTGGGGCTCATGATAAAAAGGCATCCAACCCAAAGCCATATAGTCTGGCGTTTGATCCACAAGGAGTTAATAGTATCTATAATATTTATATCTCAGTATTCTATGATGTTGTGTCCTAGCCAGGTCCCCCCTCTCCTTCCCCCAACACAATGCTGCTATTGTGCCTAGTTAAAGTATCACATTGTTTCTTACTGAATATTTTACAAGCAACACGCTCAACTATTTCACTACTTCTTACCGTCGAGATTTTGTGACTGCCAAAAAAGCGCATTAATACTTATATGTCATAGTGTATTCTTAGAGTTTCAAAAGCGAAGAAAATAACAATAGCGGGTCACACACCCCGAATTGAAAAAGGTGGTCTTGAGAACTATTAGTTTTAGACTTGGACGGTTCGGCTTTCTGAGCAAGGTATGTTGACTGAGCAACCTTCAACACAATGCTAAAGACGTGAAAAACCTGTGACAACTATGGAAACTTAAACCGTTTGATTATTATTATAACAGACACATTTTCATATTGAACAGTGCAGTTCTTAAACATGAACTATCAAACAAATTTAGTGTACGATTGTTTGGACAAAAAGTAACATGAACTCCGTCTTGAATCGTATACATATTCAGTAACTCATGACTCCACAATGCCGGTTCCAAGCCCGGATGAAAAATGAGGAGGACTTGTGCATGAGGCCAGCTACCTCACTACAAGAAATTTAAAGAGCTACAGAAACATGCCAGAAAGGACAGAACTTTTTTGAGAAAGGCAAGAAATGTAGGTCTCAAGTTTAGTGGAGGAAATTGAGATTGTTGCTCAGGATAGAGCTGTATGGAGAAGTTGTGTGCTGGACTTATGTAAATTATAACCGTACGCGAGGAGTTCTCATGATCCTTATTTTTAAAAGAATATTATTTTTGTTTCAATTTAGTGAAAGTGTAATTCAATATATTTAAAGGGCACAGGGATGTACAGTTGTTGAGACATCATAATACTAGACAGAATCATTTATAGATGTAGTGAAACGCCCTCTCCCTGACTAACTTCCATAGGATAAATAATATCGTCAGGACTTTTGTTAAAATGAATTAACTTGCAAGGGCAGCAAAAAACAGTACCACTGTCACCTACAAAGCATGTCGTTAGAGGCGACTGATGTAGGACCTAGGAAAGCTACTCTAGTAAATAAAAAGGATCGCAGAAATCCGATATACTGGCCTACTTGTAGGCACATAACTGACATACCTTTTTGTATCGCTCTTAGTCTTAAATCACATACAAATCACAAAGAGTGGTTAACAAATGGTCGATATAGAGCGATCGAAGAAAAAGAAGGAAGAAGAAAGTTTGTATAGCTAGTTCTGCAACTACTTGTCTGCAGCATTGTCTCATAGTTTTCCTAATGTATAGCAAATACTTCTTACACAATGCAAACTAACGTCTTTTACCATCTTAGTACTTAAGAGATACATTACTTACCTGCAATCTGCCCAATTAACATAAACAAAGCAACTGTTATCGACAACATGATGATGGTTTGCTTACTGAAATAGAAAACAATAAACTTATTTAACTTTACAATACTGGAGTTGATCAATCGAGTATACATTCAGGAGAAGTGATGAAATCATAGAGTATATATTCAGGAGAAGTGATGAAAAAAATATGTAAAAAATATGATAAGAAAGAGAAGATGGAGATATGTTGTTTGTACTCTGAAAAACAATAATCAAAGATACAGACATTGAAATGGGAGACAATGAATCAAGAAGAAATGAAACCATGTTCAAATTTAACAGCAAACTGAAATAGCTAATTCAATAGAAAGATCGAGTTGCCTAGGACAGAGTGGTATTGAGAAATTGCTCGAAGGTCCTATATAACATATAACTATACGAGATGAATATACTAAAGTATGTATACATATGTTACTTTATGTAGATATTTAATATGTATGAAAGTAATAATGATATCATAGCTTTGATGATAGCTATACATATAATTATGATTATTGTTCTCTGAATAACGTGTAACATAACGTATAAACAGTTGCCCTCCACTTGTCCTGGTCTCTGGTCATTTACGGATTCGATGGTATCAAATATGTACATCTACACTACTCATCATCATCATCAAGTAGCTTGTCCCTTCCGGAACTTGGCTCCCATGACAGCAGTCCTGGAAAACTCTCTGTTCTGTGCCAGTTGACCAGCGTCAGCAGCAGTCATTCTCAGATCGTCAACGACATCTTCACTCTTTTAGATCTTCCTCTCGTTCTACCTCCAGGCACCATTCCTTCCAAAATTATTTTCTCTAGGCACTCATGTCGTTTGATGAATGCGAAATATTTAATTTTCCATGTTTTTATGCTTTGTAATAGCCAACTCTCTTTAATATCAAGCTGTTGCAGAACAGAAGCATTTGTCCTTTTCTCTGAAAATGCTCAATGGTTATGTTAAAGTTAATAGTAACATATTTATCCAACAAAAATTAACTTACCAAGTATTCTTGTAGAAGACACAGTAACTAATGAACAACTTGCTCCTTTTATACACTTTTTTGGCTGGTTTAGGGTAACAAATTGCTCTTGATAATATATTTATTATAGTAAATTAAATCTGCAATATTTGAGATTGTGTTTTTCATTCTGTTTTTTCATTAATTATCTCCGGTCACTGTTAATTTGTTTGTCACCTTGAGAAGCATATAGATTTGCATGTACTAGAATAACAGTTTAATTATGGATATTTTACTCTGCATAATTATAAGCTTTTCTCCAAGTTCTCATAATTACATATATTTATGTGCTTTAACATAATAAATTTGTTGTATTTGTTTACGATGTACTCAGAATAGTAAGGTATACGTGATATATAACATTCTTTAACATATATATTATATATTATATAACATATAACACTAGTGTGGTGCCGGGGTCCGCTAGGGAAGCAAAGAATAGTACCACTGCGACCTACAAGGCATGTCGTAGAGGCGACTGATGTTGGACCTAGGAAGCTACCATTTTAAATAAAAAGCGTGGCAGAAATTCGATATGCTGCTACTTGTAGGCGCATAACTGGCACAACCTAAAACCCTCTCTTAGGCTCAGAGCACATACAAATCACACAGAGTGGTTAATTAACAAGGGGTCGATTGGAGCGTTCGAAGAAGAAGAAGAAGAAGAAGAAAGAGATTATGCTGAAAATGTAGTTATATGTTATTAACTCACAAACAATAACAATTTAATATTCAATAACATTTAGGAACGTTCATCTTTAACCTTGACACATACATGTTTATTATTTGTTTTCTTTTTTAGTTGCTTGGATAAGCAGAAAACAATGAATTGCATCATACAAGTAGCGAGATGTAAACAGCCTGGCATTGTTTTTGCAACTGAAATAGTTATACCAGCGAAAATTGTCCTCTCGTAGACATCACATGGACAAATATAATAAGAGCGATCAAGAACAAGAAGACGATTGATGTCAGAAGAAATATATGCAGTATCTCACAAGTATAATACGGCACAGAAAGTTGCAAGGGACTAAATAGAAGGGACAAATAGTATTCAATCCTCATGTGTCACCAGTCATGTAGAGAATAATACAAATATATGTATATGATCTTTTTCGTCTTTACAGACGTAAATTGCAATTTTGCTGTGCCAATTTATGAGTTTTTGATTTTCTTTCTTGTCGCAATATCGCTTTCCACACAACTCTGAGTTATCATTTATATGAGGACTATCATAATGCACTCCGACATGTCCATAGGTGCTGATTTCCTCCTCAGCAAACCATCAGCTTGCAGCGACTCCAACACGCCAGTTCGATGTTCATTAATCAATCTCTTTGCATATTTGCTATGTCATTCTTTTCGGGCTGCACAATATTGACACCATCTCTTCAATCTAGTCAGCGAGTGAGATTCATAATCCTGAAACTCCTCTGTTCGAAGACTCTTCACTGCGTGAAGACTCTCTCAACAGTTAGTTTTTCCATGTGATGGAACCTGTAGAAATATTCTTCATTGAGCCTTGCAGATATCGTTATATGAGCAGTGGTCTTCCTGGTGTCTCTTCCTCCGAAAGTTCACAGAACAGCATTTGTTTTGTTATGCGACAAGTATCTATTCTTCTCACATGCCTCAAGCACAGTCACCCACTGCTGAGCATGCCCATGATGGAAGGCAGGTATGTACGTTATATCACAAAAGAATTAATTAATCAATTAAATTCTCGTCTCTACATCAACTGTTATCAATAATGGTCTTCAATCACATTATGTCATTTTTACTAACGGCATATTCTGCCAGGCTTGTACCTGTTAATTTTTAGATGTTTCCTAAACAATTATGTCTTAGTTTTCTTGCTCTCCTGCTTACTTTCCTTCAATATGGTTTTCAACAGAATGTCATGTCTCTTAATATAATCAAATTGTCACCGTTGTTGAATTTGTATCTCCTTGAGCAGTTATAATGTCAATACTTCTTCTTCTTGTTCGCTTCATATAGTAAACCCATGTTTGATGCCTGTATATGATTGTGATTTAGAACGTGAGTTCATTATACGAGATCTACGCCTATAAACAGATACGACATCACATCTGGTTTCTGCATGCTTTTTATTCGGGATCGACTTCCTATTTTTCAACCATAGTCACTGAAGTATATGATTAGTTGTTTTCTTGTTTCCATGTCAACGGCCGATATCTTCTGATATATCCACATTGTCATCATCATCATCAAATAGCTTGTCCTGAGCAGAACTCTGCCACCCCAACAGTCCTCCGAAACTTCTCTCTCATAGGCCAGATGTCCTGCCTCTGCAGCCATCATGTTCAAACCATCAGTTACATTCTGAATCCATCTTCTCCGTGGTCTTCATCTTCTTCTCTTTGCCGTTATGCCTCCTTCCATGATGGTCTTCTCTAGCCCTTCATGTCTTTTTATATGTACATTTTACAAGCTTTATATTCATATTTTACAAGCTTTAATTCTTCTTTATATATATATGCTCAATGTTCATGTTTCAACTCTGGCAATCAATTATGAATATATTTAACACTTGACAAGTCTTATCCTCTGTGCATTTGTTATATGTATGAATGCTCTCATACAGAGAAAATCTGCAGTAGACTGGTAGACAAACTCTGTATATGTTTATAGAAAATACATCCTCATATACCTAAACAGAACAGATCACTGCAGACTCAATAAACATTTGTATAGACTAGGAATAAATCAAACAGCTCTCTGTCAGTGTCAGCAGGCGAAACAGACACCACAGCATGTCCTGCAAGACTGTCCTCTCCTATGTTAGCTGAGATGCAACATGTGGCCACACCCAATCGACCTAAAAACTAAGCTGTGAGGAAACTTGACAGAACTGAAGCTGACTGCCCAGTTTCTGGTACACAGTAAACTAAGCGCATAATCAAAGATCGCTGAAGAAGTAGTACGGATGATAATACCCTACCCGTTTAATGTTCCTTTAATGTTCTAGGCAATTCGTATTCTCTTCTGACATTATTTTTACGTATGTCATCTTCTATTATTATATGTTCAAGATATAATCTAATTTGTGTTTAAGTTTTCTCCTTCACCATTATGTTGATTGTGTTCATCTTTCTTGTTTTGCTTGTTACCAATGTTATTGTTTCTTAATACTAACATTCAGGCCATATATTTTACTGCTATTGCTTACTTGAGGTTGTCGCGAGGCCCTCTGGTCTCTCTTATTATTTTTCCACCTGAGCGTGCTGAAAACTCTCCACGCTCATTGTTATCGAATGACTGACACATCGTTGTAAATTACATTTGATTCATTGACGCTGCTCTTTAAGAGGGCCTCAAATTTCGTATTAGATAGTGATGTATTATTTTGTTAACAGTTTTTCATAATGGATATAATAACTGTGAACGCAGTCTGAAATTGAGGAGACACAGAAATCCATTTCTCTCTTGGTTCAGTTCCGATAGGTTCACATACATTTTCCTAAGCGTACTTTCTGCTGACTTAGCCCTAATCTGCGCCTCTGGAGTCTACACAATTTCTACTTAATGAGTTCTTCATGGAGGGAATACTTAGCCATAACCTGCGTCTCTTGATTCCACACAATTTCTACTTAATGAGTTCTTCATGGAGGGAATACTTAGCCATAACCTGCGTCTCTTGAGTCCACACCATTTCTACTTAATTACAAGTAGTTCTTCATGGAGGGATAATTAGCCATAATCTGTGTCTCTGGAGTCTACACAATTTCTACTTAATGAGTTTTTTATGGAGGGATACTTAGCTATAATCTGCTTCTATGGAGTCTACGCAATTTCTACTTAATGAGTACTTCATGGAGGGGAAGATCCTTGTTTGTGTTGATTTCTAGATATGGTGGAACTCTCCAAGTTTCAAATTTGTGAGCAATAGTGGGGAAGTTAAGAAAGGATTTCATAACCACTCCTGGTATATCTTTGGTGCATCCCAGAATGGTTATTAGTTTGATAGTGGAGGTACAGCTGCTACAGAGGTGATAGTGGGGGTTATCATTTCTTAACAACTCTCGTGTTTTCATACTCAGTGACGCCATGTGTGTGATTCGTAAAGATGAAACAGAAATGGTCAGGTGAAACTGGGAGGTACTGGTACAGACAGGAAAGGTACTGGTACAGAGAGGGACGGTAGTAGTACAGACAGGGAAGGTACTGGTACAGACAGGGAAGGTACTGGTACAGACAGGGAAGGTACTGGTACAGACAGGGAAGGTACTGGTACAGACAGGGAAGGTGCTGGTACAGACAGGGTTAAGAGAAATCACTTTTATTTTTGTGCATGGGCACGCAGGAGTCATGGTAATAAACGAGCTCATAGGTTGGTTGGCATGGCTACAATATCACAGCGAGCGGCAATGGACCGAAATGACATTCTTAACACACTGAGAAAGTCTTTACGAACAGATGAGTTTCAGGGCTGTGATTCTCAGTTGCTGAACAGATTGAGAGAGATGGATGTCGATATTGGTACAGCCCGAAATCTACGACATAACAAATATGCACAAATATTTATTAATCAACATCGAACTTGCGTGTTCGCTCCCTTGATGAGCAATCGAGATATTTTTCCAAAGATAATTGGTCTCAGTGTAGGTGAGATCGAGTTCCTATTCCTATCGTAGGCGGACGATAAAACGTGTTCATGTTAGAAGGATTAAAAAAGTAATTTCCTACATAAATATTTTCTAAATTATGTCGGAGACCCTCGCCAACGCTACGGAGTTCGTGCACTGCCGTTAAAATCTCTATGTGTAATAAACAGATCAGAGCACACATGATTACTGACCGAAGTTGAATGAGGATAGGTCTATCAATAAATCAATCAATCAAGACCCAACTGATATTGTGTAACTAATAGAGGAGATCAAATATTTGAAAAGACCCAAGGACTTAAGAGATGGAGCAACTATCAAGTTGAAACTGTCAGCATCTTTGTCTCAGGAGACAGTAGGTTTTGTTTCAATAGTATGTGCTGTGCTGAATCACAACTTTTCTTGTGGCTGTAATGATCTATTCTGGAGTGACAATCTTTGCCACAGTTGATACAGGTAAAACTGGAGACTGGAACGGATACACTGGATGGTCTCTCTGCCCTCTCCGATCTCTTTTGTCTCCAGTCGTGTGAACAAAGTTTTGGAATATTAAAGTAATAGAATATTCACCCATATATATAGATGGTGGACTTTAAGAAGATGGGATAATAGAGCAGATAGAGAGCCAAACACAGATTAGTTTGTGAGGTAGCTAGAATAAAAATAGAGAACTAGACACAGAACAGCTAAAGTGCAGGACTGTTAGGTAAGATTATACGAGAAAAGCAGAAGAGAACCGAAGAGCTTCACGTAGAAAATATAACTATTGGAGGTTAGAATTTATCAGAGTTGATTAGAAGAGAACACCGCATACTTTTTCAGAAGAGCAGATAACCTGCTGTCTTGCAGGTTGGCTGGGGACAGTCAAAGGCTAACGGGGAGCGAGCCAGTAAAAGCTGACTGAAACTGGGCACGTCACTGAAGGATAAACACCAGAGCTCCAAATGACGCTGAACGATGTGACATAAAAATACGTTCTTGGCAAAGGCTGTTTATATATAACAATGAGAAGGATCAAAATAGCTGAAAAAGAAAGATCGAGAGAGAGAGAGAGAGAAAAAGCAGATATGAGCACAAAACCGGTAGTATAAATATTGTTAATGATTTTTATTTTTCAAATTAGTCATTCTACAATAATCGAATTTTCTCAAACGTACATCAACTGATGTGAAATATTATTTTATTAATGTCTTTTATGCCAACAATGCTTGGCTAACGAATCAATGAAATGAGCTCGACTTGAGACGCATTTTAAGACGAAACATAGTGCTCATATTTATTCAGATTTTAATTACTTTCAAACTTTATAAACAAATTTTGAAAAAAAGCTACAATAAATTCTCAATTTACTGCTCATACTGCAACTGTCAATCGTACTCTTGAGGCTAGTTATTAAATGTCCTTACTCATTGCTAAATATGGGGAAAATCATACTATAGGAGAGAATTTATTCAAACCATCAATATCAGCATTTCTTAAAATAGTTCTGGAAAAAGATGACAAAGAGGTGAAAGCTATGCCACTCAGTAACAATACTGTTAGCAAAAGAACAGACGAAATGAGTGAAGATATTGAAATACAACTTGTTGAAAAGCTGAAAACAAGAAAATTATCAGTGCAAATAAATGAATCAACTTTGAGAGACAGTGAGGCCGTATTGATAACTTATGTAAGATATATTGAAAAAGGGGATTTTGCTGAAGAAATGTTGTTCTGTAAATCATTAGAAAGCACCACTACCTCCAAAGATATAAATAATAAGCTAAAAAATTACTTGATTGTCAAAAAATTGTCAAACCAAAAATATAACATCTTGTACCGCAGGTGGTGTTCCTAATATGATGGGCAAGAATTATGACTGCTTAAAATTGCTGAAAGATGAGAATCCAGAAATGCTTCTTGTTCATTGTGTTATTCACAGAGAAAATTTGGTAGCTAAAAATATTTCGACTGTTCTAAAAGAAGTACTAAATTCAATTATAAAGTGTATCAATACTATTAAAACTAATGCCAAATGTGAGCATCTCTTCAATTTTGTGAAGAACAAAATGCAGATCAAGTGAGACTTTTACTTCACACTGAAGTAAGATGGCTCTCGAAAGGGGAACTGCGTGCAAAGATTTATGGAACTATTTGATACGATTAGTGATTTTTGAAGTGACAAACTTGAAATGAAGTATCTGTTAACGGTCGATGGTAAAGCATTTGTGAGTTATCTATCTAATCGATATCTTTAAAAAAAAACTAAATATATTAAATAACCAACTTCAAGGAACAAATAAAACTCTTATTGATGCAAAAGCAAATCTATTTGGTTTCATTATCTTTATTGAATTATGTCAGAAATATATTTGTTACAAAACTTTTGAAACGTTTCTGTCTCCGGAAATGTAAAGTGACTGGTACCGTTACACTTGTTATTGATGATCATCTGAAAATTGTTTCTTCTGATTTAAAAGAAATATTTTCTGATTTGAAACAAATTGATTTTCCAACTTGGATATTGCAGTTAATGTTAGTGGATTTGTCTGTTATTTCAAATATGCAATATCAATAAGAACTCACAAAAATGCAAAATGATGAGTCAGTTAAAACTTTATTTAAAATAAAAGGAGCGATGGTATGGCTTTGTGAAGAAACAGAATTCAAATATCCAAATTCAATCAAATGTGCAAGAAAATGGTTATTATCGTTTCCATCTTATTATTTAGCTGAATGTGAATTTAGTGACAAAACTGATTTGCTGCTAATAAAAGAAATCGGCTGGATGTAACACAACGAAGAGACTTGAGACTGAAGCTAACTAAATTGTAACCTAACATAAAATCTCTTTGCAGTATGCATCAAGCGCAAGGATCTCACTAAGCGTAAGTAATAAATAATTATTAATAATTAAAATAATATTGAAAAATATATCATTAAAATTATTTCGTACTTGAATTTCACTTCTCCATTATATGTTTTGAAAATTTACTCACTGTGTTTCCTCAACAATTTCCTAGTGTTTTCTCCCTAAAACCTGTCATTTAAGTTTCTTCAGTCAACAATTCAAGTTTTGGAAGTTAAAATTTTGTATATATGTTACATAAGGAAATGGGGAGGGGGAGCGTACGAATTTTGAAAGGCTTTAGTGGGGCATGGCACAAAAACGATTGGAAACCACTGTTTTAGACAGTGTGTTTTATAGAGTTTGTTATGAATTTCTTTTGTGATTTCGGAGTTATTTTTTCTGAAGTAAACTTTGTGTTTCTAGAAGTTTCGAAAAATGTTGATTTGTTCTCACTGTTATTTTTCTCCCTTTTTCGTTCGTTATTTCTTTTATTTGTCGGCCTTGCTTGATATTTTATTACACTTCTAAAATCTGTTTTGTTGGGCACTTTTTATGCAATGTTAGTTAGTCTAGCCTAAGTGGGGCTCATTGGAATTTGTGTTGTTTGTATGTGTCCAATTTTTCTTGAGGTGTGCATATTTGTGTCTGTCTATCAATAAAGTTAGTATGAGAACTACATCAGTTAACTCTTATTTCCTATTTGAAGTGTTTGTGTAAACTAGTATCTTCTTTTTCTTTTACCCTGAAAAGCCTCAGTGCGCAACGGAGCTTGCATTGCAACTAATCTAAGTATGGATGGATAGATGAATGGATGAGATGGTGACTTGCGCAATGATTTGGTTTAAAGTGAGAAAGAGTTGCGCAGTTCGTCGATCTCACTCTTTCTCTCGATCCCAAATTCCTTCTATGTCCAGTGGCAGGACAAAGTCAAGACGGCTGGAGAAGGATCTGGATGCAGCGGATAATCAGGGCGTTCTACGTGCCTGGCCGTGCTCGCTACGCTCCGCAATGCGTTGCTGGCAGACGCAGTCTTACCAGTTCAACCAGAGTATAGTTTCTTCCGCACAGCCTGCCGAGACCAGTAATTTAAGTATGAAAATGAAGGTTAAGATCCTCTATGCTGTTTTCTAGTATCTCTCTAGAACTCTGTTTTATCTGGTCATCGTTGTGTACGAGATAATACTAGGGAATGTCCAACGGATGTCGTCTATTGCCGATTCCATCCCCTAGAAACGTATATGAATCTACTGCCCTAGATATGGGTTTCGCGTTAATGAGGCAGCAGTCATGCTTGCATTAATATCATCCATCCTAGTGGACTTTAAGATGGGTAAGGTTCTTCGGTGTCTGTGAAATTGCCTTGTCAATGAATACAATTAAAGTAATATTGAATCTGTCTAGAGATTTAAGAAGTTTAAAATTACATATTGTACAAACAGAAGTAGATGAATGATAGATATAATATCCTTCTCTCCTCCTTCGCCCGCTATGAATTCAGTCGTAGTATGATGCTTCTGGCTGATATTTGCGTAAAGGCTTGCTTACCATATCATCAGTATCCCTCGCCATTCAGGCGAGTCTTCTCCGACTTCAGAGGTAGATAGGTAGAGTGAGAAGTAAGTTTAATCAATAGCAACACAGAAGACATCAATATCCAAACCCTTTGACGCTTGATGATGGAGACAACACTTATAGGTCTGTCATATTTACTTTGATGTCAGTTAAGTAACAAATAACCAGATACATCTAATATCTTGTTTCAATAATTTAAAACAGTGTTTCCAACTTTTTGTGTGCCATTCCCACATGGGCGTTGGCACCTCTTTGGGAAACACTGATTTAAAACATTAGTAAGTAAATAACAATGAATTATAGAATTAATGATCGTGATTGAATAAAATAAACAAACAAAAATTCTTGTATTTGTTTGACAACATATTTATTGATATAATTGAGAAGCACTATATTAACCACATACTAAATACATCAAAAACAGAAATATAATTAACAGTTTTATATTGTTACAACAAGGAATTATCCCATAATAAGTAATTGTAATTTTAACCGCCTATATTATTCTAATTATTACCCATTGTTAACTTATTCCGTTTCATTCAGTCATCTTATATTAAATTAATATAAATTTCTTCTACAAAAATCATATCATTCATGTCGTTTCGTTAATAGAAGAAAACTATAATTTTCTTTTTTTGACAGATTTAGCAAGTTGATTTTATTTCTACTTTCACAGAGTGGACAACTCGAGAAAATTGAATTTGGTCAAACATTTTTTTAAACTGCATGAGGTCAAACTGTTTTAACTGTTTCCGTTCAGTACTCTTTGTTTTTCAATTTGTTAACACCTGTTTTATCTTGTTTATTCCAGTGTTGTTTGTTTTTCAATTGGTTAACTCCTGTCTTGTCTTGTTCCTTCCAGTGCTCCAGGTTTTTCAATTGGTTAACCCCTGCTGTGTCTTGTTCCCTCCATTTTTCTTTGTTTTTCAAATGTGAAGGTAAAATTCGATCTTGTACTCCCAAGTTCTCTTTATCTCTCAGTTGTGAGGTCGATGTTCTAATTGATTCCATCGAGTTCATATCATGTAAGGAAAAACCGGTAAAGCTTGCATAAATTTCATCTGGACGTCCGAAAAGATGAACTTCTCGGGGTGTTTTGACATAGACTAGATCGTCCTTGTCAAGTTTGAGAACCACTGTGTTTGCTGAAATATATAAATAGAAAAATGGAAAAATTAATTCACTTTGTTAGACTTGTAGTATAATGAATATCTAACTTCAAACATTGATTTCATGTTAAGTTTATGATTGAATAGTTTATGGATTGAATAAACATGTCTGATTTAGCAATACTGTCTGTAGATTTAACTCTGTTGAACAGGTCAAATGGATGGGAAAGCAGTCGAAGAAGAACATCCTCTACCCATTTTAGTGAAAAGAAATGCTAGATATAGAAACGTCGAGATATTTTTAAGTTCAATAACAGCTTGAACATTCAGATCATTGGACAATATATGGAGATCATAGTCAACATAAAACTTATTCTTAGTGGACAAGGGCAAAAACCATGTTTTTACACGCCATTTGCTTTCAGAATAAAAAAGATGACCTTTAGTGTGGCTCCTGGTAAAAAGGCGTCTAACACAAAGACACGTAGTGTGGCGTTTGGTCCACAAGGAGTCAACTGAATAAGTAATTGTAATTTTAACCGCCGATATTATTCTAATTATTACCCATTGTTAATTTATTCCGTTTCATTCAGTCATCTTATATTACATTTATATGAATTTCTTCTACGAAAATCATATCATTCATGTCGTTTCGTTAAAAAAAAAGAAAACTACAATGTTCTTTTTTGACAGATTTAGCAAGTTGATTTTAGTTCTACTTTCACAGAGTGAACAACTGGAGAAAAATTAATTTGGTCAAACATTTTTTAAACTGCATGAGGTCAAACTGTTTTACCTGTTTCCGTTCAGTACTCTTTGTTTTTCAATTTGTTAACACCTGTTTTATCTTGTTTATTCCAGTGTTCTTTGTTTTTCAACTGGTTAACTCCTGTCTTGTCTTGTTCCTTCCAGTGCTCCAGCCAGTACATGCAGCCAGATCACACTTTTTCTTAAAGTCTTTAACAAGATAAAGGACCGTCTTCATTACACTGGGCTTCTTTACGACTCAATTCATCCCAGCAGATCTTCTACACGTTTTGGTGAGAATATTTTTACTACAAAGCACAAACTCTGTAGCTCGACAAATATTCTAGGATTCATTGAAAACAAATACAATCTTGAACAGAACGTTGCAGACCGAATTCGAAGTCACAAGCTTCGGAACATAAGGTGAACGCCACAACCACTTTGTCGTTAAGATCGTCAATATCTACAGTAGAATAACGGGACGGAAAGCTAGAGGAAGGCCAGGTAAAGGTGGATAAAGACATGTTGTAGTTTATAAATAGATCAAATATATTTATAAAATATGATATGGCATTACTTCCTCTTCTCAGTTTTAGATTTCGTCAGTTTTAGATGATGTTGTTGTATATACCGATGGGTCGGTTCAACGTGGTGAGAAATCCGGCTGGGGTTTCTTGGCTAATGCGCATGGTAGGTTTGTTGCAGAGCGAAGTGGGGCATACAGGACAACTACTTCTAGTATGAGGATGGAGGTTGAGGCCATTACTGTTGCCCTCCATTGGATTTATGGGATTTCATTTACTGGGGCAGTTGTTGTCTCTCACTCTCAGTCGATGCTTCACAAGATCTAGAAGGGCAGGTTTCGGTATGAGTGGATGTCGTCTATAGAAGTGTCTAACCTCCAGCGGCGTACGTGGATATACTGTCCTGGGCATGCGGGTGTTTACGGTAATGAGAGAGCGGGCAGGCTTGCATCAAGAGCATCGATTGTTGGGGAGTTGAAGATGGATAAGGGGATATTCTTCGGTCTCTTCGAGACTCTCTGTTGGATGAGGACACTAAAATCGATGTTGAATCGATCAAGCGATTTAAGCAGTTTGGAGTTACCCGTTGTTCAAGTCGAACTGGATGCCTGAGAGGCAGAGTGAGAGATGTGTTTAATCAGCGAGCCACAGGAACCATCAGTATGCATACTCTTCGATATCTGTTGGGGAGACTGAGCACCTATGGGTCTGCCCGGAGTGCAATGACGTCAGTTTAGTAACCAATAACCAATAACCAGATTACGTCAACAGAAATTGTTTAATCTGTCTTTATGGATTGTTTGTGATTTAACCTGTCTTTATAGATTGTTTGTGATTTACACTTTCTAGCGCGAGATTGTTGTTTCAGTAAAGTACATTTCAGTACGTAGGACAGCAAATTCGTGTTATGCATGCTTTATTTCGCGTTCGCCTTCTTAAGTAGAACAAACAATTTTTGTTGACATAATCAGTCAATGCCCCTAGGCTGGATAGAGCTTCATTAGCGTCACAGCTTACCCTGGTAGTAGTGGTTAGCAGCCTGTGCGTTCTTCGGATCCTCGGCAGGTTACTAATTTTTCCTTGTCAACATTCCAAAGAAAGACTTAAGATCGCAGATCGAAAGACACAACACATCCTGCCGACCATACGTTTTTACAAATTATGTGGGTTTTTTCTGGTAAAATCAAATACACACTCTATTTTGTCGTGATGATTCAACTTGTTGCAGCGAAATAATACTCAGTCGAATTAATAATAATAATTCCTCTCGTACCGTTATACGTTACATAGGGCCTGCAAGTAATTTCTCCATACCGCTCTATCCTGGGCAACTCGCTCAATCTCCTCCATGGAACTGAGACCAATATTTCCTGCCTCTCTCAGCAAAGTTCGCTTCATGGTCTCCTTAGGTCGACCTCTCTTTCTTGAACCCTTTGCATCCCACTTCAATGCCTGCTTTGATATTCGTTGATCATTTCTCCTCAAGGTGTGTCCAACATATCTCCATCTTCTCTTTCTTATAACAGTTGTCACTAGTTAGGATTAAATTGTCAGTCGAATTAGGATTAAATTAAACGCTCCTAAGTATCAAGTCTTCTTCTTCTTCTTTTGTCTTCACACTGCTTCCGGATTGTTGCCCAGTATCGTGGAGTTTTGCTTTTGTCTTGCGCTGTTCTGATGGCTCGGGTCATTGTTATTTTTTTCTCTTTGACAGGATTCTGCTATACCATCTAAACATCTTTGTCGATGTCTTCAGTATCGAGCATCAAGTAATTTACTAAATATCATCAATTTAATCAAATTCAAATTAAACTTAGACGAGGTCAACTTTATTTCCAGAAACGACCTTCTACAATTACAATGTCAATCCTTTCTTCTTTACGAAACACCTTTGTAAATGTCCCTTATATCGTAGAAAACTTATGATTGTTACTGGAGCTACGGAGTTCGTTCTTGGTGCAACAATATTGACAGTTGTGTCATTCTTACTGAGAAGGACGGGACTATTTCTAATAACCCGTCGTCGTAAGGAAGTCAAAACTTTGCATTGAAACCGTGTTAATTCAAAAGTTATACCGCTTAAAACATGGCTCGATAATGTAAGTAATATGTCCAATCTGTCATATCACTTATAAACAATCACCTAACATGGACTAAACTAAACAAAACACTGCTGTTCCTTAAGACAACTTACATCCAGGTCCAAACCCAGAAGATGCCCCAGTTCCATAAGCAGAAACAATATACTTGTCATTGTGGTAAAGATCAATCAAGAATTTCTGACCTTCAATAGACAAGGCATTAATACTGAACACGTACAGTCCTTTCTGAAATAAATATAATATAATAGTACTTGTAATAAGAGAAACATCAGGTACTGTATAAACTGAACAAAAAAAACCCAATAAAACACAATATTGGTTTTAAGTTGGGAAGTTAAAGAATGTCAACCATTAATGACAGGCTTGTGCGGTATATTTTGTCAGTATGATGCAAGTCTTCTAAATGGCGCCCTTAAAAGTTTTTAAATTTAAATTAAGAAAACAATTGTAGATGTTATATAACCGTTCTAATCTTGGGAAATAAATGTTAGTTGTACATTAGAAAGCGGTGGTAGTAATAGTTGCAATGTTCATTCGTATACTAGACTTACACTTCTTCTTATTCTTCTTCTTTAAACTATCCATATCGGCCACTTGTTAAACTACTCTTTGTGATTTGTATGTGTTCCGAGCCTAAGAGCGATTGTGCATTGTGCCAGTTATGCGCCAACATGTAGGCCAGCACAACCAATTTCTGCGACGCTTTTTATTTACTAGGGTAGCTTCCGTAGGTCTTACATCAGTCGCTTCTTACGACATACCTTATAGTTGGCAGTTTTACTATTCTTTGCTCCTCTTGCAGTCCCCGGTAGATTCCTGCTGCATTATAGAATACACTTGCTTAAAAACCTTAGCAGAACAGAATCAAGAGCATACCCTGCTCTAGACTTAATTGAGTAGTACGTGTGAGGAAACCTAGTCGACCTGAAAACAAAGATGTGAGGATCCATGACAGACCTGAACATGACTGCCCTGTCTGTTATCCATAGTGGATTAATTACATGATCAAAGATCGCAGAGGCAGAAAATATAAGAAACGACATATTACAAAGCTACAGTGTTTTTAAAGTCTCACTACATTTTATATGTAGAACTTGAAAACAAAGTACATGACGTCATAAACAAATGTGCTAAAACAAAGTAGTGAAATGAGTTACAATAGTCACTGCTATGGTATAATGTTGTTTTTGGTAAACTTGAAAACACAAATGAATTATTCATTATAGCAGATGTTGGAAATATTCACCACTGGCGTCAAGACATGTATGTGCATGTTTTTTTTTTATATTGTCAAGTATTCATTCTTTTGTTGAAACGTCATTATAGTTAGAGTGAAAATAAATGACACCATTACACCAACAGACAAGAGTCATTCACTGCATATTGTGTTTTAATTGACTATTGGCCACATTGTTTCATGACAACATGTTCTTCGTTTTTCACATTTTTTCTACATATAAAGTGTAGTGCGACTTTACAAACAACTTGTATAACAATTATTATGATATATTACTATTGGGGCAGTGAACACTCCTTCTTTCTGATTGTAGGCATTTCCATGGTTTGTGATGACCTTGTCGTAGGTAATTATCTGCTTTTCTGGAATGACCTGATCTTTTTCAAACACTGCAGTGAATCCAATGGTCTGACCTGTGAAAAATGTGCAGAAATGATTGATTGATTGAGTGATCGATAGGACCATAATCATTGCACTTCGGTGAGTAACCACGTGTGCTCCGATCTCTTTCTTACATAGAAAGATCTCAGCTGCAGTGCACGAACTCTGTAGCACCGGCTAGGGTCCCCTACGAAAGTTTGAAGATTATGGAGATATTTGTGTAGGAATATTATTTAAATTTTTTTTCTAAAGAAGTTTGCCCGTGCAGCTGCTTTCCAGCCTATTCTTCTCGATTTTGAACTACCAATGGTTTATTTATGTGCTCATATTGAACACGGGATATACGTTTTATCGTCCATCTCCGATAGGGCCAGAAACTCCATCTCACCTACACTGAGATCAGGAATTTCTGGAAAAATAGCCAGATGACTCTACGAGGGAGCGAACTTTGTACCGTTAGCACGAGAGACGAACACCTAGCCTCTGAGCCACAAATAAATTTCACGAAGTGTTATTGAAGCAAGTAGTACCAAATGTTTATCTTACACTTGAATTAGTTATTGGCTACAGCCTTTTTATCAATTCTCTTCTTATCTTATCTTAACCACATTTGCCGTGAAGCGTCGTGGGAAGAGTTAGTTTCTATATCTTGTGCCAGGTGTGTTGCGCTTGACGTTGTCAGTTCATGCTTTCGCAGGGACTCTGAGATGATATCTATCCATCGTATCCTTGGCCTGTCTCGTGCTCTGCGCCCTGAGTGTTGATTATTGTAGGCACGTGATGGTAGTAAATGTGGTTCCATTATCATTAGATGGCCGAACCACTTGATTCTTTGCTTCTCGATGTACTGTATGCATAGTATAGTACCAAAGATGCTTCTGATATTCTCGTTTCTCACTATATCTCTCCTTGTAACGCTGACAGCTTTTCGTAGATATATCATTTCACATGTTGTAATCTTTCTTTCTTGTGTCTTTATCTCCGAAGTTCTTGTGTAATATCTATAGCACAAATTTGTGCACATGTAAATCCCCTGGTGTTCTGCAAGTTCTATCGTAGGATCATCTTTAAATATCACTAATTATCACATAAAAATCATTGCAAACACATAATTTGATTCTAAAACAACGTGTTTCGTCGCCATCTTGTTTATTTGTTTTTTCATTTCTCTGACTAATCTAATCGCATTGATATCAGATGTTCGTAGTTACATATAGTCGAAGCATGACAGTAATATACAGTTATATACTCCATGAGCATGATTCGTAAAGTCGAATCAGAAATGATGAGACGAAACTGGTTGGAGGTACAAGTACAGACATTGATAAGATAAATCACCTTCATTTGTGTCCCTGGACATGCAGGAGTTAGTGATAATGAACGAGGTGATAGATTGGCTGGCTTGGCTACAATATCAGAGGGAGTTGCCATGGACCGCGATGACATTCTTAACGCACTGAGAGCGTCTTTCTGGAAAGGGGCTTTATGGCTGTGAATCCCACTCTCTGACCAGATTGAGGGAGATGGGTGTCAATATTGTTGCAGCCCGAAAAGAACGGCATACTAAATATGCAAAGAGATTAATTAATCAACATCGAACTGGCGTGTTGGGCCGTTGGAGCTGTTGGATTTGTTGAGGTGGAGATCGGAGCACCTATGGACGTGTTCAGAGTGCTACGATGATAGTGCTCATATAATTAATAACTGATAATTGATGAAAGTATTATAATCCCGGAAACAGTCAAGCATTAAATGTTGCATTGATATCGGTGCCGTGCAGTGTTTCATTGATATCAGTTCCGTGCGTGTTCATTGATATCAGTGCGGTGCGTGCTGCATTGATATCAGTGCGGTGCAGTGTTGCATGATATCAGTGCGGTGAGTGTTGCATTGATATCAGTGCGGTCAGTGTTGCATGATATCAGTGCGGTGCAGTGCTGCATAGATATCAGTGCGGTGCAGTGCTCATTGATATCGGTGCGGTGCAGTGTTGCATGATATCAGTGCGGTGCAGTGTTATCAAGATAATCACACGCAGGCAATATTGACATTGAATATCAGGGTATATTTGTTGCAAGCATAATAACATGTCCGTAACTGTCATCGCATTGATTAATCAAGCAGCATCTTCTTCTCCTTTCCCCTTTAAAAATCGTGTGGGTGGCAGGTTTAATTGATATCTTGTGTGAGTGTTTGCATAGATTATTTTTAAATGCGTGCAGTGCTCCATCTTTGCTTGTTTCTGTGTTGCCCTTTTATTTCTGTGTGGTGCTCTGCTGCATTGATATCAGGCATTCTGGTGCGTGTCCAAACCATTTAGTCTGTGTTCTTAGTTGCATGACGTTTTCATCGGGAGTTTCTGATTTCATTCAATTGTGCTCTTATTGTACAGCTGAGTTTCTAAATACATCATCTCGTCGTTATGATTTCGCTCATTAACAGCTGTGTTGGCTGTCTTGCATTGGATATAGTGCTGGTCAGAAATCTTTCTATAGATTTTCAGTTGTGTGCATGTTAATGTACAAGCAGTGCGTGTTAATTGTCCATTACGGTTACTTTGCAATACATCATCTAATGAAATTATATTGTGCCTACTTACCAAGCTTGTTGATAGATACTTGCCTTGCAGTGTCATTGATATCAGTGCGTGAGTGTTGCATAGATATCAGTGCGGTGCAGTGTTTCATTGATATCAGTGCGGTGCAGTGTTGCATATATATCAGTGCGGTGCTGTGCTGCATTGATATCAGTGCGGTGCAGTGTTGCATAGATATCAGTGCGGTGCTGTGCTGCATTGATATCAGTGCGGTGCAGTGTTGCATAGATATCAGTGCGGTGCAGTGTTGCATTGATATCAGTGCGGTGCAGTGTTGCATAGATATCAGTGCGGTGCTGTGCTGCATAGATATCAGTGCGGCGCAGTGCTGCATAGATATCAGTGCGGTGCAGTGTTGCATAGATATCAGTGCGGTGCAGTGCTGCATAGATATCAGTGCGGTGCTGTGCTGCATAGATATCAGTGCGGTGCAGTGCTGCATAGATATCAGTGCGGTGCAGTGTTACATTGATATCGGTGCGGTGCTGAGCTATCAGTCAACATTATCAAGTACTACAAAACTCAACAACACAGGCAATATTGAACAATGAAGTGGACAGAGATATATTTGTTGCTAAAGACATAACTAACCATGTCCGCTAAACTGTCATCAACAATCTTCCTCGTACACAAAGTTAACTAAAACGCAGACATCTTCTTCTTCTTCTCTTCCACCATTTACAGAAGTGTTGGTGGGGTGGAGGGTGGAAACGTAGTGATCTTGTCTGTGCTTGTTAAAATGCACTTTGTAAGCTGCTATTCATCTTCTTAAAGCTGTTCTTGATGCCGTCGCTCCATCTTTTGCTTGTTCTTCCTCTTGCTTTGTACTCTTTATACTTTTTCTGTGTGGCTCTCTGTGGTAGGCGATACCAGCGCATTCTGGTCAGGTGTCCAAACCATTTAATATGTTGTTCTTTTATGAATTGCATGACTGTTTTCACATCTAGTCTTCTTCTGATTTCTTCATTTCTAATTTTGTCTCTTATTGTCACACCTGAAGCTTTTCTAAAACACATCATCTCTGTCGTTATGATTTTCCGCTCATTAACTTCTGTTATTGGACATGTTTAACATTGGTAACATAGTGTTGGTCAGAAAATCGTTCTTATGAGATTTGCTTTAGTTGTTAGCTGTATCTTTTAATGTGACAACAGTGGTGTTAATTGTCCCATTACCCGGTTATCTTTTGTGCAAACACATACATCATCTAATGAAATTTATCTTGTGCCTTACTTTTTAACCTAAAACCTAATCAGTTGTAAGTCTTTGAGCTCTTTTTCTAAAGTTCCCTATATATGTGCCTCTATGCCTTCTTTTCTTGCTGTCCATGTATTTCACGTCTTTGCTGTCTCTTTTCTAATACTGACGACAAGTTCAGTCTATCAGGGACATTGTCTCTTTTGTATCTTGTTATTTACGACGTCTCAACCAGCTAGTTCTTGAAGTCTGAGATTGATAATCGTATCCTCCCAGTCTTCTAAATTTCAGTTAGTCTCTCTATTCTCTAATCATGTTTGTCTTTCAGCGTCAGGTCGAAAAATGAGACACCTGGAGCGACCCTCTCTATGCACCTTGTCTTTCTTTCTCTTCTCCAATCCTGATTTGTCTCACAGCTTCAGAGGAAGAAGAATTTTCTAGCACGGACTTTTCTTCAGTTAGTAAAATCTTCACTGAATGTTTGTTCATAGCAAGAAGTATATTTGTAAATAAAGTGTTAGATCCTTATTGTACATTGAGCATCGTCGAACGAAAGGAGATGTTGTCATCTCTTTCTTCGAACGCTCCATAACGACCACCTGTTAAACCACTCTTTGAAATTTGTATGTGATCTGAGCCTAAGTGCGATTGTTCGTTGTGCCAGTTTTGCGCCTACAGATAGGCCACCACATCCTATTTCTGCGATGCTTTTTATTTACTAAGGTAGCTTCCCAATACTGCTACCTCAGTCGCCTCTTACGAAACGCCTTGTAGGTCACAGTGTTACTATTCTTTGCTCCCTTGAGAGCCCCGGCAACACACGGATGCAGTTTGGCAACAATGATACTGCGCCAGCTGTCTCGGAGTGTTCGTGATTTAATGCACAATGCAAACTATTGTCGTTTGCCATCTTAGTATTTCAGATAGATTACTTACTTGCAATCTGTCCAATTAACATGAGCAAAGCAACTGTTATCGACAACATGATGATGATGGCTTACTGAAACAGAAAAAAGAAAACTTATTTAACTTTACAATCAGGAAGTTTATCAAGTGCATATAGTATATATTAAGGAGACATGATGACATTTGAGAAATGTCATGTCACCACTAGCCCTTTAGCTGCCAAGGACGTGTATAAGACGTTTTTCTCATTCACAGCTAAAGACGCATTAACACGTCTGTTATTATCTCTCCTCTGTGCTAAAGACGTGTTAACGCGGTATACATTTCTACTGTCACTGCTAAAGGCGTACATTCACGTTTGTGACCTAGAAACAAAGAGCAGCTATTTTTAGTTCTGTCTCCGGAAAGTATGTGACAGCGAAAGGGTTTAGTAACACCTGTGGTAAGAATACGAAACGTAGATATGTTGGATGCACTCTGAGAAGAAATCATCAAAGATACAGACATTGAAGTGGAAAGCAAAGGATTCTAGAAAGAAATTACTTCCTAGGTAAACCCTGAATCCGGTCTCTGTGGCTGAGTGGTTAAGCCCTTTGCCTTGTGAGTCGAAGGTCGTGGGTTCGAATCCGGACCGCGCCATTCTGTTCACGAGTGCAGTTTTTTCAGAGACACCTAGGATTGTTGCTGGAGCTACGGAGTTCGGCTTTGTGCAATACTCTCTGCAGGTGGCGTGCAATTTCTGCGGAGAGGGACCGAGCCAGATGGGATAAAACCCGGTGCAATGAAGTCAATCCTTCAGCTTTTAAATCCTTTAAACCTTTCAAACCCTGAATCGAATTTAACTGAGAAATGTGAAATATATGTTAATGTTGTTGGTTGTTGTGAAATATCTAATGGCAGAGTAGAGATTGATCGATTTGTCTAGGATAGAGTGATATGGAGAAATTGCCTGCAGGAAATATATATAACGGTACGAGATGAATATAATAAAGTATGTACAAATATGATAATTAATGCAGATATTAATATGTATGACAGTAATAACGATATCAAATTTTCTATGACAGTTCTGTGATGCCAGGACTCACAAGGGAAGCAAAGAATATAACCACTGCGACATACAAGGCATGTCGTAAGAGGCGTCTGATGTAGGGCCATAAGGTACGTGAAGGCGCATAACTGGCGCAACGTACAACCGCTTTTAGGCTCAGATCAGATACAAATCACACAGAATGGTTAACTAGTGGAAGAAGAAGAAGAAGAGGAAGATAAAGTTCTAAAACTAATTATATTTATTTCTTCCTGAATAAAGTGGAACATAGGATAATAACAGTTGTTCTTCACTTTTCTCGGTCTCTTGTCATTTTCGTATTCGATATGAACAACAGCATGTACATCTACTCTACACTAAAAGTTTATGTTTACGTTACCATGGAAATGTTTATCTTGTAACATTGACTTACCAAGTATTCGTGTACAAGACGCTGTAACTAATGAACACGTTGTTCAGTTTTATACACTTTTGGGGCTTGTTTAGAAAACATTGTGTCCTTGATAATATATTTTGTGTAAATATGTAGTCAATTAAATCTACAATAGTTGAGATAATTGTTGCGTAAACTTGTTTTTTTTTTATACATGACAATAATTATCTTCGGCCTCTATAGATTTGTTTGTCACATTGAGTACAGGTTTACATGTACAAGAACAACAGTTTAATTATTGCTATTATTATCATCATCATAATCATTAAATAGCTTGTCCTGAGCAGAACTTTGCTACCCCAATAGTCCTCTGGAATTTCTCTCTCTCATATTCCAGAGGCCTCTGCAGCCGTCAGGTTCAAGACATCAGTTACATCCGGAATCCATCTTCTCTGTGGTCTTCCTCTTCTTCTCTTTGCCAGGTATGCCTCCTTCCATGATGGTCTTCTCCAGCCCTTCATGTCTTTTTATATGTTCAAAATATCTCAATTTTCTCTTCTTATTTGTAGCATCAGCCAATTTTCTTTGATTTTGATTTATTTCTGGATAGATCTATTTGTTCTCTTCTCTGTTCATGATATACGGAGGACTCTTCTGTAACACTTATATTCAAAGCACATATATGTTTTCCACTGCTTTATTAAATGTCCATGCTTCACATTCATACGTTGCCACTGGGAATATGCATGCTCTTAGTATTCTGATCTCTGTTTTCTTATCAGTTCCGTTCCATACTGTTTTTAGATATTTAATTTTTTGTAAAGCCATGTTTTTCTTCTTTTAGTTTCGTCCATCCCATTTCCATCTGTGTTTAGTAGTGGATCAAGATATTCAAAACTGTTCACATTTTCTACTTTCTCCGTTAATAAAATATATTTTATCATGTTCGTTTTATCTGTTATCATTTTTTTTTATTTGTTACATTGAGATATAGCTTTTGTTTTTCGCCTGTATCTTTCACTTCTAATAATTTCTCAATACCTTTTTGTGATGTTGACACTGCATCGTCAGCATATCTTAGTTCAGGTATTTCTCTTCCACCGATTATAAAAGGATTGTTCTTTTCCGCTATCTTCTGTAACATTCTTCATGATGTTTTCTGCATATATATTAAGCAGAAAGGCGACAGAATGCAGCCTTGTCTAACTCCTATCCGATGTCAAACCAGTTTAATGTATCATCACATGTTCTTACAGCCCAATCTTCTAGCATTTGCCACTGCTATTATATTCACAGAAAACTGGTTGATGCTACACATACGAAAGCGAAAATTGATATATTTTGAACATATAAAAAGAAAGGAAGGGCTGGAGAACACCATCATGGAAGGAGGCACACCGGCAAAGAGAGGAAGAGGAAGACCACGGAGAAGGTAGATTCAGGATGTAACTGATGGTCTGAACATGCATGCTGCAGTTGCAGGACATCTGGCATGTGAGAGAGAGAGAAGTTCGGAGGACTGTTGGGGTGGCAAAGTTCTGCTCAGGACAAGTTATTTGATGATTATCTTCTACATAATTATACGTTTTTATCCGAGGATTCATGGCAAGTGGTTCGGGCAACAAGTTTCCTGAAAAGATCACAATTGAGGATCTAAATTTCAAGTATCTCTGAAGTTGGCGAATGCTCGCCGGCATGGAGAGGATCACTAATCAAACGGTAAAGTAGGCTTTTATTCAAAAATCAGTCAGAAGCCCGATACCAGGTGCCATGACTAACGCCTAAATTCACAGCGGGCCAACGCAGAAGAAGAAGATAAGCTTGTATCTACTCTCTCGTGCAGTCTTTACATATATTCACGTGACTTAGCATAACTAGAGCTGATTGTGTTTACGCCGTATCTCAGAATACTAAGGAATAATGAATTTATAAAATTGTGATTGTGAATAAGTAGTTATGTGTTATTAGTTAACAGAACATAACAATGAGATATTCAATAATATTTAGGAATGTTTAACCTTGACACATACGAGTACATGTCTATTGTTTGTTTTTTGCCTAGTTGTTTGACTATGTAGAAAACAATGAGTTGCATCATACAAGTACAGTGATGGAAAGGACTTAGCCACGTTATGCGAATGAATCCAGTTTGACCATGTGAACATCAGACTGGAAAATAAAACGAGAACGATCAAGAACATGAAGACAAACAAGGCAGTGCCGTGCTATGATACACAGAGGCGGCCGCAACAGGCGGTACCGTAATGGAGGCGGCATAAGCAGCAAAAGAAAAATCACAATTGAATGTTATTTTAAAGAAATATCATGTAAGGGGCGGTATTTCGAAGACTTGCATCATACTGAGAAAATATACCGCACATACCTGGAGACAAACGATGTGAGAAGAAATGTTTGCAGTATCTCAAATGTGCAGTATTCTACAGAGAGTTACAAGGGACTAGAGCACATGGAAACCTATACAGAATAAACATGTAAGTACACAATCTATCATTTTGAGTGTCTATGTTGCTAAGTGATCACGCCGTTTATCTTAAGTTCTCAATGTTAGAACCGGGCTGTGCCGTTCTGTTGACGAGTGAATTTCTTCAGAGATCACTAGGATTAGAAGGAGAACGTGATTTTCTGTTTAAATATTTAATGTAAAGTTTTAATTTCTGTTTAAGCATGTTTATTAACCTTATTATAGCTGAGATGACACGAACTTTCTATTGTAATTCAAGATTGAACTTCTTTACTGTATATGTAATAAGTATAACGAGTACAGAGCAAGAGGAAGACAACGCAAGAGATAGAGCGACAGCATAAGCAACACCATGAATAACAGCTTACAAAGTGCATTAGAACAAACACACACAAGATTACCACATCCCCCGCCTCAACACTTCTATAAAGACGTAAATGGTGGATGAGAAGAAGATCTGTCAAGAAAATTAAATAGCCCTATATCATGAAGAGCCCTTAATATTGCCGATAAATAATTTAATAATTTCCTTTATCTCGATTGGAAGACTGCAGAATCGTTACAGTGTCTTTTCTGAAATAGTGTCTTTACAAATAGCACCGAACTAAACCAAAATTGGAAAATAGAGGAAACGATGAAACAAAATCAGGAGTAAGACAGGGTTGTGTGCTCTCACCTATTCTCTTCAACATATATATAGACAGAATAGTGAAAGAGGCACAGTGCGAAAAAGACCTTATTGACATAGACAACGATCACGACGACCAATTAATCAACCAAATCATCGAATTGCTTTTTGCGGACGACCAAAGTTTAATCTATTAAGATGAAGATCAGCTACAACATCACATGAATTCACTGCTAATAGCATATAGAAAGTACAATATGAAAATCAACAAACAAAAGACCGAGACCATGAAAATCAGCAGAACACCAAGCCAAGCAAACATACAAATAGATAACCCCAGAGTAAAGCAAGTTTCTGAATTCAAATATTTAGGCAGCATTTTCACAGAGGACGGAAAACTCAATAGAGAAATATAGACAAGGTGTCAAAAAGCAAATGCAGTGGCCTACCATCTGGCACCATTACTACAACACCCAAAGATCAAGATGGAAGTGAAAAGACAGATGATAAAAAGTGTTTTCCTACCAACGCTTTGTTACCATGGGCCAAACATGGTCTCTTACAGCAACACATCACAGAAAGCTCACCACGTGTGAAATGAAATGCTTGAGGAAGGCAGTGGGAGTCACTAGGAAAGACAGACTACGAAATGAGGACATCGGAAGCAGAGTGGGCATAACTTCATGCACTGAATACATCGAAAAACAACAAATGCAGTGGTGTGGACATTTAATGAGAATGAAATACAATCAACCACCAATAACAGAATACAATAAAAAGAGATCGGATACTAGAGCTAAGGGAAGACCAAGAAAAAGATGGATAGACAATATCAAGACTACACTACATAAACACGGATACAACACAACAAGGGCGACTCATCTAGCCCTAGAACGCAAATTAAAGCTCCCATCCCTACGCTTAACGGCAAGAGTGGACAGCCAACTACATCTTCCACCTGGGAATAGACAATAGACAATAGACGATGAAAAGTGTATTAACTATAAAGAAATCTTACTGCTCAGTCAAACAGGAAAAAAAGGGAAGAAAAAAAACAATATGGAAAATAAGAGGGAAAATAGTATACGAACTAAAGAGACATCTTACTTCTCTGTGCTCAGTCACACAGGAAAAATGTTTAAAATTATGACAAAATAGAGAAAATAGAAAAGTATACTAACTATAGAAAAATAAATCTTACTGCTCAGTCACACAGGAAAAATGTGAAAATAACAATATGGAAAAATTGAGGAAACAAGAAAATATATACTAACTATAGAGAATTTATAATATGAGATTTTACTGCTCAGCCACACAGTGAAACTGTTGGATTGATTGATAGGACCATGGTCAGTGACTTCCATGAGTAACCATGTGTGTTCCGATCTCTTTCTTACACAGGAAGATCTCAGCTGTAGTGCACGAACTCCGTAGCACCGGCGAAGGTCCTGTGTAATTTTAAAGTGGATAAGACATTTTGTACTGAATTTTATTTTAAATCTTTTTCTAATGAATTTGATGGGTAGCTGCATTCCAGACTGCTCTTCTCGATTTTGAACTGCCAATGGTTTTTTTACTGCTGAAATGGAACACAGCACCTACGTTTTATCGTCCGTCTCCGATAGAACTAGGAACTCGATCTCACCTACTTGATATCAGGAATCTCTGGAAAAATAACCAGATTGCTTCACAAGGAAGCCTGTGGCCCCTGTGGCACCTGTGGCACGAGATAAACTAAGCTGGCTTCAAAATGAAAATCGGGGCATATCCTTTACAGGACGTAGCCATCAACCACAGTAAACGAGTCGTTGATTTTCTAGGCACCACTTATACGTTCAGTAGTTTGCCATTGCTTTCTGAACGGTGAGGTCTATTTTTACCTTTCGTAAAAATCTCTCTGAAACGAATTTGCTTCCAAACTTGCAGACCGTGGAGTTTGAACCTGGTGCGCTTGGGTTGTGATCGAACTCACTACTGCTTGAGCTACAGACCCTGACGTCTGTACTCAAGACATATCAAGATTCATAAATTGTGTTGTGATGTTTTCTGCTTAAAATGCAGTTGAGAGAAGAAAAGGAACTTATAATAGGAAGTGAGGAGTGTGACTAAACAATGATTCACATAAACCATCAATGTGCATACCCTTTGACATCTGTTGTGACAATCCAGACACTTATCTTCACCTTTGTTCCGGGGTCATGCTGGGGGTGAAGGGCAATGAGAGAGCAGATGCACTGGTGGGCAATTCAATGGGTCTTCGATGGACAAAAGCGACATCATCAACGCCCTCAAAGAAAACATATGCTCTGATGATTTCAACGTAGAAGGTAAAGGGTATTCTCTGCCTCGGTTGCGCAAGTTGTGCACACCGATAGGTGTGGCGTGGTGTGGCAAGACAGGAAAACCACTAGAGAAAATCCAGTAGATACATCAATCAACATAGAACTGGAGATGTTAGTTTAAACACACTGAGATACATTCTTTGAAGGAGATGGGAGCAATTATAGACATCCGATGTGCGATTATGATCCTCAAATGAACAATGACGGAAAATAGTACTTATGTGAAAATAGTACTTATGTGAAAATAGTACTTATGTGAAAATAGTACTTATGTGAAAATAGTACTTATGTGAAAATAGTACTTATGTGAAAATAGTACTTATGTGAAAATAGTACTTATGTGAAAATAGTACTTATGTGAAAATAGTACTTATGTGAAAATAGTACTTATGTGAAAATAGTACTTATGTGAAAATAGTACTTATGTGTCTGCAATGAGTGCTTTGATGTCAGTCCAATAATCAATACAAATATTATTAGAGATATCTAAAATATCTAGTTTTAACAAGGCAGTGGAAAACCATATATGTGCTTTTAAATATAAGTGTTACAGAAGTCCTTCGTATAGCATGGACAAAGAAGAGAACAAATAGATCTGTACAAATAGTCACCCGAGTGGTTACCGGGGCCCAAAGTTGGGGTGTAAAGAATAGAACCACTGCTACTTGCCACGCATGTCGTAGGAGGCGACTAAGGAGGTTTGGCTGAAATCGGATGCATGTGTCCTAAGCGTGTAGAAGTCTATGCGTTTAGGGTCTTACCAAACCAATGTGCAACGTATACACGTTCTTGGCAAAGACTAAACATATCACAGATTGATTAAAATTGGTCGTAAAGAACGAACGCAAAGAAGAAGAAGATCTGTACAGAAAAAAAGGCAAAATCAAAGAAAACTGGCTGATGCTACAAATAAGAAAGAAAAAAATGAGATATTTTGACATATAAAAAGACACGAGAGGCTGGAGAAGACTATCATGGAAAGAGGCATACCGGCAAAGATAAGAAGTGGAAGACCACAGAGAAGATGGATTCGGGATGTATCTGACGGTTTGAACCTGACGGTTGCAGAAGCAGGATATCTGGCCTATGAGAGAGAGAAATTAGGAGGACTGTTGAGGTGGGAAAGTTGTGCTCTGGACAAACTATATCATGAATGAATAAGTATTCTTCTTTTCGAACGTTCTTCACGGCCAATGTTATCATTCTTTTTGTGATATATAATTGGTTCTTTGACAAGAACGCGTGATCTACGTTGATCGATTATGCGCCTATGATGAACATGTCCGCCCATCCGGTTTCAGCCAGCTTTTTATTTACTAGGTGAACTTTCCCTAGGGTACGATCCTTTCTGCCGACTATTTCGGTCCGGATCTTCGCCTTTTCGATCACCTGTGCCGTATATTTGGGCTTTATGATCTACGCCAAACAGTGACTTACTACTGTTATTGAACTTTATGACCGTGAAGTCGTTCCGGATTAGGAACATTTCTCGGGGCTTATAAGCTTGCCCTCGGACGGCGTCTTACTCGTATAATCACCGTAAAGCTTGTCCTCGGACGGCGTCTTACTCGTATAAAACACCGTGCAAGTTTGTTCTCGGACGGCATCTTACTCGTATAAAACACCGTGTAAAGCTTGTCCTCGGACGGCATCTTGCTCGTATAAAACACCGTGTAAAGCTTGTCCTTGGACGGCGTCTTACTCGTATAAAACACCGTGTAAAGCTTGTCCTCAGACGGCGTCTTACCCGTATAAAACACCATGTAAAGTATCGGCCTTCGCCAATGTTCGGATTCGGACAGCCTGTCCGATCTTTACATTGTCGACCTTACTTTATTGTTCACTTTTGAGTTTGTTCCGGAGTAGGAACATTCTCAGCCTTTACGAGACGCGGGTCGGTACGTGGCAATTTTCAGTTCTGCTGAGCATTTTTCCTAGCCTCAGGAAACACCGGACTGGACCAATCCCAAATAATGTAGATGGACGTTTCAATCGGCGCTAGCAACGCAACTGAGATTTTGCGCTCGCCACCATCACCCGCCTCAGTTTTTCCGGGGATGTTAGTCCTTATCGCAACAGTACCTTGCACGGTTTTCCCAGAGATGGCAGTTTCGTTATGCACTAAGACGCTAATTTATGTTTTGCACTCGGTCAACCTTGCGCAGTAAATGTATCTGCGCCAGGCCACCGATACGGAGTTAGCTGCAATCTTCCCTCGTACCGACACGAGTGTAGTTTTTTTATTTGTTACGCATCTGACTTATTTATTCTTGCCCCACAGTTGGCAATGTTTGCCCCCTCCTTAGGACTTCGAGTTTCGCTCTATGTGGGCTCACGTTTCGTCACTGGATGCACCCTTCATCCTTTCCTGTTTACTAATCTCACTGTCGGCAGAGAAACTGGTAATTTGTGGCGGGACCTTTGACTTACACTTCAATCTTGTGTATGGAGTCTCTTGCTCCGGAGATGGCGATTTGCATTCGGCCCCTACTCCGGGGGAGTAGGGATTCTATCAAAGACGTTTCGCTGCTGTTTCTTTTTGTTCGGGAACTTGGGAAATATTTTGTTGGACATCGGCCTGGAGATTCGTACATTTTGTTCGTATGGACCTGCATTGCTTTTCCGTACTTGCACTGCTACCACTACCAGTAGTTCTCCCCAATCTCTGCTCCCATTAGCCAGACCGGAACCAATGTCTGTTTCCAGGGTCACCACGTGGAGGTAGGGGTCTTGATTAGTGCCGGCTCACTAATCCTGGCACACCCTCTTACACGACTTTGACCCCGAATGAGTATTAATAACTTAAACCGATAGAAAATAAATAACAATGAATTATTGAATTGTTGATCGTGACTGAACATAATAAATAAACAAGAGTTCATGTATTTGTTTGACAAAGTATTTATTGCAATAATTGAGAAGCACTATATATGGCATGTTGGATACATGAAGAAATGAAGTATATTAAACAATTGTAGAATGTTAATATAAGGGTTTATCGACACACTCATTTATTAAAATTATATCCGTCTTTGTTATTTTATTATCCATCGTCAAATAGCTTGCCTTGAGTAGAACTTTGCCACCCCAACAGTCCTTTTGGATTTCTCTCTCATAGGCCAGATGTCCCGCTTCTCCAATCGTCATGTTCAACCCATCAGTTACAACCTGAATCCATCTTCACCGTGGTCTTCCTCTCTTCTTTACCGGTATGTCTCCTTCCGTGATGGTCTTCTCCAGCCCTTCATGTCTTTTTATATGTCCAAAATACCTCAATTTTCTCTTTCTTATTTTAGCATCAACCAGTTTTCTTTGATTGTAAGTTCTTTCTGGATAGATCTATTTGTTCTCTTCCTGTCCAAGATATACGAAGGACTCTTCTGTAACACATATTTAAAAGCACATATATGTTTTTCCACTGCTTTATTAAATGTCCATGCTTCACACCCACACGTTGCCACTGGATATATACATGTTCTTAGTATTCTGACTTTGCTTTCCTATCAGTTCCATTCCATACTGTTTTTAGTTGGTTTTATCGTTTGTTTTGGTATTATTATTACTCATACAAAATGTATTCCGTCGCATTCTGTTTGCTTGATTTAATGTAATATTAATCTGTTCTGCAAAATTACGTGTCCTTCATTGGCAAAACACGTAATCACAGTACTGTAGTTTTCCAAATTGCAAAAACAATGTCAAAATTGTTTTTGTAATTTGTAAAACTCCTTGAAAAACAATAAGGCAGCGGGTGATGACAACATTACTGCAGAAATGATCAAAGCGGCTGATGATACAACTATTAGCCAGTTGCAAGTACTATTTAATAAAGTATGGGAAGAAGAAACTGTCCCAGATCAATGGAAGAAGGAATAATTGTTAAGATCCCCAAAAAGGTGATCTCAAAGATTGCAACAACTGGAGAGGGATCACCTATTATCAGTAATGACCAAGACTTTCTGCAAAATCATTCTTAATAGAATCAAAGGAGCAGTGGACACAACCCTGAGAGAAGAACAAGCTGGTTTTAGACCTGGGAGAAGCTGCTTAGACCAAATAATTACCCTACGACTAATTTTGGAGGAACATATTGAGAAGCAACAACCACTCATACAAAATTTCATCGATTTTAAAAAGCCTTTGATAGTCTACACAGAATCTCTCTGTGGAATATTCTGAGATGCTATGGAATACCAGACAAAATAATAAACATTATAAAGAGCCTCTATGATGGTTCACAGTGTGCAGTTCGCACTGATGGTGGACACAGCGACTGGTTTATGGTTGAAATCAGAGTAAAGAAAGGCTGTATTCTATCTTCGCTATTGTTTGGAGTGGCCATTGACTGGGTGATGCGAAAATGTTGCAGAGGCGAAACTGGCATCGATTGGGTAGAAAATAGTCAACTAGAAGATTTGGATTTTGCAGACGATATTGCCTTGTTAAGTAGAAACAACCAAGATATGAAAAGAAAAAAAGACAACTTGTCATCTATAGAATCAAAAGTTGGACTGCAGATAAGCTATGAAAAACAAATATAATGAAGACACCTATGGCAAGTAATGCAGATATCACACTGGAATCTAAAATGATAAAAATAACAGAGCAGTTCATCTATTTAGGTAGCAATTTTGATTGCACAGGAAATGTTAAAAAGAAATTATGATTCGAATTGGCAAAGCAACATCAGCTTTTAAAAGTCTAAATTAAATATGGAACTGTAAGTTATATAGTATTAAAACTAAATTACGAATTTTCAATTCAAATCTTGTATCAATCCTAACATATGCCAGCGAGAGTTGGAAAATGACTAAAGAAATAGAAAGCAAGTTGAATGCATTTGAAAATAGATGTCTACGAAAAATAATGAATATAAAATGGAACGAATTCAGGAGAAGTGATGAAATCAGAGACATGTCTGGTCAACCACTAGTGACAACTGTTATAAGAAAGAGAAGATGGAGATATGTTGGGCACACCTTGAGGAGAAATGATCAGCGAATATCAAAGCAGGCATTGAAGTGGGATGCAAAGGGTTCAAGAAAGAGAGGTCGACCTAAGGAGACCCTGAAGCGAACTTTGCTGAGAGAGGCAGGAAATATCGGTCTCAGTTCCATGGAGGAGATTGAGTGAGTTGCCCAGGATAGAGCGGTATGGAGAAATTACTTGCAGGCCCTATGTAAAGTATAACGGTACGAGAGGAATTATTATTATTATTTAATTTGTACCACTACAGTACTTTGTGATTACGTGTTTTGCCAATCAAATAGTTTTACTGTAGTCTCATCTATTTTGTGTCCTTCATTAACAACTTCATCGTTCTGATTCGATGTACAGGCTCACAGTATTTGTTAATAAAACGCAAATCTAGTTTACTTGCTAATTTTGTACATGTTGCAGGTGGAATAAATGACACAGTGAAAGTGCTTAAATTTCGGTAAAATACGTGAACCTCAATTGAAATCTAATAATTTGACTTTCGCCCATGTGGTGCTGAGGCCATCAAGGGGAGTAAATAATAGTAACACCCGACCTACTAAGAATGTCGTAAGAGGAAACTGAGATAGGTACTTAGGAAGCTACCCTAGAAAATAAAATGCATCGCAGAAACCAGATGTGCTGGCCTACTTGTAGGCGCATAATTGGCGCAACTTACAATCGCTCCTAGGCTCGGATCACATACACATCACAACGAGTGGTTTACATGTTGTCGATATAGATCGTTTGAAGAAGGATAAGAAGAAGAAACGAGTTGGCTCAAATCTAATTTGACAGAGTCAGAAAACTGATCAAATATTCATTTGGTCCAACTTTATTAAAACATTACTCGATGTTGTTCTTTGACATCGTTCAATTCATTTTTTTCTTTTTCTTTGAATTGATCAAAAAATAAGGCTTCCGTTTCTTCACCGATTTTTCCAATTCTGAATTTGATGTATCAACTGATTCAAAAGGTTTCTCATCCTTTTGAAGAATGATAAAACCAGTAAAGCTTGCATAAATTTCATCTGGACTTCCGGACAGGAAAACTTCTCGAGGTGCTTTAACATAGACTCTATCTCCTTTGTTAATAGCTAGAACGACTGTGTTTGCTGTAATAGAAAGATAAGCTTTGTTAATACCCAGAACGACTGTGTTTGCTGTAATAGAAAGATAAGCTTTGTTAATAGCTAGAACCACTGTGTTTGCTGTAATAGAAAGATTTAAAAAAAGACTTAGTGCACTTGTAATGAAATTGATATCTAAATTGAAACATTGATGTGATATGAAGTGTATGATTGAATCTTATTTTAATACGCCTGAGCAGTTACCCGGGGCCCAAATTTGAGGCGTAAAGAATACAACCACTGTTACCTGCCACACATGTCGTAATAGGCGACTAAGGAGGTTTGGCTGAAATCGGATGCACGTGTCCTAAATGTGTAGTCTATGCGTTGAGGGTCCTACCAAATCAATGTGCAACGTATATACGTTCTTGGCAAAGATCAAGCGTATCACAAAGTCGTCGTAAAGAACGAAAGCAAAGAAGAAAAAGAATCTTATTATCGATGTAAGGAAGACTGCAGTAAAAGTCGATTTGCTCTATTAAATCGTTTAATATCTTCATATGGTACTTTGCGATCTCATGGACTCGAAGCAATACATTCCTACGCATCTTAGTACTTTCTCTTCTCATGCTCCATATTCTATATGTGTATATGTTAAATGTATGTATGTTATATATATATATATATATATATATATATATATATATATATATATATATATAGGCTTTTAATAACGTTTTGTCGTATTGAGAAAAATGCAAGCTACAGAAATGTCTGCATATATTTATGGAAATGTTAGTAATAGTTGCAACATTCAGATTATTGAATAACATGTAGAGATCATCACCCTACAGGACGCATACAGAACTGAATATATACGCAAAAAAATGTGCGTTCAGTTTTATGTATGGATCAGCCCATGAGGTGCCACCGGGCCACAAAGGAAGCAACGAATAGTACTACTGGCGGCCTACAAGACATTTTGTAAGAGGCGACTACAACATATAAGGAATCTAGCTATCTATGGAAGCTACTCTAGTAAAAGAAATGCACTCAGGCTCAGATCACATACAAATCTCAAAGAGTGATTAACAAGTGGTCGATAAGGAGCATTCGAAGAAGAAGAAGAAAAACATATACACATAAAACAAGTAAACAGAGAAACAGTCACATAAGAGGTTTTGCGTGAAGATGCAGTTAAAGATTTCTCCGAATTCGTTTTAATAAAAGAATATTTAATACTGAGATTATTCGACGTCCATTCATCAAATAGAAGAGGGAACGAAGATCAGAGAAGATCCTGGTTTGCCATCAAGAGCTAGTCGGGACAGAGCTTCTCCACACTCGCTCAAGGAGTTGAAGACAGAGACTCTTGACCTGCTTTCTGTGCAATCTCCACAGTGACACCACTACGACACTAGCGGGTTATGGACTGTATTTATTTATTTATATTATTCATCTAAAATGTTTATGAAGAAACATGAAAGAAGACAGTTAAGGGGTTGAGACGTATATTAAGAATACAGAATATCAGTAAACCACATGGGGTTCCAGAAATTAAATCTATTATATGGAATCCAGGTGGAAAGATGGGTAGCGGAAGACCTAGATGAGCGTTTCCCAAAGTGGGCAGTACCACCCCAGTGGGAGGTGAAGTGTTCTAGGGGGCGGTAGTGTGTTCAGAAGAATCTGGGAGTGTTCAGGGATTAGAGGTCAGGGGCTCCTAAAGAAGAAATTAATCATTATTATTTTAAAATAAATTATTTTCGTGATTTTGCGATTGAATAGTCATTTAAAATTTGAATTCTGCATTTTAATTCATCTTCTGCCCGTCTTACATGATCATTTTTTTCATCAATTTTCTTTTACATGCAGAAATCATCTGACAATTAACAATGTATTACAGAAATATATATCAATTTTTATGTCAAAAGAAAATATAGCATGTATATATGGAGGAGGGCGTTGACAGACTGTTATAATATGAAGGGGGCGTAGCAAAGTTTATGTTGTACAAAGTGGGCGTTGGGCGGAAAAAGTTCGGGAATCTATGACCTAGATGGACATTGAGACGAACTGTAGACATAAAGAAGAATCGAAAATAAACTGAAATTAACTATGTTGGCTTACTCAAAACATATCAAGAAGAATACATTGTGTTGTCATGCCTTCTGCTTTAAATAAAGTTGCGAGAAGAAGAGGAACTTAAAATATGAAATAAAGAACCAAATTAGTTTTACGAAGCTTAAATATTAGAGACAACAACGTTTCGATCAACATTTCTATATCAAGTAAAGGATACGTGAACAACAACGATACAGAATGATAGTCATATTTGAAAGACTAAATAGAAAACTTCAAAACAATTGGTGAATCCCTTAGTGCCTTAGATAACGACAAGAAAAAGTAAAAAGTAAAGGAACCCTTTCATACCTCGTGGTATATAGGGCAATACAGTGTTAGGACTGTATTTTTCATTGACCGTCGACAGATGATGTGGTCAGCATCACGCCGGCCGCCTTTACTTTCCCACAGCATGTCTGGTACCCAGTTGAGGCTGGGTCGACCTGAGAAAAATCGGTCGGAAAAATTCCACGCTCACAGCGGTAGTTGAACCCAGACCACCAGCCTTGAGAAGCGAGTTCACTAACAACTACGCTACGCTGCTCTTAGATAACGACAAAATGAAACTAATATAATAAAACAGAAAATTAAAATGTGCTAATTTTCAACCTAGTATATATGTATTATACTTGCATTATAAGAGAACAGAAACACTATCCTACTTAAATTGCATCGACAATGGAAACATTGATTTTATATTAAGTTCTTCTTCTGCTTCGAACGCTTCATATCAACCAGTTGTTAGCCACTCTGTGTGATATGTACGTGATCTAGCATACGAGCGATTTTACATTGTGCCAGTTATGCGCATTCAAGTAGGCTAGCAAATCCGATTTCTGCAACGCTTTTATTTACTAGGTAGCTTCCTAGCTTCTACCACAGTCGACCTCACCACATGCCTTGTAGGTTACAGTGGTACTATTCTTTGCTCCCTTACGCGATCCAGAACACAGGTCGTGTAGTTAGATAAAAACGAATACAAAATCTATTTTAGCGAGATTATTCAACTTGCTGCAGTGAAATATACTCTTGCTTGTCATTACATTATAATCCTAGTAAGTATTAAATAAGTCTGAATCATCTTTAATAGCAAAATTATAATGTCACAAAATAAACTAAATGGAACGAATTCAGCTGAAGTGATGAAACAGAAAATGGTTGGTCAACCACAAGTGAAATATTATAAAAGAGAAGATGGAGAATATGTTGACACATCTTGGACGAAATAATCAACAACATCAAAGTTGGCATTGAGTGATGCAAAGCTTTCAAGAAGAGAGGATGATCTAAGGAGACCGTAAAACGAACTTTAATGAGAGAGGCAATAAATACGATCTCAGTTCCATGGAGGAGATTGAGCGAGCTGCCCAGGATAGAGCGGTATGGGAGAAACTGCTTGCAGCCTATGTAAAGTACAACGGCACGAGATGAATTATTAAATTAAAATGTAACTGAGACGATATACGCTGGTTCAAGAATCGACGATCTACCAGGGTAATGCCATTCTTTTTTGTGATCAAATATCTTCGTAAGTGCCTATTTGTTATTTAACAAACTTTGATTGTTACTGAGCTACGGAGTTTGTTCTTTGTCAGACGAACTATTGACAGTAGTCATGCACTTTCAGTCGAGAAGGATCAAACCTTCTTTAGTAACTCGAGGTGGCCCTGGCTGCCCAGGTCTTCGTAGTTGACTACGGTGACTATCCTCTGTAAGTGCGGGTTCAACTCGCGGACTGGCAAAAAGTCTACATGTTCCAGATTTTACGGTGTTCGTTGAATCGACTGTCTGAAGGTTACGATGTCCATGACACTGAGCTCGAAAACTTTAGCAAGTTTCTGGGTCGAAAAATAAAAAAAAGCAACTCGCGGTAACGAAAGTCAAAATTTGTCTTGAAACCTTTTAATTAAAAAAGTCTTTCTTCTTCTGCTTCTCTTCCTGTTCACCTTTCATTTTCCAACGAAGACATCAAGGTGTTCAACAAACTTCTTCCCAGCTTTCCTCTCTCCTCCAAAACCCTTAAATTCTTTCCATACTTTACCTATCCTTTTAATTTCAGCTCTCTTAACTCTCTTATCCAGAAATGTCCAGGACTTCTCTACTCTCTTTCCCTGCAGGTTTCAAAAAAACGGTGGTCAATGTCTTCATATGCTTCCCGGTCGTTCTTCTCTCAAAATGTGTCCTATCCATTTTGCCAGCGCTCTCTTCCATTAGCTCTTTTCTCTCATTGCATATCTGCTAAGTTATTTCTCTGAGTTCTCTTCGTAATCCCCATTATACCCTTTCAGACCTTCCATTCTACGTAAACATCCATTTATGAAAGTCTGTAGTTTTCTGGTGGTTTATGTTGTTGTCCTCCATGTTTCGAGGCCATATAACAGCACTGACTTCCCATTAATTAAAAAGCAACTCTTAAACCTTTTTTAAAAAGCAACAACTCTAAAACATGATTTGGTAGTTAAAGTAACTGTTCTCCCTCTAGAATAGGATTTACAGTAACCACCTAAGCTGAACTAAACTAAACAAACGTTTTATTTCTTAAGATAACTTACATCCAGCTCCAAAACCAGCAGCTACCCCAGTCCCATAAGCAGAAACAATATAATTGTCATTTCTGTACAGATTAATCAAGAATTTCTCGCCCTCAGTAGACAAGGCACTGATGCTAAACACGTACACACCTTTCTGAAATAAACACAATATAATAGTCATCATCAACAAACAACATGTCCTGAGCAGAAATTTGGGATCCCAGCCAGGGCCGTGCGGTATATTTTCTCAGTATGATGCAAGTTGTGAAAATGTCGCCCCTTAAATGAATAAATCATAAATTGTGTACATCAATATCGGAATAACATAGACCAATACGGAAAAGCTTTGCATAACGATTTTTAATTATTGAGTGATTCAAAATGTATTTTTATGTCCTTGCTTATGACGTACCCTTGCGGTACCACCTGATGCGGCCGTCTCTCTGTATTATAGCACGGCACAGACCTGACACCAACAATCCTTCGGAATTTGTCCTCTCATCTACCAGATGTCCCGCCTCTGCAGCCGTCATATTCAAACCATCAGCTACATTCCGAATTCATTTTCTCCGTGGTCATTCTCTTTCCTCATCAAACGACATCAGCATCCCTCTTGCCGGTATGCCTCCTCTCCTGATGATCTCCAACCCTCGTGTCTTTTAAATGCCCAAAACATTCCACTCCACACCTTCTCCCTTATAATACTATCCATCCCTCAACGATCCCGAGTTTCCTCTGAACAAATCCTCCAATACAATCTTGTAATGTAATAAACATAAAAGACTATAACTTGAACCAATAAAACATAAGGGGTAGATTAGGCATGTAATCATGTGCACTATTACGTAGAAATGGTTAAATATTCAGGAATAGAAGCTCTTTGAAGCAGGTAGCACGACTTAGAATATTCAGGTGTTCAAGAAAAGCAGTCCGATTGACAAGCTTGATTTGTCAGTCGGGCTACTTTTATCTTGAACACATAAAGTTATTAAAGAACGAATTCTTCTTCTTCTTCGAACGCTCCATATCAACCACTTGTTAACCACCCTTTGTGATTTATATGTGATCTGAGCCTTATAGTGATTATACGTTGGGCCAGTTATGCGACTACAAGTAGGCAAGCACATCTGGTTTCTGCGATGCATTTTATTTACTAGGGTAGCTTCCCTAGGCCCCTACCTCAATCGACTCTTACGACATGCCTTGTAGGTCGCAGTTGTACTATTCTTTGCTCCTCTTGCGAGCACCGACAATAACTGCTTCGTTGTTCAATTTCATACTAGACTCATGCTATCTATCAATTCTCGAATCCTGTTTTACCTATCAGCGTCAGGTCTAAAAAGGAGACACATGGAGCGAGCCTCCCTATGCGCCTTATCTTTATGTATTTTCTCCAGTCCTGATTTGCGTTACAGTTTTGGCATATGAAGAGATTTCTAGAACGGGCCTTTGTGTGGGCTTCATAAACAGTGTTTTCCGTCGCCACTGTTATCTCTGAGGTAACAGAGACTCAAACAGTTTTGTTTAAAAACTGTCAAAGATCTCAACGGAACGGAGACATGAGCATGTCCTGCAAAACTCTTCTCTCTTGGAGGAACTGAGATGTACATATAGTCACACCCCGTCGACCTGAAAACTATGCTTTGAGAAACCTGACTGATCTGAAACACACTGTCCAGTATGTGGTCCAAATTGGATTAAGCACGTGACTATATATCACCGAAGAAAAACATACTAATGAAAATATATTACAAATCTAATACAATAACTATAATATTACTTTCGGGGCTGTGAACACTCCATCCTCCTTGTTGTAACCAAGGCCATTGTTTGTGAGGACCTTCTCGTATTTTAGTGTCTCACCTTCTGGAATGGTCTGTTTGTTCTCAATTACAGCAGTAAAGGCAATGTTCTGACCTGAAAGATGTACAGACACAACAGACGTAACTTTAAATTCAGTTAAAATTCAGGGAAGGAGATATCATGCAAGAAACAAGTTATCTAGGCACAAGTTAGGAAGAGATAGAAGGGCCAATTAGTTTCCTCACGTAAGAACATTGAGAATTGTACTCAATGAAAAACCCTCTTGCGTACAATTCGATAAGGTAAATCGAGATGCATTAACTTCAGTGAATACATTAAAAAATATCCCATAAAAGATCTACATCCCAGCTGTTTGTCTATTATATGATGATAATGATTATGATGATGATGATGATGATGATGATCGTACTTGCCCATGACGGTATGTTTTATGGATGAATTGGTGACTTACGAGATTATTTGGTTTAAAGTGAGAAAGAGTTGCGCAGTTTGTCGATCTCACTCTCTCACCCAATTCATTCTGTGTCCAGTGGCAGGACAAAGTAAAGACGACTGGTGAAGGACCCGGGTGCAGCGGATGACCAGAGCATTCTAGGTGCATGGCCGTGCTCACTAAGCTCCGCAGAGTGGTTTTTTTTCAGAAGCCGTCTTGGCTGTTGAACCAGAGTATGGCTTCTTTTCCCTCAGTATGCAGTCCAGTCTTCGCATGCAGGGTTGGCAACGCTGTATTAGCAACGAATCGGTTACTCACCATATCACATACAAAGTTAGTAACTCCTGACCCCTTTTTCATAAAAAAATTTAGCGTAAGGAAATTGCTATTCATAATATATAATATCACAGGGATGCACTCTCTTTCTCTCTCTTTAGCCTGTTACGCCCTTGGCGTTTAGGGCAGCAACAAACGTACACCATTCTTCCCTGTTCATGGCCTTCCTCTGTATTGTGTTCCAGCTATGATTCATTTCCTTCAGCTCTTGCTCTATCGTTCTCCTCCAGGTCATCTTGGGTCTTCCACGCTTTCGCCTACCCTCTGGAGTCCATCTCAGTGCAGTTTTCGTGTCGGAGCCAGTCTCCATGCGCATCACATGTCCAATCCATCTCCAGCGTCGTCTTCGGATGATAGTTCCCATATTCTCTTGTTGGCATCGTGCAAGCAATTCTTGATTCGAGATAGTAGTCGGCCAGTACACGCGTAAGATTTTTCGCAGACAAGTTGTATGAAAGGCGGAGAGTCTGGACATATCCTGTACATTCATAATACATAATATCACAGGGATGCACAGTTTCTAGTATCTCATAGTAGAAGAAAGAAACATTTGAAGATTTTGTAATACGCCTTCTTTATGACTAGCCTCTATCTGATAACTAATCTTCTCATTATTTCAATGTACAGCTGAATCGGACATGCTTGCGAGGTGGATGGGGATGTAACGCCTGCTCTGCAACTATTTGTAAGTGCAAGCTGTCCCACAGTTTTCTTCATTTAAAGCAAACAATTAGTGTACAATGCCAGCTATCGTTTTTTAACATCAAAGTATTTCAGATACATTACTTACCTGCAATCTGTCCAATTAGCATGAGCAAAGTAGCACCGAAAGCTGATATCGAAAACATGATGATGTCCTACTGAAACATAAACCAGAAAACTTAACAAACAGGGAGTTTACCCAGTGCATATAGTATATTGTACATTGTTTATATTGCACTGGAAATGTTTGATTGCATTTGTAACTTTTTAAAAAGAAATGTCAAAACATCGTCAGCTTTGAAAAGTCTAAATAAAATATGTAACTACAAGTTATACAATTGTAAAACAAAATTAAGAATTTTCAATTCCAATATTGTATCAGTTCTAACATATACCAGCGAGAGTTGGAAAATGAATAAAGATATGGGGTCAAAGGCTCATGTGGTCATGGTGGTAACATGAGCCAGGGTTAGCGAGGGGCGCGCTAACCAAGACCCTGCCCCAATCTACACGCGGTGACCCTGGAAACAGACTCTGGTTCCGGTCTGGCTAAGAGGGCAGGGATCGGGGAGAGAAAACTACTGGTAGTGGTAGCAGTGCAATTACGGAAATACAATAAAGATACATACAGGCAAAACGCACAAATCTCCTGACCGATGTCCAACAAGATATTGCCAAAGTCCCTGAACGCAAAGAAACAGCAACGAAACGTCTCAGACATGGATGAGAGGTGCATCCAGTGACCAAACGTATGCCCACGTAGGGCGAAGCTCGAAGCCCTGAGGAGGGGCAAACATTGCCAGCCCGTCGGCAAGAATAAATAAGACAGGACCGAAACGAATAAAAGTCTACCCTCGTGTTGGTGCGAGATAAGATTGCAGCTGACCCCGCATCGGTAGCCTGGTGCAGATACATGTACTGGGCAAGGTTTGCCGAGCGCAAAAGAACAAGTTGCGTTTAGTGCATAACGAAACTACCGCCCTGGGAAAACCGTGCAAGGTACTGTGCGACTAAAAATTAACATCCCCGGAAGAACTGAGGTTGGTGATGCCAAACGGAACTGCCAGCCTTGGGGCAACCGGGCAAGGTTTGTTTGCAGTCGTAACTAACATCCCCGGAATAACTGGGGCGGGTGATGGCGGCGAGCGCAAAATCCACAGTTACGCTGATAGCGCCGACCGAAACGACCCTCTACATTATTTGTACTCGGCCCCATGCCAGTGCTTTCGAGGTAAATTGCAAATTGCCACGTACCAATGCGCGTCTAGAAAAGGCCGAGAATGTTCCTTCTCCGGATCATACTCAAAATGTACGGTAAAGCAAGGCCGACAATGTACGGATCAGACAGGAAGTTCGGGTCTAAACATTGGCGAAGGCCGATACTTTACACGGTGTTTTATACGAGTAAGACGCCGTCCGAGGATAAGCTTACAAGCCCCGAGAAATATTTCTCAGTCAGAACGGGCATAAATAGCGTAACTCACTGTCCCGGCGTAGATCTCAAAGCCCAAAAATACGGCAAAGCTGATCGAATCCTAGGGAAAGCTCACCCTAGTAAATCAAAAGCTGGCTGAAAACGAACACCCCACCGAAGGATAAGCAACTGAGCTCAAATAGGTGCTGAAGGCTGGTGCACGTACATCACGTTCTGATGTGTGGCTGTTTATATATCACAATGAGAATGATTAAAACAGGCCTAGAACGATCGAAGAAGAAGAAGAAAGATATAGAAAGCACGTTGAATGAATTTGAAAATAGATGTCTGCGAAAAATAATGAACATAAAATGGGACAAATTCAAAAGAAGTGATGAAATCAGAAGCATCGTTGGTACTATACCATGCATACAGTACATCGAGAAGCAAAGAATCAAGTGGTTCGGCCATCTAATGAGAATGGAACCACATTTACTACCATCACGTGTCTATAATAATCGACGCTCAGGGCGCAGAGTACGAGGCAGGGAAAGAACACGATGGATAGATAACATCTCAGAGTCCCTGCGAAAGCATGGGCTGACAACTTCAAGCGCAACACATCTGGAACAAGATAGAAAACTAACTCTCCCCACGGCTCTTCACGGCAACTGTGGTTAAGATAAGATAAGATTAAACCAGAGATATCTTTGGTCAACCAGTAGTAACAACTGTTATAAGATGGAGAATATGGAGATATGTTTGGCATACCTTGAGAAGAAATTATCAAAAATATCAAATTAGACATTGAAATGGGAGTCAAATGGTTCAAGAAAGAAAGTATGATCTAGAGCATAGGAACCCAAAGTGGGTGATACTTTGGGAACCTACCCCCAAAGTCCCCAAAGTGGGTGTCCCCACCCACAGGTCCCCAAACTGTTAAAATGGGGAAGGGGGAGGGGCGTTACAAAGTGTATGTCGTACAAAGTGGGCGGTATGACGAAAACGTTTGGGAACCTATGACCTAGGAGAATATCTAAATACACTTAGTGACACGTCAATCAATCAAATGCCATGCCTGCCGGCGTAGGCGATCATGTTTCTCCACAATTCTCTTTGCTTGGTGCATGTCCTCAGTTCTGACATCGATCTTGTGTCGAACCATGATGTCAGACCATCCAACATCTTCTACCTCTGTCTTCCACGATCTCTCCTTCCATGAATGTTATCTGTTATCACCAAAATGTTCTAAACCTTCTCTTCGCATTATATGCTCGAAGAACCTTGATTACCAGATTCGTATTCGTTTGATAAGGTCTCATTGTCTGCAGACTTTAGTTAAAACCTACTCGTTTTTCTTCGCTGTCCAAAGAATTTTCAGCATTCTTCTGTAAAACCACATATCTGTGGCTTTCGATGATCGTATTGATTGTATATTCATTGTCCATGATTCGCAGGCATACAGAAGAAGTGACAGAAGCGAGAAACTAACGTCAGAAAAAAAGATGACATTTATGGACATGTCCGGAGTGCTATGATGATAGTCCTCATATAACTGATGACTGATAACTGATAACTGATGACATTAGAAGTATCAAATAATAAAAAATTGAATATTCAGCGCAAATAACATTTATGAAGTCATCCCAGTGAACATATTACATTCAACAAACTCAAACTTGTGAGTTCAGTACACTAAAAGATACATTCATCATCATCAAGTAGCTTGTTCCTTCAAGGAACCTGGCTCTCATGACAGAAGCCCTGACAACAACTCTCTGCTCTGTGCAAGTTGACCGGCGTCAGCAGTAATCATTCTCAGATCATCAAAGTGGTCAAAGGCTCATGGTGGCAACAATGTGCCAGGGTTAGCGAAGGGACGCGCTAACCAAGACCCCGCCCCTTACCTCCACGTGGTGACCATGGAAACAGACTCAGGTTCCGGTCTGGCTAAGGGAGGCAGGAATCGGAGAGAACTACAAGAGTACGGTAGTAGTGCAAGCTAGGAACGCATCTCCTGGCCGATGTCCGATAAAGTATGGCCAAGTTCAAAAGGAAGTACGAAACAGCAGCGTACGGGCGTCCGCGAACACAAAGTGGCGGTAGTGCAAACTCGGAAAACCAATGCAAGGGCCGGAAATCCATGAAAAACACACACATTTCCTGACCGAAGTCCGATAAAATATGAATAAGCTCAAGATAAAGCACGAAAAAGCAGAGTACGAGCGTCCGAGAACAAAAACTCTCCCAGACTAAATGACCGAATTCAAGGGAAGAGAGGTGCACCCCAAAACGAACGCGTTAGGCAGCGTGCCATGGCACTCCCGATGCACGATAAATGGGGTATAACTGGTGACGGCGGCACAAGGGAAGACTGCGATAAAACTCCGTACATGAGGCCAAGCGCGGACTAAGATACTGGGCAGAGTTGACCGAGCGGAAAACCCAAAGTTACATTCTAGCGCCTTACGAAACTGCCCTCCTTGAGACAGCCGGGCAGGGCACGATTGTTCACGCAATTAATATCCCCGGAAATAGCAGGGCGGGTGATGACCGGCGAGTGCACAATCTAAAGTTGCGCTAATAGCGCCGATTGAAATGACCCATACATTAAGATGTGCTGGGCACAGCCAGGGTTTCCGGATCAAAGGAAACGACAGAGCAAATGCAAATAGTCTAGTGCCAACCCGAACGTCCATAAACCGTCACAGGACTCTTTTCTCCTCGTAGAGAACCACTGCAGCCTTGAAGTTTTGGTTAGGGACACTCAAAGTCTAGCGGAGTAAACGGTAATCAAAACTGGACGATAGGCAAACCAAGAAGTCCATTAACAAAACAGTTATAGCTGGGCAGATGAAGCTTATAAGCACGGGAGGGCAGGTTGTCTACGGATCGCTGCCCTGAAAGAAAATAGCAACCTGCTGCCTTGTGGGTTTGGCTGGGGACGGCCAAATGCTAACGGAGAGCGAACACAGTAAACGTTGGTTGAAATCGGAAACACAGCCGAAGGATAAGCAACTGAGCTCCAATTGGCGCTGAAAGCGGTGATGTAGCTACCCATGCTAAGGCTGCATGTACCAAATTTTATCATGAATATGTTTAATATAGAATCTCGATATGGTGCTACGCCTGTGGAGATTCGTTGGGCAGGATGAGTGCCGGGCCCCATGCCTCGAAGGGGCCCGTTTTTGCTACCGACGGTCCCCGCCCTCCATCTCGGCAAAGCAGCGAGCGAGGCCCACTGAAAAAGCTATTGGTTCAATACGGCAAAGTACTGGCCAGAGACGATTAAACATTGTGCAATGGAATGCCGAAGGTATTCATCACAAAAAGCAAGCACTCGCAATAAGACTTGCAGAAGACGAAATTGATGTTTCGTGCATACAAGAGACCAATCTAAATGCCCAACATAGATTCGGGATCAGAGGTTACCAAACCTTCAGATTAAACCGAGAAGGGCACAAGGGCGAAGTCCTCACCCTTGTACGGAACGGCATTCCAGCTAAGCAAACAGAAGTAAACACAGGAAGTGCCGGCGCAGCAGAGATCGCAGGCGTCCTAATTACATGTGAAGAAATGCAGATTCTTCTGTATAACTTATATTGCCCAAGTGAGATCTCGCTGTCATTCGACGCAATGAGCATCAAGGATACAGCATGCATGGTGATCGGTGATTTCAATAGCCACTCAGAAAAATGGGGTTACCTCGAAACGAACAGGAGAGGCGTAAAAGTGGAAGACTGGGAGATAGAGAACAACCTGTTATTTATCAATGACTAAGATGATCCGCCAAACCTTCTACTCGAGAAGGTGGCACACAACTAGAACCCCCGATTTGGCCTTCGCAACAAGTGACCTTTCCACAAAAAACATTACGTATGGTCACAACGCAACTCGGAGATAGTGACCATAGGCCCGTCAAACTGCAAGTAGACCTAAAATTTGTACCCGAGCCCAAAATGTGGATGTCACGATGGAACTATAAAAACGCAAATTGGAAACAGTACGAGGCACTGACATATGCTAATGTTGAGCGCATCAACATGCATGAAAAGAAACACATGCGATCCGTGGCAAGGAAACTCTCACAAGCAATCCTGAAAGCGGCACGGAAACCATTCCTAGAGGCGCACGGAAGGATTACAAGCCATACTGGACAGCAGAGGTTCAGAAGTATGAAAATGACCTTGAATTGGCAAGGACTGAGACAGAACAGACACAGCCAGTAACGACCAATGCTTACAAGGCAGCAGCAGCTAAATACAGAAGGGAGGTCAAGCTATCAGCACGACAGAGTTGGGTTGATAAGACCGAATCCCTGAACCTTGATAGGGACGGCCATAAATTGTGGAAGTTAGCAAAAGCGCTGAGTGACGAAAACACCAACCGACCCCCAATAGTCCTTGAACAAGATAAAAAGATGTCCTCGGAAGGGAAGCCGTAAACATTCTAATGCAAAAATATGCCAAAGTCAGCAGAGTAAGCATAGCAAAAGAAAAGTCGATGACACAATGAGAAAAGCCAGAGCCCTCCAAGCCGAGCCAAGAAAAGCCGATAGTCACCTAACGGATACATTCACCAGAAACGAGATGGAAGAGACATTAAGGGAGCTCAAGCTCAGAAAATCGTCTGGAAAGGATGGGATTACAAATGAGATGCTTAAAAATTTGGGAACTAGAGCAAATACAGCTCTACTGGCCGTCCTAAATATGTCGTGGAGGACAGGCATAGTTCAAAGAGAATGGAAAGAAGCTATCATGGTACCCATCCTATAGCCAGGCACAGGTAAACTCGACCCAGCGAGTTACAGACCAATAAGACTCCTAAGCTGCACGGGCAAACTCATGAAACGCATGGTGAACAAACGGATATCTTGGCAATTGGAAAGCAAAGGGCTTCTCATGGCACAACAGGGAGGCTTTCGGAAGAACCGATCTACAGAAGATCAAGTAACCTACATCGCCCAGGAAATCGAGGATGGTTTCAAGAAGAAACATACACTTGCAGTTTTGGTGGATATGGAGGAAGCGTTTGACACGGTCTGGAAAGAGGGGCTAAAACTGAAACTCCTCAACCTCGGTATAAAGCGAAGAATGTACAAATGGTTTGATAGATACCTAGAGAACAGAACAGCAAGGGTTCAAGTTCAAGGGTTCAGAAGCATGAAGGCCACATTAGAGCAAGGAGTCCTCCAAGGAGGAGTGCTCTCACCAACTCTCTTTCTAATCTTTGTCAATGACATAGCAACATGTCTACCAAAGCGAGTACACTCTGCCATGTATGCCGACGACCTGGCAATATGGGCGTGGGAAGAGTCAATGCCAATAGCAACAAATCGACTGCAAGATACGCTAAATAACTTGGAAATGTGGTCAAAAAAGTGGAATATGAACATAAACCCCACAAAAACAACTTCTCGCGGGAGCAAAGAATAGTATTACTGCGACCTACAAGGCATGTCGTAAGAGGTGACTGAGGTAGGGCCTATGGAAGCTATCCTAGTAAATAAAAAGCGTCGCAGAAATTGGATGTACTGACTAACTTGAAGACGCATAACTGGCACAAAGTACAAACGCTCTTAAGCTCGGATCACATAGAAATCACAACGAGTGATTAACATGTTGTCGATATAGACCCTTCAAAGAAGAAGTTGAAGAAATGCCCTGATTTCCTGAAATGACAAGCGTATGTCGAGATCACCGTATCAATCACGAAAGCCGCAACTCCTGAAAAAAAGCACAGTGATCTATATAATTTAAATGCACTCTTGAATTGAACGGCTGTGGTAGATTGTGAAAACCTGTAAAGGATATGCCACAACTTTCATATTCAATTTCATTAGTTACGAACATTGCACACACAAAAAAACAGTCTTAATGTTAAAATACCTTGTTACTAATGTAAATATACACTATATGCAAAGGCTTATGTTAACGTTACTATTGTTATGTTTAACAGTTAACTTACCAAGTGTTTTTGTAGATGTATGTGTAACTAATGAATAAGTTTATTGTTTTTATACAGTATTTTCTGTCTGACATTGGGGAACAATTTATCCTTGATAATTTCTTTGCTATTATATTATTGTAAGTTAATTGTGCGAAATTGGAGATAATTATTACTAGAAAGCTATTATTTCATGGCACTAAGTATACTTGACGTTTGAAGAGTCGTTTGTAATTTTGATTAAAGGTTAGTGAGTGCTAGAATAAATACGTATGATAATATGCGTTATATTATATATAATTATTATATATATTTATGAACTTTAACATAACTAGGCTTTTTTATATGGTAGTTGAAGTAGTAAGGAAGTATTTATACAGAAAATTGCTGATCGTGAAAAGGCAGTTATGTGTTATTAATCCACAGGAAAAGTCCATTGCATATTCAGTAACATCTGGGAATATAAGTGCTGAAATATACGTATTTATTGTTTATTTTCTGCTGTGATGTTTGGATAAGCAGAAAGCAATGAACTGTATCATGAATATGAAGAGGTGGAAATGACTAGGCCACGAACGAAACCAGTTATACAAGAGAAAAACAGCCATAATGTAGACACTAGAGGGGGGAAATAAAACAAGAACGATTAGGAGCATGGGGAGGAATGGTGTCAGAAGAAATTGTCTGCAGTATCTCAAACGTACAATACTGTACAGAATGTTACAATGGACATAACAAATGGGAAACTAGTATTCAATCTTCATGGGTAACTGGTTGGGAACAGAAAGAATGGACAACCAGTATTCAGTTCTCATGTGAAACCAGTTAAGATAAGGGAGAATGGACAACCAGTATTCAGTTCTCATGTGAAACCAGTTAAGATAAGGGAGAATGGACAACTAGTATTAAGTTCTCATGTGAAACCAGTTAAGATAAGGGAGAATGGACAACTAGTATTAAGTTCTCATGTGAAACCAGTTAAGATAAGGGAGAATGGACAACCAGTATTCAGTTCTCATGTGAAACCAGTTAAGATAAGGGAGAATGGACAACCAGTATTCAGTTCTCATGTGAAACCAGTTAAGATAAGGGAGAATGGACAACTAGTATTAAGTTCTCATGTGAAACCAGTTAAGATAAGGGAGAATGGACAACCAGTATTCAGTTCTCATGTGAAACCAGTTAAGATAAGGGAGAATGGACAACCAGTATTCAGTTCTCATGTGAAACCAGTTAAGATAAGGGAGAGTGGTCAACTACTATTAAGTTCTCATGTGAAACCAGTTAGGACAAGAGAGAATGGACAACTAGTATTCAGTTCTCATGTGCCACCAGGACACGACAAAACATGTAAGTATATAATCTACAAATTCGAGTGTATATGTGGCTAAGCCGTTTGTTTCGTGTAACGAAGGTCGTGGGTTAGATCCAGGATACGCCGTCCTGTTCACGAGTGAATTTTTCCAGAGATCACTAAGACTTTTGATTGAGCTACGGAGTTCGTGCTTTGTACAATACTCTCTGAACTCGCGTGCCATTTAATTAAGGAAACAGTGCAATTAACTAAATAATTCTTCGTTAGATTCTGTTTTAGACTGTACTGAAAGTCGATAGAAGATATAAGAGAACATAGAAAAACAATTAGTGAAGTCGCATGTGATATCATTCATGAAGAAGATAAACTAGTCAAGATTTAATCAATCAGTTATTAACTATAAATCAACAAACAATCAATACGATCATTAGAAGCCACAGAGATGTGGTTTTACAGAAGAATGCTGAAAATTCCATGTACAGCAAAGAAAACTAATGTGGAGAATTTATATCAGGTCAGCACACAAAGAAACCTTATTAAAAGAATACGAATCTGACAATAAATGTACTTCGGGCATATAATTCGAAGAGAAGGTTTAGGGCATTTGATAACACCAGGTAAAATTCAGGAAATGAGAGATCGTGAAAAACAGAGGAAGAAGTTGGATGGCCTGACATCATGGTTCGACAAAAGATCGACGTCAGAACTGAATACATGCACCAAGCAAAGAGAGTTGTGGAGAGACATGATCGTCTACGCCGGCAGACATGGCACTTGATTGCTTTATCAATCGTATGTCGTCTTCATATCAAAGGTTACATTAAATAGTTTTCAGACATTTTCTTCCTTGTTCGTTTCAAAATGTCTACATTAGCCTTCGCACCCGGAAAGAATATTCGCAAAATTCTTCCCAAACATTTCTACAGCAATTCTTGAGCAGCTTGTGTATGATCCTTTGGTCACATTTCTGCACTTCTTCTTCTTCTTTTGTCGTCACACTGCTACCGGGTTGTTGCCCAGTGTCGTGGTTTTCTGTTTTGTCTTGCGCTGTTCTGGTGGCTTGTGTGATTGTTATCTTTGCTCTTTCACAGGATGCTGCCACGCCATCTAACCATCTTTTCCGTGGTCTTCCTCTTGCCTTCTTTCCGATGTTCTGTTGTAGAAGACTCTGTATACTGTGGAGTTTGATGCATTCTTATTAAGTGGCCAAACCACTTCATTCTTTGTTTATCTATATAATTCAAGCACGGTTTTGTGCCAACTTTCTTCTTATGCTGATGTTGGTGATTCTGTCTTTTCTTGTGTTGTTGGTAACTTTTCTCAGGCAACGCATTTCACATGTAGTTATTTTTGTGACTGCGCTTTGCTCAATGTCCATGTTTGGCTCTGGTAACACAAAGTAGGTATAAAAATGCTGTTGATCATTTGTTTCTTAGCTGCCTGTGAAATTTTGGGTGCCTTAACAATGGGGCTAGCTGGTAGGTTACAGCATTTGCTTTTGTACTCTAGCCTCTATCTCTCTATCTAGTTTTCCGTCTTCTGTGAATATTCTTCCTAAGTATTTGAATTCTTTCACTTGGTTTATTTTAGTCATTGACATGGATGTCTAGATTATTATGTTTTCTTCCCATATTCATTATTTCTGTTTTAGTGTTGTTGATTTTCATGTCATGTTTCACACAATTATTGTTCAAAGTGTCAATATGATGTTGTAGATCTTGTTCATTTTGATGTATCAGGCACTGATCATCTGCAAAAGCAGTTCATTTATTTCATCATTATCTGAATTCGACTCTTGAGTTATTTTATCCATATATGCGATAAAGAGTAGTGGTGAAAGGACACAACCTTGTCTAACACCTGATGTAATGGAGAACCAGTCGGTCATTCCTTCTGTAGTTCTTACTGTACTCTGGCTATCTTGATATAAGGCCATGATGTTACCTAATAGTTGTCCTTGAACGCCATATTCTTCAAGGATCTTCCATAGTTTGCACCTGTTTACTCTATCAAATGCCTTTTCTTGGTCTATAAATATAAGCTGTTTACTTTGATTGTATTCACATGTTTGTTGCAGATCTGTCTTAGTGTAAATATTGTCTGTCAGTTTCCTCCAAACCCAAACTGGCTATTGCTTAGTTTGGGTTTAGGAGGTAAGAGCTGCACAGACGAATTTACACTAAGACAGATCTGCAACAAATGGGTATAACACTAAAAAATGTTAATACACTCAACATCATCAAAGTGCGTGTCCTTTATAGGACTCTACTCTCTTTGCAGCGAATTTGAAATTCACTCTGTTTTCTTTAATGTCTTGTAGCAATCTTCTTCTTGGTCTGCCTCTGCGTCCTGGGACCCTGCCCCTAGTATTGTTCTCTTCAGGTCATCGTGACACTACGTCTATATATAAAACACTACTTCTATATATTTCAAGTTTCATTTTTTAGATTCACTCATTTGACATTCCAGACGTTGTTGAACAATGCGAAAGGTTGACTTTCTTTCTTGGTTTTTCGCATTGAAGTTCTTCTCCGTGTCACCATCTAGAGACACTGTACTTTCCAGATATACACAATCATGAGCTTCCTCTATGATTGATTTTTGCAACATAATTAAATTTGTTTTTATTTTGGTTACTCTTCATACATTAGATTTTGCAATATTAATTGTAAGTATTTTTGTTTGAGATGTTCTAGAAAATGTATCTACTTCTGCATCCTCGTATCGACTAGCTAAAAGACTAGTATCGTCTGTATAATCCATCATCATCATCATCATCAAATAACTTGTCGTGAGCACAACTTTGCCACCTTGACCATCCTTCAGAAGTTTCTCTCTCCATATGCTAGATGTTCTGCCTCTGTAGAGGTCATGCTCAAACCATCAGTTACATTCAGAATCCATCTTCTCCGTGGTCTTCCACTTCTCATCTTTGCCGTGATGCTTCCTTCTCTGATGGTTTTCTCCAGCCCTTCGTGTCTATTTATACTGCAAGTTGCAACTCTTTCAATACTAAGGTAAGTGTCCTTCGAATGCCTATGCTGTTATTATTTATGTTTTCTCTCATCAGCCCGTCTACGGCAAGGTTACACAAGAATGGTTAAAGAATACCCCCTTGTCTAACTCCTCTGTGGACCATGGACCATTGCAAACTATTTGACACTGCACGTTTGCATATAATGCTATAATTACACTAATCATTGTTGTTGGTATTCAGTACTGCCGGAGTATTTTCTATAGGCATTGCCTGTGCAGGCAATTAAATACATTTACAATCATAAATAATATATATATATCTGGAGCATGCATACCAAGAGCATACCAATGGCATGGTATTGGAGGTAAGCATGGACATTTAACAAGGCAGTGTAACAATATATAGCTTCTTTTGAAAACAAATGTTACAGAAGAACCCTCTGTATATCAAGGACAGAGAAGGGAACAAATAGATATGTCCAGAAAGAACTCAGAATAAAGGAACATTGGCTGGTCCTTGAAATAAGAATGAGAAAATTGAAGTATTTTGGACATATAAAGAGACACGAAGGGTTGAGAAGACCATCATGGAAGGAGGCATCCCAGCAAAGCGGAAAAGAGGATGACCACGTAGAATATGGCTTCAAGATGTAGATGATGGTTTGAGCATGGTGGCTTTAGAGGCGGGACATCTGGTCTACGAGAGAAGTTCCGGAGGACTTTTGGGGTGGCAGTTTCTGCTTGGACAAGCTCCGGTAGGATTTGATGATCGATCAATTGAAATCAGATATCTGCAAAAATAAGTTGATATCTCTATAAATGAGAGCGAACCGAGTACCTTTGGAGCACGAAACGAGCACTTCACCTTCAAGTCACACAATCCCCTATTATATATTAGTTGTGTCCCAGTTTGTATAATCTAAACCTGTGTTGCTTTCTTGTATCATCCTGTGTTATAAATAGTGCGGCATTCTATGAAAGACTGCTCATCTCATCATCACCAAATAGCTTGTCCTGAGCAGAACTTTACCACCCCTACAGTCCTTAAGAATTTCTCTTTCTCATAGGCCAGATGTCCTGCCTCTGCAACAGTCATGCTCAAACCATCAGTTACATCCTGAATCTGAGTCTTCCTCTTCTCCTCTTTGTCGGGATGCATCCTTCCACGACGGTCTTCAGCCCTTCTTGTCTCTTTATATGTCCAAAATAGTTTAATTTTCTCATTCTTACTTGTTGCACCATCCAGTTTACTTTGATTTTGATTCTATCTGGATATATCTATTTGTTCTCTTCTCTGTCCTTGATATACGGAGAACTCTTCTGCAACATTATATTCAAAAGCACAAATACGTTTTTCCATTGGCCATGCTTCACATACATATGTTGCCACTAGGAATATGCATGCTCTTAAGTCTTCTGATCTACAGACATTATTTATGACTTGTTGGTCTCATGTTTGTATTGAATTACATTTCAGTTTCACATGGGCTCTGACTAAAGATCGAGAAAAGAATATTACCAACTGTGAAATGAGATGCTTGAAGAAAACGGTAAATAAAACAAGAATAGATCATATAAGAAATGAGAAAATTAGAAGAACAGTCGGAACAATACCTGTTATTAGATTCATTGAAAAACAGAGACTCAAATGTTTGGCCACTTGATGAGAATGAACCCGAATACACCAGTTGCAAGAGTGTATAACCTGAAAATTGAATCATCAAGAAGAAGGGTAGACCAAGAAAAAGATGCATTGATGCGTTACAGACATCTTAAAACTCCACAATACCACAGCATGTCAAGCGACCGAGCGTTCACTATCTCGGAAACCGATCATCAGTTACACCGGCTACGCCTAACGGCAAAAAAAGCAGAAAAGGACAAAAGAAAGAATAATTGAATTATATTTCTTTAAACCATACCTTTGTTTGCTGCTATTGTAGATGTGGCTCAGAACCTGCATAATTGGTGTGAGTTATTGAGTCAGTGCAGTAGTTTATATTTTGTATTCTGTGTTTAACAAGCATATTTGTGTAATGGTTTTTTTAAATGATGTTCTGTGTGCTTTGCATTTTGTAACTAGTGTTATCCAGTATGCATAGTCTTCTACAACAGAACAACAGGAAAGAATACGAGATGAAGACCACGAAAAAGATGATTAGATGATACAGTAGAATCCTGTCAAAGAACAAAAATAACAATTACCCGAGCCACTAGTACAGTGCAAGACAAAAACAGAAAACCACGACAAAATAAGAAAACGAATGAGTATTATCTATGTGTGGTTTAGTTAGTTTGTTCCTTTTGTGCCATAGTGCAGAGGTTTTAGAGCTACATGTGATGCAGTTCGTTTCTAGCAGTTGGAGACCTTGTCTGATTTTATAACCCAATAGTTTACTTTCCTGTAGGATTGTTCTTCGTGGAGTGGTCTTAGGTCTTCCACGTTTTCTTTTCCCAACTGGTGACCAAATAAGGACTTGCCGATTTAGTCTCTTTTCGTCTGATCTAAGAACATGACCTAAATATTTCCAGTATAGATTGATATGTGTGGTTTAGGTTGGGAGGTAATGGCTTTGTTGAGGGGCTCTTCTAGATGTTTAAGAAGAAGGGTCCTGCCTTATCATCTCCGCTTCTGATGATGCACAGGGAGGGTCTCAACTTTTGTCCTTCATTTGTCCCCGGTCAAAGCTGTTTTATTTGTGGTGTCACATGATAATCATCTATTCTTCAGTTTTTAAAGATGTCTCCGTCTTCAGGTCTGTTTGCGGATTGCCTTTTTCCGTTTTCTATGCGTGTTTCAAACAAGATATTATCTAGGTTTGTTCGACTGTGTCTCCTGCAGTGAATACCCTAGACACTGGCATGTTCTTCTCCTGACCAGGGTTCTCATGGGTTCATGCCAATGTTTTGGTTCAATGTTTTCAATTTTTTTTTTTTTAAATGTTTTTATTTCTTTGGGCCCGACCTGGAAGTGTCACGACGGGTGGTCTCAGTACTAATGAACGTGAAAACTTTTAAAACTCCGAGCGTCGTCATACTTTCGAATGAGAACACTCGGAGTTTGTTTAAAGGGTATTATTATTCCATTTGGAATTTAATGAAGGTTCCCAGCCTTTGGCAGCGATCAAGTTGGCAGTACACTTTGATCTTAGCCAAAGTGCCGAGAAGCAATGAGTTCCAGCCATGTTCGTATCCACAGGCATGTGTTTGCCTTGCCTCTGAAATAAGTTTATGTCTAACAAGAGGATTCGTCCTTCTGATCATGTTATTTTATTCTCTGGTAGAGTATTGAGTGATATCTGTAGGTTTGCCTGTGTTAGTAGTACCTTTAATGAATGCTAAACTTCATCGTCTTATTGTCTTCTTATTTTTCTACGAACGCTCCATATCGTCCACTTATTAAATAATTCGTTGTGGTTTGTATGTGATCTGAGCCTAAGGGCGATTTGCGTTGTGTCAGTTATGCGCCTATGGGTGCCTAGGACAGCACATCCGATGTCTTGCCCCGCTTTCTGTTTACTAATGTAGCTTTCCTTAGAGGATGCTTCTACTAGTCAGTCAGTTTTCTAGCGTTCGTTATGAACATTTCTTTTGATTTTGGGGCTGTTTTCTCTAAAGTATACTTTTTGCTTCTAGAAGTTTTAAAAAGTGTTCATTTGTTCTCACTGTTAGTGTTTGGATAACCTGACTTCATGGCACGGAAGAGCGTCAACATCTGAGATGATAGCAAACAACAGAGACATAGATTTGTGGAAATTCATGATCGCCTACGCCAGCCTGCATGGTACCTGATGATGACGATGTTAGTGTTTCTCATTTTCGTTCGTTATTTCTTGTATTTGTTTTGTATGAAAGTTTGTTCTGTTGCTAAAATATATTCTTCTTGGTACTTCTTGTACAAACATGTTTTGTCTAGTCTTAAGTAATGCTTCATGGAATTTGTCAAACATGCTTTGTCTAGTCTTAAGTAATGCTTCATGGAATTTGTCAAACATGCTTTGTCTAGTCTGTAATGCCATGGAATTTGTCAAACATGTTGTCTAGTCTTAATATGCTTCATGGAATTTGTCAAACATGCTTTGTCTAGTCTTAAGTAATGCTTCATGGAATTTGTCAAACATGCTTTGTCTAGTCTTTTAGTGCTTAGGAATTTGTCAAACATGTTTTGTCTAGTCTAAGATGCTCGAATTTGTCAAACATGCTTTGTCTAGTCTTAAGTAATGCTTCATGGAATTTGTCAAACATGCTTTGTCTAGTCTTAAGTAATGCTTCATGGAATTGGTCAAACATGCTTTGTCTAGTCTTAAGTAATGCTCATGGATTTGTCAAACATGCTTGTCTAGTCTTAAGTAAAGCTTCATGAATTTGTCAAACATGCTTTGTCTAGTCTTAAGTAATGCTTCATGGAATTTGTCAAAATGTTTGTCTAGTCTTAAGTAATGCTTCATGGAATTTGTCAAACATGCTTTGTCTAGTCTTAAGTAATGCTTCATGGAATTTGTCAAACATGCTTTGTCTAGTCCTAAGTAGTGAGTGCTTCATGGAATTTGTCAAACATGCTTTGTCTAGTCCTATGTAGTGCTTCATGGAATTTGTCAAACATGCTTTGTCTAGTCTTAAGTAATGCTTCATGGAATTTGTCAAACATGCTTTGTCTAGTCCTATGTAGTGCTTCATGGAATTTGTCAAACATGCTTTGTCTAGTCTTAGTAGCTTCATGGAATTGGTCAAATGCTTGTCTATCTAAGTAATGCTTAGAATTTGTCAAACATGCTTTGTCTAGTCTTAGTAGTGCTTCAAGGAATTTGTCAAACATGCTTTGTCTAGTCTTAAGTAATGCTTCATGGAATTTGTCAAACATGCTTTGTCTAGTCTTAAGTAAGCTCATAATTTGTAAGTTTGCTAGTCTAATGTATGGAATTTGTCAAACATGCTTTGTCTAGTCTTAAGTATAGTGCTTCATGGAATTTGTCAAACATGCTTTGTCTAGTCTTAAGTAATGCTTCATGGAATTTGTCAAACATGCTTTGTCTAGTCCTAAGTAGTGAGTGCTTCATGGAATTTGTCAAACATGCTTTGTCTAGTCTTAAGTAATGCTTCATGGAATTTGTCAAACATGCTTTGTCTAGTCTATGTATGCTTCATGGAATTTTCAAACATGCTTTGTCTAGTCTTAAGTAATGCTTCATGGAATTTGTCAAACATGCTTTGTCTAGTCTTAAGTAATGCTTCATGGAATTTGTCAAACATGCTTTGTCTAGTCTTAAGTAATGCTTCATGGAATTTGTCAAACATGTTTTGTCTAGTCTTAAGTAATGCTTCATGGAATTTGCAAACATCGTCAGTCTAAGTATCTATGATTTCAACTGCTTTGTCTAGTCTTAAGTAATGCTTCATGGAATATGTCAAACATGCTTTGTCTAGTCTTAAGTAATGCTTCATGGAATTTGTCAAACATGCTTTGTCTAGTCTTAAGTAATGCTTCATGGAATTTGTTTAACATGCTTTGTCTAGTCTTAAGTAATGCTTCATGGAATTTGTCAAACATGCTTTGTCTAGTCTTAAGTAATGCTTCATGGAATTTGTCAAACATGCTTTGTCTAGTCTTAAGTAATGCTTCATGGAATTTGTCAAACATGCTTTGTCTAGTCTTAAGTAATGCTTCTGAATTTGTCAACATGTTTGTCTAGTCTTAGAATGCTTAGATTTGTCAAACATGCTTTGTCTAGTCTTAAGTAATGCTTCATGGAATTTGTCAAACATGCTTTGTCTAGTCTTAAGTAATGCTTCATGGAATTTGTCAAACATGCTTTGTCTAGTCTTAAGTAATGCTTCATGGAATTTGTCAAACATGTTTTGTCTAGTCTGTGGCTTCTAATTGTAAATGCTGTCTAGTCTAAGTATGTATGGAATTTGTCAAACATGCTTTGTCTAGTCTTAAGTAATGCTTCATGGAATTTGTCAAACATGCTTTGTCTAGTCTTAAGTAATGCTTCATGATTGTAAACATGCTTTCTAGTCTAAATAATGCTTCATGGAATTTGTCAAACATGCTTTGTCTAGTCTTAAGTAATGCTTCATGGAATTTGTCAAACATGCTTTGTCTAGTCTTAAGTAATGCTTCATGGAATTTGTCAAACATGCTTTGTCTAGTCTTAATGTTTCTGAATTTGTCACATCTGTTAGTCTAAGTAATGCTTCATGGAATTTGTCAAACATGTTTTAGTCTAGTCCTATGTAGTGCTTCATGGAATTTGTCAAGCATGCTTTGTCTAGTCCTATGTAGGGCTTCTTGGAATTTGTCAAACATTGTCAACAATAAACTAAGCACACCACCAGACGTCACTGATGAAGAAGGAGACACTCAGGGTGATATTTGAACATCATCATCAGGTGCCGTCTCCACATCGAAGGTTGGCTACAATGAATCTTCAGCATCCTCTGTCTTTCGTCTTGGTGTTGCACACTGACAGCTTAAAGTTTCCCTCCCACTTATCTCTCGGTCTTCTTCTTGCTCTTCCCCTCTCAACTTTCCCCTCTAGTAAATGTTTTATCATGGTGTCATGTCTTTTATGTGCCCAAAATACTTTACTTGTCTGAATTTTATTTCTCTTAACAATTGTTTCTTCATGCCTAGTTTTTCTAAAACTTGTTTATTTGTTTGTTTGTCTGTCCATGAAACTCTGCCTATTCTTCTGTATATCCACATCTCAAATGCATCAATTCTGTCTTCTAACTGCTTGTTCATTGTCCACGTTTCCGAGCCATACATTAATATAGGATATATATAGCATTTGATCATTGTCATTTTTAGCCTGTTTGTGATTTGTTTCGATGTCAGTAACTTGCTCATACTATCGAAATTATCCTTGGCCCTTCCTATTCAATTTTTAATTGCTGTAATACATCTACCATCATCTGTTATCATCTGACCAAGATATAAGAAACTTTTACTTGATGTAGTAATTCTCCATGTATTTTTATATTCATTTTAAGTTTCTCCATTTCCTTGTTGATTACCATGGTTTTTGTTTTCTGTATGTTAATGTGTAATCCATATTCCTTGCTAGTTCTGTCCAATTGGTCCACTAGTTCTTGTAGTTCTTGTTCATTTTCTGCTACCAATATTGTGTCATCTGCATATCTTAAGTTGTTTATTATTTTCCCATTGATCTTGAGTCCTGGCATTCCCTCAAGTTGTTTGAAGATTTTCTCTGTGTAGATGTTAAATAGGCTTGGTGACAGAATGCATCCTTGTCTCACTCCTCTCTTTATGTCGATGTATGGAGACCTGCTATTTTCATATTTTATTATTGCTGTATGTTCCCAGTGTATTCAAATACTGAAGTATATTGAATGTCTCTAGCTATATAAGGAATTTGGAATTAAACGGTGTACAAGCAAAACTAGATAAATAATATGTAGAATGAGGAGTGCCTTAAATTAGCAAGCCCCATAAACCATAAATATGCATATCATTTGACGTCTGTGGGTGGCGAACGCCAGGTCCGGGCAGTATATTTTCTCAGTATGATGCAAGTCTTCAAAATACCACCGCTTAAATTTGTTTCCTTAAAATAACCTCATTGTAATTTTGAATTTGCTGCTTACGACGCCCTCCTTACGGCACCGCCTGATGTGGCCGCCTCTCTGTATCATAGCAAGACACGGCCCTGTAGTCAGCACGTATGGGTCTATATTGAATACAAAGGAGTCTCTGTGACCTAGAGGTTAGGTACTCGTCTCTCTTGCCAAAGATACAAGAGTTACTCCCTCTTGGAGACATCTGGATAGTTTTAGAGAGATCCCTGATCTCAGTGTAGGTGAGACATTGATGCCTGATCTCAGTGTAGGTGAGACATTGATGCCTGATGTCAGTGTAGGTGAGACATTGATGCCTGATCTCAGTGTAGGTGAGACAGTGATGCCTGATCTCAGTGTAGGTGAGACATTGATGCCTGATCTCAGTGTAGGTGAGACATTGATGCCTGACCTCAGTGTAGGTGAGACATTGATGCCTGAACTCAGTGTAGGTGAGACATTGATGCCTGATCTCAGTGTAGGTGAGACATTGATGCCTGATCTCAGTGTAGGTGAGACATGGATGCCTGATCTCAGTGTAGGTGAGACATTGATGCCTGATCTCAGTGTAGGTGAGACATTGATGCCTGATCTCAGTGTAGGTGAGACATTGATGCCTGATCTCAGTGTAGGTGAGACATTGATGCCTGATCTCAGTGTAGGTGAGACATTGATGCCTTATCTCAGTGTAGGTGAGACATTGATGCCTGATCTCAGTGTAGGTGAGACATTGATGCCTTATCTCAGTGTAGGTGAGACATTGATGCCTTATCTCAGTGTAGGTGAGACATGGATGCCTGATCTCAGTGTAGGTGAGACATTGATGCCTTATCTCAGTGTAGGTGAGACATGGATGCCTGATCTCAGTGTAGGTGAGACATTGATGCCTGATCTCAGTGTAGGTGAGACATGGATGCCTGATCTCAGTGTAGGTGAGACATTGATGCCTGATCTCAGTGTAGGTGAGACATGGATGCCTGATCTCAGTGTAGGTGAGACATGGATGCCTGATCTCAGTGTAGGTGAGACATTGATGCCTGATCTCAGTGTAGGTGAGACATGGATCCCTGATCTCAGTGTAGGTGAGACATGGATGCCTGATCTCAGTGTAGGTGAGACATTGATGCCTGATCTCAGTGTAGGTGAGACATTGATGTCTGATCTCAGTGTAGGTGAGACATTGATGCCTGATCTCAGTGTAGGTGAGACATTGATGACTGATCTCAGTGTAGGTGAGACATTGATCCCTGATCTCAGTGTAGGTGAGACATGGAAGCCTGATCTCAGTGTAGGTGAGACATGGATGTCTGATCTCAGTGTAGGTGAGACATTGATGCCTGATCTCAGTGTAGGTGAGACATGGATCCCTGATCTCAGTGTAGGTGAGACATGGATGCCTGATCTCAGTGTAGGTGAGACATTGATGCCTGATCTCAGTGTAGGTGAGACATTGATGCCTGATCTCAGTGTAGGTGAGACATTGATGCCTGATCTCAGTGTAGGTGAGACATTGATGCCTGATCTCAGTGTAGGTGAGACATTGATCCCTGATCTCAGTGTAGGTGAGACATGGAAGCCTGATCTCAGTGAAGGTGAGACATTAATGCCTGATCTCAGTGTAGGTGAGACATAGATGCCTGATCTCAGTGTAGGTGAGACATTGATGCCTGATCTCAGTGTAGGTGAGACATGGATGCCTGATCTCAGTGTAGGTGAGACATTGATGCCTAATCTCAGTGTAGGTGAGACATTGATGCCTGATCTCAGTGTAGGTGAAATGGAGATACCCTAGTAAATATAAAGCATCAAGAATTCGATGTGCTGGCCTACTTGTAGTCACAAAACTGGCACAAAGTACTTATGCTCAGATCACATACAAATCACACATAGTGGTTAACAAGTGATCGAAATGAAGCGTTCGAAGAAGAAGAAGAAGAAGAAGAAGAAGAAGAAGATGAAGAAGAAGAAGAAGAAGAAGTAACTTCACGAGTTAATGAATAAATGACAATGAATTATTGAATTTTTGAACAAAATACTGAATTTAAAAAACCAAGAGCTCATGTATTTGTTTGACTAAATATTTATTGAAATAATTGAGACGAACTATACTAAAATCATGATGGATACATCAAAAATTGAAGTATTTTAAAGAGTTATATTTTGTTAAGACAAGAAATTATCCCACCAGTAATTTATTATAATTTTTACGGATGATCCAAAAAAATTGCTTGAACACTGTTAAATAATGTCGGTTTGCCAGCCCCTCACAATGGGATGTTAATCACTAATTCAATGTCATCTCAGGATATTAAAACTAACCTACTCCATTCAGAATGTCACACATTCTGATTTATATTTAACACTAGTTTTTTATAACGAAAAATTATAATCTGTTATATCCAATTTCGAAAAATATATATATATATATATATATATATATATATATATATATACATAAGTGGAACCGTATAAACACCATCTAGACAAGGGGTTCTCATCCTGTGGGTCGCGACCCATTAGTGGGTCGAACGACCCTTTCACAGAGGTCGCCTAAGACCATCGGAAAACACATATTTTCTATGACTTTAGCAACAAAGACACCGCTTCTCTATCCGTTTCCAAATTACAGTTATGAAGTAGCAACGAAAATAATTGTATGGTTGGGAGTCACGTCAACATTAGGAACTGTAGTAAAGTGTCGCGGCATTAGGAAGGTTGAGAACCACTGATCTAGACTACAGGTTCCCAAATTTGTTCGGGCCACCGCCCACTTTGCATGACATAAATTTTTAACCCCCTCTCTTCCAGTTATAACATTTTTCCGGTCCAATCAGTTGGATATTTTGACGTAGATATCATACTTAAGCTTCATGACTGCTTATGACGTTAAAGTATTGAAAATGTAGTGGTTAATATGTGCTTCATCTTGAATACAGTGATTCATTCGCAAAATCAGGAAACTAATTTATTTTTAATATATGTATCATTACATTTCTTCTTCTAAGGAGTGGCAAACCGACTAGATCGCCTGAACGTCGACCCCCTCCCCACAATGCTTATGAACCCACTACCTCTCTCCCCTCCTCCGCCCCCATTAAAAGCTTCAGCGCTCACTGAGGTGCGGTACCCACTTTTTAGGAACCTATGATCTAAGCAATATCTCAAAGTCATGATAATCAAGCCTTCTTGAAGAATTTTCCAACTTCTGATTTCACTGATTGCAGAAAGGTCTCTTGAGTAACTAGAAAACCAGTAAAGCTTGCATAAACTTCTTTTGGGCTTCCGAACAGATGGACCTGTCGTTGAGTTTTGACATAGACTCGATCGTTCTCCTCAAGATTCAGAAAGATTGTGTTTGCTGAAAGAGATAAATAGTAAAATAAAAAGAAATAATGTGTACACTTTGTCAAACTTCAAATCGCTGTGTGTCCGGGGATATCAAGAGGAGAAATAAATAGTAACACTGCGACCTACAAGGCATGTCGTAAGAAGCAACTGAGGTATGGGCCTAGCGAAGTTACCCTAGTAAATCAAATGCGTTGCAGAAATCAGTTATACTGTCCTACTTGTAGGAGCATAACTGGCACAACGAACAATCGCTCTAAGGCTCAGATAAACACACATCACTGATGAGTGGTTAACAAGTGGTCGATATGGAACGTTCGATAAATGGATATCTAAATGGAAGCAAGGATGCCATGTTAACTAGAAGAAGAAGACGAAACTTCAAGTTCAATGGATATCTAAATGCAGTGGCGGCTCGTGGTCATTTTTCTTGGTGGAGCCAGACACAGATTTTAGGAAAAATCATGGTGTTTGGAGTATTTACTATTATGTGTCTATTCCGGGAAGTTATTCTCCCTGTCATTATTGGTGGGGCCGAGCCCCACTGGCCCTCAATGACGAGTCGCCCCTGTCTAACTGGAAGCAATGATGTCATGTTAAGTTCATGATGTAATAGTTCTAGTTATAATACGAACATATCAGAGATAGTATCGCTGCCAGTAAGTTTGTTTCTTTAATGGCCAGCTATATAAAAACAAAGTACTGTAGTTTTACAAAGTACCCACATAAAATACACATCAATGTTTCCACCTTCTTCTTCTTCTTCCTCTTCGAATGCTTCATATCAACTACTTGTTAACCACTCTGTGTGATATGTATGTTAGCTGAGCCTAAGAGTGATTCTACGTTGTGCCAGTTATGCGCCTACATGTGAGTTCTGCGACTCTTTTTATATACTAGGGTAGCTTACCTAGGTCGCTACATCAGTCGCATCTTGCAACAAGCCTTGTAAGTCGCAACGTTACTATTCTTTGCTCCCCTCGGGAGACCCTGCAACACACATATGCGGCAAATTAATATAGCAAGATTTATATACTGACGTTCCATCACGACATGTCGCAAGATAAATACTGCTATACTTGCAACATCCTTCTAACCAGGATTCTAACAAGGTGCGTGCCTTTTATAGAACGTTGCTCTCTTTGCAGCACATCTGAAATTTACTCTGTCTCTTGCCAGTTCACCCACTTCGCCGATGGTCATATTCATGGTTTCTTTAATATATTGTAGCCATCTTCTTTTTGGTATACCTCTGCGTCCTGGCATCCTGTCCTCTAATATTATTCTTTCCAAACCATCGTGACGCTTGATGTGACCAAAGTATGTAATTTTTCTGTATAGTATGTTGTTTATCAGCCAAGTCTCTTTAACATTTAGTTCTTTCAGGACATCAGTGTTCTTTCTTTTTCTGTCCATGGTATTCGTAGGATCTTTCTGTAGCATTTAGTTTCGAAGGACTGGATTTTCTTTCTTGTTGTTTGTGTAATAGTCTATGATTCACAACCATAAGTAGCCACTGGAAAAATGCATGTTCTCAGAATTGTTAACCTGGACTAAGCTAAACAAAAGTACTGTTTCGTAAAACAACTTACATGCAGCACCAAAACCAGCAGATTTTCCAGTTCCATAGGCGGAAACAATATACTTGTCATTGTGGTAAAGATCAATCACGAATAACTCGCTTTGTTTAGACAAGGCGTTGATACTAAACAAGTATGCCCTCTCTGAAAGAACGTAATATAATAGTACTTGAAAGACATCCTACAAAACCTGCATATCCAGGAGCATTTTCTCATAAATAATATAATCTTCCGGAAGATGAAATATTTTGGCCATTTTAAACGTCAGAACGGTAATAGAAGACATGGTTCCTTGAATATGAGGCAGGGAATGACAAAAACGCAGGTGGCAACATGACATCAAATAAACCATGAAGATGACGTTGCACCCGTATGTTCCCGGGGCTCCCAAGGGAAGCAAAGATTAGTACTACTGTGATCTACAAGGCATGTCGTAAGAGTCGACTAAGGTAGAGGCTAGAGAAGCTACCTAAAAATAAAAACGTCTGAAAAATTAAAATTAAAAAAATTAAAATAATAAACTGGCTCAACGCACTAGGCTCAGATCATATACAAATCACAAAGAGTTGTTAACAAGTGATCGATATGGAATATTCGAAGAAGACGAAGAAGAACATGTGGCTAGAAGAGGTGGAAGAACTTGAGACAGAGAGATTTTCAGGCGGGAAATGACGATAGCGATGTTCCACAAGGTACATGCTACTATTTGAACAGTACTTGTAATGAAAGAAATTCGTCACTATGGAGATAAGGTGTCTTAGAAGAGCTGCAGGTGTGACAATAAGAGATGAAAATTAGAAATGAAGAAATAGCAGACTAGATGTGAAACCAGTCATGCAATTCATAAAAGAGCAACAGATTAAATGGTTTGGACACCTGACAATACAGCTCTGGTATTGTCTACCACAGAGAGCCACATATAAAAAGCATGAGTAAAAAGCAAGAGAAAGATAGTGCATAAGGTGGAGTGACAGTTTCAATAACAGCCTTAAAAATGAATAACAGCCTACAAAGTGCATTAGAGCAAGCACAAACAAGATCACTACACCCCCCTCTCCCCCATCACTTCTATAAAAAAATAAATGGTAGAAGAGAAGAAGGAAAAAAATGAAAGAAAGATTTAATATGGGCAGATAATCTTGTCGACCATTATGTAGATATTAGAAAATATCTGAGAGTAGAAGTTCTTGAAGGAATGTGCTTGTCTTAGGAAATAAAACATTATCAATTATATGAGGACTTATCATAGCACTTTGAACACTTCCATAGGTACTCCGATCTCCGCCTCAGCAAATCCAGTAGCGTCCAGCGGCCCAACACGCCAATACGATGTTGATTAATCAATCTCTTTGCATATTTGGTATGTCGTTCTTTTCGGGCTGTACCCATATCGACACTTATCTCTCTCAATCTGGTCAGCAAGTGAGATTCACAGCCTTGAAATTCATCTGTTCGGAAGGACTCTCTCAATCTGGTCAGCAAGTGAGATTCACGGTCTTGAAATTCATCTGTTCGGAAAGACTCTCTCAATCTGGTCAGCAAGTGAGATTCACGGTCTTGAAATTCATCTGTTCGGAAAGACTCTCTCAATCTGGTCAGCAAGTGAGATTCACGGTCTTGAAATTCATCTGTTCGGAAAGACTCTCTCAATCTGGTCAGCAAGTGAGATTCACAGCCTTGAAATTCATCTGTTCGGAAAGACTCTCTCAATCTGGTCAGCAAGTGAGATTCACGGCCTTGAAATTCATCTGTTCGGAAAGACTCTCTCAATGCGTTAAGAATGGCATTACGTTCCAAAGCATCTTACTCTAATATTGTAGCCAAGACTTGTCAGCTTGTTCATTACCACTAACTCATGTGTATCCAAGGATAAAAATTAAGGTGATTTCCAGTGGCGGCTCGTTATTAAGGGCCAGTGACGCGGGGCCCCACCAAAAATAATGTGTAACGTGTATTTATTATTTTATAAATTAAAATAAAACCTAACCCAAAACCTTGATTTTTCAAAAAATTTGTGTCTGGCCCCACCAACAAAGAGGAGAACGAGCCGCCACTGGTGATTTCTCTGACCACTTTCAGTACCAGTACATCCGCCCAGTTTCCTCTCACCATTCTTGATTCGACTTTACGAATTATGATCATGTTCAAGAAATAATTATATATGCTTCCCTGAAATTTGCGTTTCTTAATTGAGTGTTCTATATCAAAGATGATCCGTGCATTTCTTATTCCATTTCTTTCTTATCCGTTCCCTTACTGTATCCATGTGATGGATGTTCTTCCAGGCAGGGCCGTGCCATGCTATGATACAGAGAGGCGGTCGCATCAGGCGGTACCGTAAGGAGAGGGCGGCATAAGCAGCAAAATCAAAATTACAATTGAAGATTATTATTATTTTTTTTAATTTAAGGGGCGGTGTTTGAAGACTTGCATCATATTGAGAAAATATACTGCATGGCCATGCTTCCAGGAATAACATGATACTTTTTTCATGACATCCAGCAGACACTTCAATCTACTCTTTAAAAGAATATATGATATGCGTTTCAAATTAAAGTCAAAGAGTACTATTTTTTTTATTATAAATGCAAACATGTCACCATGAACACAAAAAGAGAAATGTTCAACACAGTCTTTCTCCCCACACTATGCAACCAGTGCCAAACCTGGATGCTAAACATCAGATAACATAAGAAAACTAGTCATGAATGCTGGGAGTAACAAGAAGAGACCGGCTGAGATATGAAGACATCAGGAAATAAGTGGGTACAACATCAGTACTAAACTTCATCAAGAAACAACTAATTAAATGGTTCGGCCACATAAGCAGATTACCAACAGACAGTTCACCTCAAAGAGTACCATTGCTCCTATACAATGGAAACACAAAAGGCAGGCCACGCAAAAGATGGATCTCAGAGATAACAGAGGCAACGACAGATACTATCTACAAAGTGCACACAAGGCCGTTCTAGAAATCTCTTCTTATCCTGACGATGTGAGGCACAACATGATTAGAGAAACGAGAGAAAGAAAAATTCACTGAGGAAGGTAGACTGAGGAAGGTAGACTGAGGAAGGTAGACTGAGGAAGGTAGACTGAGGTAGATAGACTGAGGTAGGTAGACTGAGGAAGGTAGACTGAGGAAGGTAGACTGAGGAAGGTAGACTGAGGTAGGTAGACTGAGGAAGGTAGACTGAGGAAGGTAGACTGAGGAAGGTAGACTGAGGAAGGTAGACTGAGGTAGATAGACTGAGGTAGGTAGACTGAGGAAGGTAGACTGAGGAAGGTAGACTGAGGAAGGTAGACTGAGGAAGGTAGACTGAGGAAGGTAGACTGAGGAAGGTAGACTGAGGAAGGTAGACTGAGGAAGGTAGACTGAGGAAGGTAGACTGAGGAAGGTAGACTGAGGAAGGTAGACTGAGGAAGGTAGACTGAGGTAGGTAGACTGAGGAAGGTAGACTGAGGAAGGTAGACTGAGGAAGGTAGACTGAGGAAGGTAGACTGAGGAAGGTAGACTGAGGTAGGTAGACTGAGGTAGGTAGACTGGCTTAAGAAACATCATTATCAATAAAAATGCACTGGCATCTGTGATAGCTATAAAAGATAGGGACATTTATACAAGAGAAAACAATGAATATACATTAACTATGGCGAAACAAGCAAAACCAAAGAACTGTAGTTTTACATAATACAAACACAATAACAATACACAGCAACGTTTCGATCAAAAGGCCTTTATCAAGCAAAGGTACAGAAGTAGTGAAGAAACTCACTTCTTACCCGGCACACTAACTGAAAGTAGGCATGGTGGTCCCTGATGTGATATTATAACAAGTACTCATTGCAGTTAATGATTGTAGCTTTCTCTTATCTAATTGGACACATGAGGGTATACAGAGTTGTACCCTTTGCTTGATAAAGGCCTTTTGATCGAAACATTGCTATGTATTGTTATTGTTTGTGTATTTTATAAAACTATACTACTTTGTTTTTACGTCTTTCATCATCGCTAAATAGTTTTTTTACTGCAGTTTTTCCTTGAATCGAAAATATATAAACTATTGTTCAAACGAAAAAAGGATATACGTGCAATTTTTCGGCAAATTTGAAAGAAATTCTCAAAGACTTCAACGGAACAGACACCAGAGCTCCTTGCAAAACTGTTATCACTTGGTTGAGTTGAGAAATATATATAATATTTACTGCAGTTCCATATATATATATACTGAATATATATAGCACCCCCATAGATTTGATAACTAAACTTTGGTAAACCTGATCGATTTTAAACTTACTGCCCAGTATGTAGTCCACAGTGGATTAAATGCATGACCAGACATCGCCAAAGAAGAAAGTATTAGACAAAACTATTCAATCAATCAAGTGCCATGTCTGCCGGCGTAGGCAATCATGTTTTTCCACAAAACTCTCTCTTCTTTTTGCAGTTAATCAGTTCCGACGACGATCTTTTGTCAAACCACAATTTCAGACCATCCAACATCTTCTCCCTCTGTCTTCCATGATCTTTCCTTCCCTAAATTGTACCTGTTCTCACCAATTGTTCTAAGCCTTTTCTTCGAATTATATGTCTAAGAACATTGATTGTTTTATTCATATTCTTTTGATAAGGTATTCTTGTGTGCAGGTCTGATTTAATTCCTCTTCATTTGTTTCCTAGCTGCCCATTTAATGTTCAGCATTTTTCTGTAAAACCACATCTCTGTGGCTTTCAATGAACTTATTGATTGTTTGTTCATTGTAAAAAACCTGGTACAGTTACAAAACTACTCGTATTACAAATACAAATCTATTACAATTACAAAACTACTACAATTACTACATTACCGAAGGGGCTGTGAACACTCCATCCTGCTTATTGTAGGCATCGCCGTTGTTTGTGATGACCTTATCGTATTTTATTATCTGATTTTGAGGAATGACCTGACTTTTATCAAACACAGCAGAGAATCCAATATTCTCACCTGAAAGATATAGAGAATTAACATACATAAGTTTCCAATAGTCATCAGTCCGCGTCGCTCCCAAGGATACATGGTGCTGGAAAATGGCACCGCATGACACCTGCTGATGATTTTGTAGAACCATAATGACAGTATTTGTATATATGATATCAACAGAAGGGTCTCCCCTTATTGATGATGCAATCAATAACAAAAATTGTTATCACAAAGTGTGTTCAGATCTAACAGTTTAAAGTGTCTGTTACTTTACATCTCTAAGCCCGAACGAGCAGAAGATAGGAGATCCAATTCCTTTCCTCTAGTGTGAAACGACTTCTTCTTCTACGAACGCTCCACAACGACCTCTTGTTAACCACGCTGTGTGATTTGTATGTCACCTTAGCCTAAGAGCGATTGTACGTTGTGCCAATTATACATCGACAAGTAGGACAGCCCCTCCGATTTCTTTGACGCTTTTTATTTACTAGTGCAGCTTCCCTAGATCCTACATCAGTGTCTTTTATAATATGCCTTTAGGTCGCTGTGGTGATATGTTTGCTTTTCTTTCTGACCCCGGCACCACACGTTCGGTTTAAACGTCGTTAGTGGTACTGAGTCAACAACCTTCTTCGATATCGATAAGGTGTCGAATTCGATAAGGGAAAGCTACATGCATAAAATGAATGAATACCGTCGAATTCCATACGGGAAAGTTACATGAATAAAATGAATGAATACCGTCGAATTCCATAAGGGAAAGTTACATACATTTACTGCAATGAATACCTTCTTTAATATCACAATATCACATGAGAGACAAGCTGTCCTCTGCTGTTGTTCGGGTTGTCCCTGTGGCGTATAGGCTAGGTGTTCGTCTCTCGTGCAAAAGGTACCAGGCTCTCTCTCTCTCGTGGATCCATCTGGATATTTTTTCAAAATATCCCTGATCTCAGTATAGGTGGGATCGATTTCTTAGTCCTATCGGAGACGGACGATAAAACATAGGTAGGTCCCGTGTTTAATTTGAGCAAGTAAAAGAATCTTTAGCAGCTCAAAATCGAGAACAGCAGAGTGGAAAGCCGCTGTTCGGGCAAAATTCATTAGAAAAGATTTTTTTTTAAATGTCTTCAACAATATCTTCAACATCTTCAAACTTACATCGGGGACCCTTGTCGGTGCTACGGAGTTCGTGCACTGCAGCTGAGATCTTGCTTTGTATGAAAGAGATTGGAACACACATGGTTACTCACCGAAGTGCAATGATGATGGTCATATCAATCAAATCACATATATCTATCATATACACATTCAGTACCTCTTTCCCACTTTCACCTTTTAACAAAAATTACTATTTTTTTTATAGTGATATGAAGGTATTTGTAATTACATATCATATAATGGCACAGGGATGCACAGTTTGTGTGACCTCATAATACTAGAAAGAAGCATTTGAAGATAGCATGATAACTCTTCTTCCTGACTAACCTCCCTCGGACAAATTATCTCATCAGGATTCCAGTTACAGCTGAATAGAATTGGACATTCTTACACAGGTGGACGGAGATTGTAAAATCAGTTCTGCTTCTTCTTCCACATCTTCAAATGCTCCACATCGACCACTTGTTAACCACTCTTGATGATTTGTATGTGATCTGAGCCTTCTTCTTCCAACGCTCCATAACAACCAATTGTTAAACCACTCTTTGTGATTTGTGACTTTAGCCTTAGAGAAAGTGTACGTGTACATGATTCACATAATAGAGGTGAATCTACAATACAAACCAGACTGCAAGAACTCAAAGTTAGGTGTGGTGTAGCTCGACAATATTGCTATGCTGGCAGACAAAGAAAAATTGTAAACCAACAAAGAACCGGTGTCGTTAGTCGTCACACGCTGATGGACATACTGAGGGAGAGATCGGAACACTTATGGACTGATTTGTTCGACGTGCAGTCATGGTGATCCGACGACTAAACTAAACTAAACTAAACTAAACGAGTGTACGTTGTACCAGTTTTGGGACTAAATATAGGCTTGCACATTCAATTTCTGTGACGCTATGTATTTACTAGGGTAACTTCCTAGGCCCCTAACCTCAACCGCCTCTTACAGTTTTGCTGTGCTACTATTCTTTGCTCCCTCTGCGAGCCACGGCAAGACATGGACGACCAACTCTGCAACCACTTGTCTGCGCCAGCTGTCTCGCAGATTGTGTAATGTAAAACAAAGAGTTATTTCCCAATACCAACTAACTTACAATAATAGTATCCCAGGTACATTACTTACTTGCAATTTGTCCGATTAGCATGAGCAGGTAGCTCGAAGCTGTTGTAGAACTGATGATAACACGAAACAGAAAACAGAACTTAACAAACAAGGAGTTTACATAATGCAAATAGTATAGCTTTAGCAAATATGCTCCTGGTAATGTTCTTATTTCCCAAGATATCAGCACTCTCGTTGCCTATAATGCCATAGTGAGATGGAATCCACAAAAGGAATTTCTGACAAAAGCAAGTTCTCTTCAGGTTATGTCTGTGCTGTCACGAGTTTTAGCCTCCTGACTTGCGTAGCTGACTAGTGAGTCTGTAGAAATACCATGATTGTCTGCAGGTGCTTGCAGCTTATTATGTGATGTTGTCTGTCATCAAGGCGAGCTAAAAGTTCTCCTTGTGTTGGAAGTTGGAACATATTCGTCCAGTGCGAGCCGCTAGAGACACAGTAGTGGCATCTGGGTGTCTAATGTAAACTCCAGCTCCGCCATTCATGGTTGCTTCATTGCTGATCCACCTGTGTAAGTCATTGTCCAGCTAAACATCTCTTAGAGATATTCAATTGCAGTTGCTTTCTTCATTACAATAGACTCGCGTCTTTGCTTGACAATTTAAGGATGGGGTTGAGAAATTTAGTTTCACTAAGTCTGTTTCTCAGTGATCAAAGATTAATTCTTCTGGTCTTTTAAATGTAGCAGTAGTTCTCGTGCGACATGTTGTTATGAACGATCGCTACATAAATATATTAAGTTGCCTCATGTGTGTCGCAGGGTCTCCCGAGGAGCAAAAATAGTAGCGTTGCGACTTACAAGGCTTGTTGCAAGATACGACTGATGTAGGGACCTAGGTAAGCTACCCTAGTAAATAAAAAGAGCCACAGAACTTAGATGTGTTGACCTACTTGTAGGCGCATAACTGGCACAACATACAATCAGTCTTAGGCTCAGCTCACATACATATCACACAGAGTGGTTAACAAGTAGTTGATATTGAACATTCGAAGAGGAAGAAGAAGAAGAAAGTGGAAACATTGATGTGTATTTTATGTGGGTACTTTGTAAAACTACAGTACTTTGTTTTTCTATTGCTGGCCGTTAAAGAGAAAAACCTACTGGCAGCAACCTACTATATCTGATATGTTCGTATTATAAATAGAAATATTACATCATGAACTTAACATGACATCATTGCTTCCATTTAGATATCAATTTAACTTGAAGTTGTATCTTCTTCTTCTAGTTAACATGACATCATTGCTTCCATTTAGATATCAATTTAACTTGAAGTTGTATCTTCTTCTTCTAGTTAACATGACATCATTGCTTCCATTTAGATATCAATTTAACTTGAAGTTGTATCTTCTTCTTCTAGTTAACATGGCGTCAATGCTTCCATTTAGATATCAATTCAGCTTGAAATTTCATCTTCTTCTTCTACTTAACATGGCATCCTTGTTTCCATTTAGATATCAATTCAGCTTGAAATTTCATCTTCTTCTTCAAAGGCTCCATATCGATCCCTTGTCAATGACTCGGTGCGATTTGTATGTGATCTGAGCCTAAGAGCGATTGTTTCTTGTGCCAGTTATGCACCTACAAGTACGCCAGCTCATTCGATTTATCCGATGCTTTTTATTTACTAGGGCAGCTTCACTAGGTCTTACAGCAGTCACCTCTTACAACATGCCTTGTAGGGCGCAGTAGTGCTTCCCTTGAGGGCCCCGGTACCACGCGGGCGTACAGAACATATAAGTAGTGCCTATAACATCGATGGCTCGTTTACTGTTGTTGATTGTTGCGAAGTCCTGTAAAGGATATGCTACTATTTTGATTTATTAGTTATTGTATTAGTTAGCATCGGTAGCTTAAGAGGTAGTGAGCTCGATCACACACCAAGTTTTCCTGGTTCAAACCTTGTGGGCAGATTGGAAGCAAATTTGTCCTCGTGGATTTTTACGAACGGTAAAATAGACCTCACCGTTCAGAAAGCAGTAACAGACTTCTTCTTCTTCTTCTCTTCCATCATTTACTTCTTTATAGAAGTGTTGGGGGTGAAACGTAGTGATCTTGCGTGTGCTTGTTTTAAGGCACTTTGTAAGCTGATAGTCATGTTCGTAAGGCTGTTCTTGATACCGTCGCTCCATCTTTTGCGTGGTCTTCCTCTTGCTTTGTACTCATTATACTTTCTATGTGTGGCTCTCTGTGGTAGGCGATACCAGGGCATTCTGGTCAGGTGTCCAAACCATTTAATCTGTTGTTCTTTTATGAATTGCATGACTGGTTTCACATCCAGCCTCCTTCTGATTTCTTCATTTCTAATAATTTATTTATTATTGTCACACCTCTCTAAGCTCTTCTAAGACACCTCATCTCTGTCGTTATGATTTTCCGCTCATTAGCTGCTGTTATTGGACTTGTTTAACACTGGTAACATAGTATTGGCCAGAAAATCGTTCTTATGAGATTTGCTTTAGTTGTTAGCGGTATCTCTTTATGTGACAACAGTGGTGTTAACTGTCCCAGTACTTGGTTAACTTTTGTGCAACGATTGCTGATTTCGTTATCGATACTTCTATTTGCTGTGAAAATTGCTCTTAAGTATTTGGCCTCAATTGTTTGTTTTATGTCTACGTTCTGGAGTTTTATTGAAAGGTTTTCTTTTTGTCTACTTATTGCCATTGTCTCTGTCTTTATTATATTTATTTTCATGTTGTACTCCTCACCCTTGATATTAACTAAGCTCAAATGGTTCTGGACAGACTACTAAACGTATAAATGGTGTCTGGAAAATTAACTATTCGTTTACTGGTGTTGACCTCTCGTCCATGTCTTGCTGGTGCTCTCAAGGGGAGAAAAGAATAGTAATACTGCGACCTACGAGGCATGTCGTAAGAGGCGACTGAGTTAGAGGCCTAGGAAAGCTAAGCTAGTAAATAAAAGCGTCGCAGAAATCTGATGTGCTGGCCTACTTGAAGGCGCATAATTGACACAACGTACAATCGCTCTTAAGCTCGAATCACATACAAATCACGAGTATTTAACATGTGAACGATATGGAGCGTTCGATGTTCATTTTTCATATTCATTTTTATTGAGTAATAAGCATTGCACCAACAAACAAAAAACCAGTTAATGTTAAAATATCTTGTTACTAATGTAAATATATACATTCATGTCATGGAGGGAGGGACCTAAAGCAGCTGATGGTTAAGTGTGTATTCTTTTTCATCTCCTGACATATCCTGCAAACCCTACTTGATTCCAAACGTGTAGACTTTGTCTTTCCTTTGGATGAATCAGTAGGGTAGAGAGGGGTTTGTGCAAAATGGGAAAGGCACATTCTCCATATCAGCTGCCGAGGCTAGACACAAAGGGAGAGGACACTTAATCTTTGCTTTCGGCTTGGGCACAACACGGAGATCAACAGTTACGTAGAAACAAGACAAACATATTGCGCAAGGGTGAAGGGTCGTTTGAGAAGAGACTTATGTATGAGCTGAAAGACAAGAGAGACAATCGATATATATATATGTACACTATATACTTATACGCCTAAATATTTATATACGTATAATAACACTATGAGAGCCGCGGTAGCGTAATTGTTAGTGAACTCGTTTCTCAAGGATGGTGGTCTGGGTTTAACTCCCGCAGTACGCTTGGAGTCAGGTTTTTCCCGACCGCGACGGCTCTCACTTTGACCCAGTCTCAACTGGGTACCAGACATGCTCTGGGAAAGTAAAGGCGGCCGGCGTGATGCTGACCACATCACTCATCGTGTGTCGACTGTCAATGAAAAATACAGGCCTAACACTGTATTGCTCTATATACCACAAGGTATGAAAGGGTTCCTTTACTTTACTTTTTACTTACTAACACTTTACACTTATGTTAACGTTACTATTTTTACGTTTAACATTTTCACTTACCAAGTATTCTTGTAGATGTCCGTGTAACTAATGAATAAGTTTATAGTTTTTATATAATGTTTTTTGTCTGACTTGGATAAACAAAGCTTGATAATTTCTTTGATATTATATTATTGTAAGTTAACTATGCAAAATTGGAGATAATTATTACTAGAATACAATTATTTCATATTACCAACTTTCTCTAGCGTATGAAGAGTCGTTTGTAATTTTTATTAAAGGCTTCCGAGTGCTAGAATAAATACGTTTGATGATGTGTAGTATACTATAAATAATTATAGCTTTTTATCTACGTTCTTGTGCAATTATTATGCACTTTAACATAACTAGGCTCTTCTTTATATCGTAGTTAGAAGATTGTGAAAAGGCAGTCATGTGTTATTAATCCACAGGAAAAGTCAATTGAATATTCAGTAACATCTGAATATGAGTAATTTTTTGCACATAGTCTTATATACCTCACGACCTTAAGAATTCATGTTTAACTAATCGGTAGGTAAATTGGTTGATGCAAAAAAGTTTTTGTTATATAACTTTGCATAAGCACAACACAATGATAACCAAAGTTTAGAATTTACATTAATACACAAAATGGTGGCGAATGTTTGCAAAGGCGTATCTATCCCTATTACATATTATAAAAAGAAAGGTGACATAGTGAACAAATGATACCTGTTCAAAGCAATAAGAAGATTGTGAAAAGGCAGTCATGTGTTATTAATCCACAGGAAAATTCAATTGAATATTCAGTAACATCTGGGAACATAAGTGCTGAAATATACGTATTTATTGTTTATTTTCTGCTGAGCTGCTTGGATAAGCAGAAAGCAATGAACTGTATCATGAATATGAAGAGGTGAAAATGACTTGAACACGAATGAAACCAGTTATACAAGCGATAAAACAGCCATCGTGTAGACACCAGAGTAGGGAATAAAAACGAGAACGATCAGGATCATGAAGAAGAATGGTGTCAGATGAAAAATCTGCAGTATCTCAAACGTACAATACTGTACAGAATGTTACAATGAACAAAAAGCATGGAAAACTATTATTCAATCTTCATGGGCAACTAGTTGGGACAAGAAAGCATAGACAACTAGTATTCAGTTCTCATGTGCCACCAGCTAGGATAAGAGAGCATTGAAAACTATAGTTCATTCCACAATTCGTGATCATCTTTACCGACCGATATAAAATCATCCCCTTGACACAAATTCTTGATTTTTACATTTTTATATTGGTAACAGTGACAACAATCCAAAAATATTTTTTGCCTACCCAAACCTTTAGTTCTCTAAGATTTTTATTATGTGTTATTACTAAAATTACAGCGATGTTGATATGGTCTACTTATCGAAATTTTACAGTACGATTGTCAAGTGTGTCTATAACTAAGTATTTTCATGTTCAATATACAATTCAGTGCACGTCAAAATCTGGAATCCCGTGGAATTAATCAGTTCACAATGTTTCCTACCGACTGTCATTGGCGTATGTACGCAACATTTACTTTCATTTATAGAAGTGGAAGGTACCATTTGTTCACTATGTCACCTTTCTTTTTATAATATGTAATAGGAATAGATACGCCTTTGCAAACATTCGCTACCATTTTGTGTATTAATGTAAATTCTAAACTTTGGTTATCATTGTGTTGTGCTTATGCAAAGTTATATAACAAAAACTTTTTGCATCAACCAATTTACCTACCGATTAGTTAAACATGAATTCGTAAGGTCGTGAGGTATATAAGACTATGTGCAAAAAATTACTTGTATCCATCAGGCAGATTTCGTACAAATTAAACCTTATTGTGATCACGAATTTTGGAACTAACTATAGTATTCAGTTCTCATGTTCAACCAGTTAGGATAAGAGAGCATGGAAATCTCGTATTAAGTTCTCATGTTCAACAAGTTAGGATAAGTGAGCATAGAAAACTATAGTGCTTTTACAAATGTTTGCCCCTGTTTAAAAATCTATAACTCTGCAACCATTTCAACTACGATGATGAAATGTTGCATACAAACTTGAAATATGAATGACCAAACAAAATAATTTTTGTCTTGTAGATTGTACAGCTTATTTCCATATTTGTTTATATGGGGTATATAAAACTCTTGTCAGTGTAAAAGGACACATTTTTAAAGATTTTACAGCTTCACACCCAAACTTCTGTGGTCAACAACATATTTTCTCGTGCGCACGGTTGTTTTTTTTTTTGCCGTTAAGAAGCTGGTCTCACACTTGAACGGATATGCTCAGAGGTAAAATCTATACCAATACAGGCAGTGGGTGAGTTTACCAGAAACCATTTACCAGAAACGTTGGCTGATTCTTGCTATATTACATAATGGGATTGAAAGTGAAATTCTGCACACTTCAAAGCATTGCAATGAAGCTGTACTTATATTTTAGTCGAGAAGCTGATCGTGGAAGACTTTATCAATCTATTTTAAACCCTGAAAAGAGAACAGTGCATGCTTTGGGTTTGTGTAAACGGTCATTTCGTCGATGGATGCATGAATCAAGAATAAACCCTCCAAACAATAAGCAAACAGCCGGTAGAAAGTCAATTGTAGAAAGCTTTGACAATGAGGTTATACGACGAGCAATTGTGAAAATGTTGGATTGCAAAGAAACAGTGACTGTAAGAAAGCTGCAGACTTGTTTAAGGAAGAACAATGACATTGAGTTATCTAAATGTATGTTGTGGAAAGTTATAAGGACATTAGGCTTCACCTTTAGAAAGTATACGAGTGGAAGAAATATTATTTGCGAGCAGCCGCATTTAGTAGTCATGAGAAGCAAGTACCTACGTGAAGTAAGAGAAATGCGCAGAGAAAGTTATGATATTGTGTATTTGGATGAAACATGGATCAATGCACATCACGCCAACCCAAAGGAATGGCAGTCAGTAGATGGAAGGATAAAGCGATATGTACCAAGTAGTAAAGGACAACGTTTAGTCATAGCCCACGGTGGTAGTAGACATAATGGGTTATTGCAGAATGCTGAACTCGTTTTCGTTTCAAAGTCTGCAGACAATAGGGATTATCACGCAGGGATGAATAGCCAAATATTTAGAAATTGGCTCGAGAAAACAGTTCTTCCATCTTTAGATAGACCATCTTGTCTCATAATGGACAATGCATCATACCGGAATGTTATATCACAAGAAGACAAAATACCTACGACATCGAGCACAAAAGACGCAATAAAGACGTGGCTCATCAGAGAAAATATTCCGTTCAATGAAACTTACTTCAAACCAGAATTGTTGTCCCTTATAAAGCAGACATAAAAGTCAAAGAAATTTCAAATTGACAAGTTGATAGAGGAGCATGGTCATAGGTGTTTGAGATTTCCACCGTACCATTCACATTTAAACCCAATAGAACTTGTGTGGGCTAAAATTAAAGAACAAGTGGCAGCTGAAAATCATCATCATCATCATCATTAATCCTCTCCGCTCCTCGTGGAGCATAGGCCTCAACAGTTGTTCGCCACTCTTCTCGGTCTCTGGCTGTTCTTTTTATGTTCTCCCAGGTCAATTGAGCACTCTTCAGCTCCTCAGTAAGACCTCGTCTCCAAGTCTGCTTAGGGCGTCCTCTTTTCGTTTTCCCTGCGGTTCCACTCGAGCACCTGTCTAGTGACACTCGACTGTGTCTTCCGCAAGGTATGGCCTATCCATCGCCATCTTCTCCTCTTGACCTGTGTCATCATAGGTTCCTGCCCTGTTCTTATCCACAGATCCGTGTTTGTAACTCTATCATACCATCTCAATCTGAGAATCCGCCGCAAACATCCGTTGACAAAGGTCTGGATCTTATTTGTATTTGCCCTAGTGACTCGCCAAGTTTCCGAGCCATACAGCAACACCGACTTCACATTTGAGCTGAAAATCCTGAGCTTTGTTTTCGTGGAGATGGCAGCGGACTTCCACACCATGTGCAGGATCGCAAAGGCCTGTCGGGCCTTCCTAATCCTAACATTAATGTCCTCATCTGTACCTCCTGATCTGCTGATCTTACTTCCAAGGTAGACAAATTCATCCACATCTTCTATGTCCCTTCCTTCAATCAGTATTGGATCTTGCTGTATGTTGTTGTTACGCATTACTTTAGTCTTCTCTTGATTGATTTTAAGGCCGACTCGTTGTGCCGTTGTGCCAGAGCATCCACTTTTTCCTGCATGTCTTGTAGTCTATGCGAAAGCAAGGCGAGATCGTCCGCAAAATCCAGGTCTTCTAGCTTTGACATAAGTGTCCACTGTATGCATTTTCCAGACCTGGCGTAGGCTGTGCGTGTGACCCAATCAAGTAGCACCAAGAAGAGGAGGGGGACAGCAGGCATCCCTGTCTAACACCAGTAGTGACCAGGAACTCCTCTGACAGTCTTCCATCATGAATAACCTGGCAGGCAAACCCTCATACAGCTGCCTGATGATGTCGACAGTCTTCTCCGGCACCCCATAGTTTCTTAGGATCCCCACATTGATTTCCTATCTATGCTGTCAAATGCCTTCTCAAAATCAACAAAGCACACGTAGAGCGGAGCCTGCCACTCCATTGTTTGTTCCACTATGATTCTTAAGGTGGCTATCTGGTCATTGCAAGATCTATCTTTCCGGAATCCCGCCTGTTCGTCCCTAAGCCTCTGGTCTATAGCGTCTTTCATCCTGTCCAGAATAACCTAGTGAGGACTTTGCTGGGAATGGAGAGCAGCATGATCCCTCTCCACTTGTCACAGTTTGACAAATTGCCATTCTTTGGCAGTTTCACGAGGAGGCCTTTCTGCCAATCTGCTGGTATCTCCTCCCTGTCCCACACCAAGTTGAACAATATGTGGAGTTGGTTTACCATCTCTTCTCCCTCCCTCAGAGCTTCCGCTGGGATATTATCAACTCCTGCCGCCTTGCCCTTTCTCAAGTTTTCAAGGCATTGCGGATTTCCTGTTTCGTGATCTCCCCTACGTTTATGTCCAGCGGGTCTCCTTGCCCTAAATCTAGTGGGTTTAGTGGGGAGGTCTATTTAACACTTCCTGGAAATGCTCTTTCCAGCGCCCCAGTTGTTCATCAATTTTAGTCAAAAGTTTTCCAGTCTTATCTCTCACTGGCCTGCTCTGCTTATTTTTCCTCCCACTAAACATAGCTTTGCTAACGTCTTTGCAAAACATCAAAGAAATTCGCCGATATGCAAAATCTGAGCTGCATTTCGACCTGTCAACGACATATTCCTTTGGTCATCGTAAATATAAGACTGCATGCAAAATTTCAAATCAATACAACAGATACTTTTTGAGAAAATTGAACTTGACTGTGGGTAAACATTTGTAAACGGACTTATAGAATGCAATTATTTCATATTACCAACTATCTCTGGAGTTTGAAGTGTCGTTTGTAGCTAGATTGCAGAAAAAATGAATTGCGTCATGAAAGTGAAGAGATGGAAATGACTGATGAATGGAAATGATGGAAGAGAGGGGGAACACCAGAGACACCAGAGGGGGACACCAGAGGGGATACCAGAGGGGAACACCAGAGACACCAGAGGGGAACACCAGCGACACCAGAGGGAACACCAGAGACACCAGAGGGGGATACCAGAGGGGAACACGAGAGTGGGAAAATAAAATGAGAACGATCAGGATCATGGAGAGAAATAATGAAAAATGAAATGTCTGCAGTATCTCAAACGTACAATACTTTACAGAACGCTACAATAGACAACAACAGAAATGTGAAACTAGTATTAAGTTCTCATATGCAATCAGTTAGAACAAGAGAGAATGGAAAACTAGTATTCAGTTAGGACAAGAAAAAACAAGGAAGTATACAATCTACAAATTCGAGTGTATATGTGTATACACCTTTTCTGGGGTTTAAATATAACAGTAACAGTACACAGAAACTGGGAGGTGTACCACACAGTTAGATCATCTGCGTGGAGAGAGTGTAATATACGTATGGGCAGAGCTAGTGGCAGATCATTAAAATATACTAAGAAAAGCAATGAGGAAAGTACGTTGCCCTGTGACATGTTTGCTCTTATTTTGAACCATGGTCTGTGCGCTTCATCTAATTGTTATAGAGAATTGTTTATGGGTAAGAAAGTCTTTTATCCAATAGTATATTCTGACCAGTATGCCATTGCGTAAGAGCTTGAGTAGCATTCCGTCTTTCCATACCTTGTCGAAGAACTTGGACATGTCAAAAAATACTGTGAAGAATTTCTTCTTTTCTTGGAAGCCATTTTCTCTATCCTGTGTGAGGTATGCCACTTGGTCATCAGTGCTTCTAAGCGACATGTAGCCTGTCTGGGCCGGATCCAGTTTATGATTGGATTCTAAAAGCCACTGGAGTCTAGTTGCTAACTGCTAACACTCTCTTCCTCAGTTTTACGGTGAAACGTAGCAGACTTATAGGTCTATAGCTCTGTGGATCTTTCTTATCTTTTCCCTTTTAAACAATTGGGTGGATTGTGGCATTTTTCCGGATGACTGGAACACTCGACATTCTCCAACTATTGTTATGTATCTGGAATAGACGACTGTGTTGTTGGACCTATTTGTTTGAGCAAGTCATTTGATACTCCATCTGGCGAGGGAAGTTTTAGGTTTGAGCTTTTACAGTGCTCTCTGCAGGTTCACTTGTTGCTTTGATTAATGTAGCATTTATCTCACCTCTGACTTCTTTCTCTTGCTCCTGACTTATCGAGCAAAGCTTTCTTGCTTGTGCCACTGGGCCATCAGGGAGGTTGCTCGCTTTCCTGTGAGTAGTTCTCCTTGCTAGAGAATTATTTTCTCTCTAGATGGGTTGTCATCGTCCAGGGCTTTATTCAGTCTCCACAACTTTTGAGTATACTTTACCATGTTCAAAGAGACTGTCTTTTCTTTCCAGGATTTTCTACACTGTTCATTTCTTTTTCTAACAAAAAGAGCCCTTGCTCTAATCTGTTGCATTACATTTAGGTCCGTTGGATCAAGTTCCATTTTATATCTGGCACTGCAAAAGGAACTGGGGAGAACTTCAATCTCTGATGTGTTGTAATACGGTTTGTAGTTTTTATTCCTCACTTTGGGAATAACCCCTTTCGTAGAATCTAAGATAACTGAGAATCGTTACGGCAAGACAACAAATACCACTTACACCCAAAATGACCAGGAATAAATATGACGGTGAGTGTCTGGATTGTCTTCAATCATAAGCAGACACCTGAAAGATATCTCAGTAGAGTTACTATACAAATTACTAGGTAAGATATGGGGGAGAGAAGAGATACCAGTAGAGCGGAAAGAAGAGGAGACATGCAGGAATGTACAAACTATAGAGGGATAATGCTATTATTAGTGCCAGGCAAAATACTAAACAGGATTATACTTGATAGATTTAAAAAAGGTCATAGATAAGCAACTGAGAGAAGAACAGGCAGGGTTTCGAAAGAATAGATCCTGCACAGACCAGATAGATACATGCGCGTTATATTAGAACACAGCTTAGAGTGAAACTTACCACTATACATAGGTTTTGTGGACTATGAAAAGGCGATTGATAGTCTAGAGCAGAGTTTCCCATAGTGGGCGGTACAGCCCCCAGTGGGCGCTGAAGCGTTCTAGGGGCGATAGTGGGTTCAGGATAATTTGGGGAGTGTTCAGGTGATTAGGGGTCGGTGGCTCCTTAAGGCACTATGCTACTGACAGTTGGGTCATTTTATGTTAAATATATCGATTTTTCAAATTCATCACATTATGTTAGTATTGCATCTCTACAATCAAATTACGCAAATAGTTTTTATTTGTGATCACAAAATGCTTCAAAATTATTATTGAGCAGCCCTACCCTCTAAAAATTCGTTATAGAAAATGTCTACAATTGTCTTTCTTTTGTCCCTAGATACAGTGTATGGCATTCAATTAACCCAATCGAGTCATGATATAATAGTAAAACTTGATCTGAGTACTAACAGATATATTAAGATTCAATTAGGCTAGGCAATGACTGTATGCTCTAACAGACGATTTCCTGACAATTTAAACTAAATTTACATTACATTTTCAAAACGCAGTTTTCTCCCATTTGTAAATTTCGTTAACGTGGGTAATGTACGTTTTCCACCGTGAAAGAAATCTTCAAGATATCAATATAAGATTTGGCTCAGACATGTATCTATTAATAGGGAAGGGACTAGACACACATAATAATAATAATTCCTCTCGTACCGTTATACATTACATAGGGCCTGCAAGTAATTTCTCCAACCGCGCTATCCTGGGCAACTCGCTCAATCTCCTCCATGGAACTGAGACCGATATTTCCTGCCTTTCTCAGCAAAGTTCGTTTCAGGGTCTCTTTAGGTCGACCTCTCTTTCTTGAACCCTTTGCATCCCACTTCAATGCCTGCTTTGATATTCGTTGATCATTTCTTCTCAAGGTGTGCCAAACATATCTCCATTTTCTGTTACTAGACACACAAACGAATAAATATATATGAATTTTTTAATCAACCAATGGGTCCTATTTTTTGCCGTGAATTAGGTAGATCTTATTCATTGCATCCCCAGAGATCAGTTACATGTTACAGAACACTTTAAAGCTGTCAGGTACCCAGAGTATTGGTATATTTAGGCTGTGCAGTCAAAGAAAATTGCAATTGTTATTTATTTCACTCTGTTTGGAGACCGTACGACGTTGTTTACAATCCAACATGGCTGCCGTTTCCATGGCAACCCGATAATTTATTAATGCGAAAGATAATAAATTTTCAATTTAGACCACCCTAGTAGTAACTGCTATGTATCACATAATTATATTGAGAGATAAGGAAGTTGAGAAATCCTACACCATTCACCCCTTAAAGAAGAAATTAATAATAAATATTTTTAAATAAATTATTTTCGGCATTTAAATTCATCGTTTGGTCTTACAGATCAATTTTTTCATAATTTTCAGTTCATGCATATAATCATTTGAAATGACATGTTGAAGACATATATATCAATTTTGTCAAAGTGGGTTAAGAGTACGTTAATAAGTGTGATGTTGTGAAATGGGTTGTGAGGACGTACAGTTGATGTTGTGCAAAGTGGCGGTGAGGACTTACAAAGTTGATGTTGTGCAAAGTGGGGTGAGGACGTTACAAAGTTGATGTTGTGCAAAGTGGGTTGTGAGGACGTTACAAAGTTGATGTTGTGCAAAGTGGGTTGTGAGGACGTTACAAAGTTGATGTTGTGCAAAGTGGTGTGTGAGGACGTTACAAAGTTGATGTTGTGCAAAGTGGGTTGTGAGGACGTTACAAAGTTGATGTTGTGCAAAGTGGGTGTTGAGGACGTTACAAAGTTGATGTTGTGCAAAGTGGGCGGTGAGGACGTTACAAAGTTGATGTTGTGCAAAGTCGGGGTGAGGACGTTACAAAGTTGATGTTGTGCAAAGTGGGTGTTGAGGACGTTACAAAGTTGATGTTGTGCAAAGTGGGTTGTGAGGACGTTACAAAGTTGATGTGCAAAGTGGGTTGTGAGGACGTTACAAAGTTGATGTTGTGCAAAGTGGGTGTTGAGGACGTTACAAAGTTGATGTTGTGCAAAGTGGGTTGTGAGGACGTTACAAAGTTGATGTTGTGCAAAGTGGGTGTTGAGGACGTTACAAAGTTTATGTTGTGCAAAGTGGGTTGTGAGGACGTTACAAAGTTGATGTTGTGCAAAGTGGTTTGTGAGGACGTTACAAAGTTGATGTTGTGCAAAGTGGGTTGTGAGGACGTTACAAAGTTGATGTTGTGCAAAGTGGCTGTGAGGACGTTGCAAAGTTGATGTTGTGCAAAGTGGGTTGTGAGGACGTTACAAAGTTGATGTTGTGCAAAGTGGGCGGTGAGGACGTTACAAAGTTGATGTTGTGCAAAGTGGGCGGTGAGGACGTTACAAAGTTGATGTTGTGCAAAGTGGTGTGTGAGGACGTTACAAAGTTGATGTTGTGCAAAGTGGGGTGTGAGGACGTTACAAAGTTGATGTTGTGCAAAGTGGGTTGTGAGGACGTTACAAAGTTGATGTTGTGCAAAGTGGGTTGTGAGGACGTTACAAAGTTGATTTTGTGCAAAGTGGGTTGTGAGGACGTTACAAAGTTGATGTTGTGCAAAGTGGGTTGTGAGGACGTTACAAAGTTGATGTTGTGCAAAGTGGGTTGTGAGGACGTTACAAAGTTAATGTTGTGCAAAGTGGGCTGTGAGGACGTTACAAAGTTGATGTTGTGCAAAGTGGGTGTTGAGGACGTTACAAAGTTGATGTTGTGCAAAGTGGGTTGTGAGGACGTTACAAAGTTGATGTTGTGCAAAGTGGGTTGTGAGGACGTTACAAAGTTGATGTTGTGCAAAGTGGGCGTTGAGGACGTTACAAAGTTGATGTTGTGCAAAGTGGGCGGTGAGGACGTTACAAAGTTGATGTTGTGCAAAGTGGGCGTTGAGGACGTTACAAAGTTGATGTTGTGCAAAGTGGGTTGTGAGGACGTTACAAAGTTGATGTTGTGCAAAGTGGGTTGTGAGGACGTTACAAAGTTGATGTTGTGCAAAGTGGGTTGTGAGGACGTTACAAAGTTGATGTTGTGCAAAGTGGTTGTGAGGACGTACAAAGTTGATGTTGTGCAAAGTGGGTTGTGAGGACGTTACAAAGTTGATGTTGTGCAAAGTGGGTTGTGAGGACGTTACAAAGTTGATGTTGTGCAAAGTGGGTTGTGAGGACGTTACAAAGTTGATGTTGTGCAAAGTGGGTTGTGAGGACGTTACAAAGTTGATGTTGTGCAAAGTGGGTTGTGAGGACGTTACAAAGTTGATGTTGTGCAAAGTGGGTTGTGAGGACGTTACAAAGTTGATGTTGTGCAAAGTGGGTTGTGAGGACGTTACAAAGTTGATGTTGTGCAAAGTGGGTTGTGAGGACGTTACAAAGTTAATGTTGTGCAAAGTGGGTTGTGAGGACGTTACAAAGTTGATGTTGTGCAAAGTGGACTGTGAGGACGTTACAAAGTTGATGTTGTGCAAAGTGGGTTGTGAGTACGTTACAAAGTTGATGTTGTGCAAAGTGGGCGGTGAGGACGTTACAAAGTTGATGTTGTGCAAAGTGGGCGTTGAGGACGTTACAAAGTTGATGTTGTGCAAAGTGGGTGGTGAGGACGTTACAAAGTTGATGTTGTGCAAAGTGGGTGTTGAGGACGTTACAAAGTTGATGTTGTGCAAAGTGGGTTGTGAGGACGTTACAAAGTTGATGTTGTGCAAAGTGGGTGTTGAGGACGTTACAAAGTTGATGTTGTGCAAAGTGGGCTGTGAGGACGTTACAAAGTTGATGTTGTGCAAAGTGGGTTGTGAGGACGTTACAAAGTTGATGTTGTGCAAAGTGGGTTGTGAGGACGTTACAAAGTTGATGTTGTGCAAAGTGGGTTGTGAGGACGTTACAAAGTTGATGTTGTGCAAAGTGGGCTGTGAGGACGTTACAAAGTTGATGTTGTGCAAAGTGGGCGTTGAGGACGTTACAAAGTTGATGTTGTGCAAAGTGGGTTGTGAGGACGTTACAAAGTTGATGTTGTGCAAAGTGGGCGTTGAGGACGTTACAAAGTTGATGTTGTGCAAAGTGGGCGGTGAGGACGTTACAAAGTTGATGTTGTGCAAAGTGGGCGTTGAGGACGTTACAAAGTTGATGTTGTGCAAAGTGGGTTGTGAGGACGTTACAAAGTTGATGTTGTGCAAAGTGGGTGTTGAGGACGTTACAAAGTTGATGTTGTGCAAAGTGGGTTGTGAGGACGTTACAAAGTTGATGTTGTGCAAAGTGGGTTGTGAGGACGTTACAAAGTTGATGTTTGCAAAGTGGTTGTGAGGACGTTACAAGTTGATGTTTGCAAAGTGGTTGTGAGGACGTTACAAAGTTGATGTTGTGCAAAGTGGGTTGTGAGGACGTTACAAAGTTGATGTTGTGCAAAGTAGGTTGTGAGGACGTTACAAAGTTGATGTTGTGCAAAGTGGGTTGTGGGCCGAAAAAGTTTGGGAACCTAAGGTCTAGAGTTTAGATAGAGTTGGATGTGGAAATTATTAAAACGCGTTGCTACTAACGTAACAAGAGAGCCGCTGTAGCGTAGTTGTTAGTGAACTCGCTTCTCAAGGCTGGTGGTCTGGGTTCAGCTCCGCAATGCGCGTGGAATTTTACCCGACCGCGACGGCTCTCAGGTCGACCCAGCCACAACTGGGTACCAGACATGCTCTGGGAAAGTAAAGGTGGCCGGCGTGATGCTGACCACATCACCCATCGTGTGGCAACGGTCAATGAAAACTACACTGTATTGACCTATATACCACGAGGTATGAAAGGATTCCTTTACTTACTTACTAACGTAACTAGACACTATACGCAATGTTTATATAACGTTAATGTTTATAGTAACGTTAATGGCAATATATTTCATTATATTAACATTTCAGTTACCAAGTATTCTTGAAGAAGTTCATGTAACTAATGAAAAAGTCGATATATTTTATAGGGCTTTGTTGGCTGGTTTATGGAAACAATTTGCTCTTATTAATATATTTGGTATATATTATTGTAAATTATTTCTATACGAGAGAATTGTGATTAGCATCTCATTATTTCATGGCAATAATTTTGTATTTATTTGAGTAAGTGGCTGCTTATGTTAAACTAAATACGTTTGATGAGTGGTATTTTAATCTATATAATAATAAACTTTCTTCTACGTTATCGTACAGTCATTAACTATATTAATTTGTTCTTTAACATGATTATGTTGTTTTGTTCACGTTGTGTTTCAGAGCAGTTAGGAGTAATGTATACAGAAAAAATTTGGAATATGAAAGGTGGTTATGTGTTATTAGTTCACAGAAAAAAGCAATTGAATATTCAATAACATTTTAGTGAACATATACATTGAAATATACATATTTATTTTATTTTCTGTTTAGTGACCTTGATAATCAGAAAGCAATGAATTTCATCGCCCGTGTTGTCGGGGCCCGCAGTGGAAGCAAGGAATTGTAAAACTGCGCCCTAGAAGGTATGTCGTTAGAGGCGATTTAAGGTAGGGTCCGCCCGTGTCCACTCTGGGCTCGAAAGGGGAGGAAAGAATATGTAGCAATGTGTACCTGCCAGGCATGTCGTAAAAGTCGCTAAGGAGTGTTGGTGGTGGGCTGGCGACTCACCCTGTAGAAAACATTTGCCAACAAATCTTCAACAAACATGACAAGAATAACAATAAGAAATAACCTCAATCAATCATCTGAAACAGAATACCCCAACAGAGGGGGAAGCGGGAAAATCGCCGGGAAAGAGCGCCGGTGAGATCCGGTGATGCCGGTGAGATCCGGTGATGCCGGTGAGATCCGGTGATGCCGATGAGATCCGGTGATCCCAGATGAGATCCGGTGATGCAGATGAGATCCGGTGATGCCGATGAGATCCGGTGATGCCGGTGAGATCCGGTGATGCCGATTAACCTTCTTTTTTGCCGGAAAACTGCCAGAATCGGAACATGAGAACATTCCTGTTCCATATCAGACGGCCAGGCAATGGATAGAGCTGATATTTTGAACGCCCTCATAGAGTTTAGCCGCAAAGAAGATTTTCATTTAAACCAATCCACGTCAACTACTAGATTGCATGGGCTGGGTTTGAAGATTGGAGTAGCAAGAAAGCAACAGCATAACAGGTATATGAGTAGGCTCATCAATCAAAATCGAACTAGTATGGTCATTCGCTGGACGCTGTTGGAGATATTGCGATGGAGATCGGATCACCTCCATAGGTGATCCGGAGTGTAATGAAGATATTCTAAACTGAAACTGAGAACATTGCTTGAGCACTGCATAACAGCACAGCTCGCAACAGAGAAGAAGAACTACATGATAGACATTCTGGGAATCTTCGGAACACAATGGAAAGGGATAGACAAAATGAAACTTCACACAGGTGAAATGCTGTTGTCCTCAGGGCAAAAAGAAGAAAGCGCACATCAAAGTAAAGAAGTTGCCCTCATGTTGTCCAAGAAGCACAAAAACACTAACAGAATGGAAAACAATGGGGCATAGAATAATAAAAGCAACATTCAGAACTAACAAAAGAGAATTTTACACAAGTTTTCTCGCATCCTCCAACGTCACGCTAAATGTCTCTTTGGTGCCCAGCCTCCACCTTCGTCTTGTTCATCCCCTGCCTCGTACTCCAGGAACCACGCCCTCCATTACTGTTCTCTCCAAATCACTGTGTCGTTTAATGTGGTCAAAATATTTAATCTTCTACGATATGATGTTATTTATGAGCCAATGCTCTTCAATATACAGGTTTTGCAAGATGTCTGTTTCTTCTCTTCTCTGTCTAAGATGGTCTAAGAACTTCTCTGTAACACCTTGTTTCCGAAGCTTCTATATAGATATTATACAATCTCAAATATTCAGTTGTCTTCCGTGGTTTTTAAATTTCAAATATTCAGTAGTCTCCCTTTGTCCTTAACTTGAATCGTTCATTTACATTAAGAATGGCTCGTTGGTAGTGTTCGTGAGAACGCCTGATTGCTAAAACGGCCGGCGGACTCAGTATAAATTATGAGTAGAACCCAACCGTTTACGTGCCCGCAATCCAGTATTGTTGTATATAGACGATTTTAAAACAACACATGTTATAATCAAGGTTATAATATGTAATAAGGAATATTATTACTATTTTTCATCAATAAATAACCATAGACTCATAGAATTGAGTAAAATTGCAAAAAAAGTGTGCAGTGTTCTATGAAACATATAGAAATTCCAGCCCCCGTCTGCGCACCAAACCAGCTTCTTTATCACATTCAATCAATCAGGATGCAATCATGATTGTAATTTTGTTACTCAAGTCAAAGTAGTGATATCAATTGTCAAGTTACTTGTTTTTATAATACATGTACAACTGATCTTTCTGTCCATATGAGTTCGGAAGGAAGGCCTATGTAGACTTTTGATGAAGAACTACAGATCGTTCTCCTTCGAACGCTCCATATCGATCAATTGATAACCAATTGCTCCTATCTCAGTCATCTCTTACTACATGCGTTGTAGGACGAAGTGTTACTATTCTTTGTTCCTCCTGTCGGCTCCGGGAACACAAGGGCGTGCTAAACATTAAGTGAAGATGTTAACAATATAAGGGAAAATTGCACTATAACTATGTAACAATGGCGAAACACGTAAAAAACAATTTGGGAGCCGGTAAAATTCATTATCGTATTTTATATGTTGTGTGCCGTATTTTTTTATTTTTTTCTGATCCAGAAGCACTTGAGCTTTCAGCTCTTCGGCTCAGTGCCATGGACATCGTAACCCTTCGGTTCGGTGCCACGAACACCATGAATATGAGGAACCTGTGGCTTTTCTGCCAGTCTGCGGAATTGAACCCGCACAGACAGAGGACTAGTCACCCGCAGTCCAACGCGCTACGAACACGCTGGGCAGACGGGCGTGTGCCGTATAAAAAGTGAATTTCTTTACTTCTAGTGAATATTTTCCTTGATAAATGCTATTTGATTGAAACGTTGCCGCTTCTTATTTTCTGCGATCGCCCACTGTGAATTCAGACGTTAGACGTGAGTCCTGTGGGGCGTTTCTGACTGATTTTTGAGTGAGTACTGCTTATACCATTTGATTGGTGTCACACGCCATACAGGTTAGCCTTCACCGTCTTCAAAGGTATTTGAAGATCATTGATGTGTATTGTTACTGTTTTTGTTTGAGATCTCTGTGGCGTAGACGTTTCGTGCTCGTCTCTCGTGCCAAAGGTACCAAGTTCGCCCTCTCATGGAGCCATCTGATATTTTTCCAGTGATCCATGATAGTAGTATAGGTGAGATCGAGTTCCTAGTCCTATCGGAGATGGACGATTAAACGTAGATCATGTGTTAAATTTGAACACATAAAAGAACCCTTGGCAGTTCAAAGTCGAGAATAGCAGGCTGGAAAACCGCTGTCCGGGAAAAATTCATTAGAAAAAGATTATAAATAAAATTCCTGCAAACAATTCTTCACCATCTTCAAAATTATATCTGGAACCCTCGCCGGTACTACGGAGTTCGTGCACTGCAGCTGAGAGCTTCCTGTGTGAGAAAGTGATCGGAGCACACATGGTTACTCACCGAAGTACAATGATGATAGTCCTATCAATCCATAAATCAAAACTACATTTCTTTATTTGTACGTGTTTCGCATGCACACATTATATCTTTATTTGTACGTGTTTCGCATGCACACATTATATCGTTATTTGTACGTGTTTCGCATGCACACATTATATCGTTATTTGTACGTGTTTCGCATGCACACATTATATCGTTATTTGTACATGTTTCGCATGCACACATTATATCGTTACAAAATTAGCGATACATATTAAATATTCAGAAATGATCTCCTACATTATTCAAAAGTATTTTACATCTACAAAACCATCTATTTCACTAATTGAGCGTGCAATATCGTCTAGATACACACTTCTAATAATACAATATTGATTGCTGATAAGAGCGTTACGATACACTCTCAGGCTAGACAAAATAATGATATTCATACAATAAGGGACAATTAGGTTTTAACACGCGAATACAAGGGACATTAAGTGTAAGCATTAACCCTTTGAATACGTGGTAATGGTTAACAGCTGTTCCCATTATTTACACGCATTCGAAATCACACAAATTAGAGTTTTTTGGGGGTTGTTGTTTTCGTTTTCCCGGTCTGAATTTAAGCTTTTTTTTGTTATTTTGAGCTGTTATGATGAATTCTGTTGTAGCTATAACGGCTGTTATGATGAATTCTGTTGTAGCTATAACGGCTGTTATGATGAATTCTGTTGTAGCTATAACGGCTGTTATGATGAATTCTGTTGTAGCTATAACGGCTGTTATGATGAATTCTGTTGTAGCTATAACGGCTGTTATGATGAATTCTGTTGTAGCTATAACGGCTGTTATGATGAATTCTGTTGTAGCTATAACGGCTGTTATGATGAATTCTGTTGTAGCTATAACGGCTGTTATGATGAATTCTGTTGTAGCTATAACGGCTGTTATGATGAATTCTGTTGTAGCTATAACGGCTGTTATGATGAATTCTGTTGTAGCTATAACGGCTGTTATGATGAATTCTGTTGTAGCTATAACGGCTGTTATGATGAATTCTGTTGTAGCTATAACGGCTGTTATGATGAATTCTGTTGTAGCTATAACGGCTGTTATGGCGCCTTTGACTGATTTTTGTGTGAATAATTGCTCTTATTATCAGTTATATTCTTCGTCGTTCAGGCGAGTCTTACTCTGATTAGAGAGTTACTTGTAATGTAGATAACGAAGTAAAGGATCAGGGTGTCATGCAGTTCAACAGCGTAAGGTGGGTCATACAGAGAGCAATGTTGCTCCGATACAATGAATACAAAGCAAAAGGCAGGCCACGTAAAAGGTGGATCTCAGAGATAACAGAGGCGACAAAAGACACTATTTATGGAGCAAATAAAAAGCGAGTGTTAGAAAACTCTTCTTAACCTGAAGCTGTGAGGCAAATCAGGATTGCAGAAGAGAAAGAAATACAAGGTGCATAGAGAGGTTCGCTCCAGGTGTCTCCTTTTTCGACCTGACGCTGAAAGGTAAAACAGGATTAGAGAATAGATAGATAGAATGGGCACACTGAGGTGGACACACTGAGAATGTGTGGAAGGTGGATTCGAATCTCGGAATTTCCACACACGTGGTCACTAGACTTCTCTTTGCGTCCGTCTTTACGACCAATTTTAATCACTCTTTGATATGTTTGATCTTTGCCAAGAACGTGTATACGTTGCACATTGGTTTGGTAGGCCACTAAACGCATAGACTTCTACACATTTAGGACACATGAATCCGATTTCAGCCAAACCTCCTTAGTCACCTCTTACGACATGCGTGGCAGGTAACAGTGGTTCTATTCTTTACACCCCAAATGTGGGCTCTGGTAACCACTCGGGCGGTATGGTCACTAGAGACTTATCAACTTTGTTATAGGTGACTTTTCGTATTGAATTGAAAGTGCACAACTAAATCGTATGGTTCATATAGTAAACTGTCTTACTTGATGCGTATTCTTCTTCTTCTTCTTCAAACGCTTCAAATCGATCACTTGTTAAACTACTCTTTGTGATTTCTATGTGATCTGATCCTCTTCTTCTTCTTTGCGTTCGTTCTTTACGACCAATTGTAATCACTCTTGTGATATGTTTGATCTTTGCCAAGAACGTGTATATGCATTGCACATTGGTTTGCAGGCCCTAAACGCTTAGACTTCTACACGTTTAGGACAAGTGCATCCGATTTCAGCCAACGATCTGATCCTAAGATCGTTTGTACGTTGTGCCAGTTATACGTCTACAAGTGGGACAGCACATCCGATTTCTGCGACACTTTTTATTTACTAGAGTAACTTCTAAACCCTACCTCAGTCGCCTCTAACGACATGTTGCTACGCAGTGGTACTACTATTATTGTCTGCCCTAGCAATCCCCGGCAACACACGGGCCGGCTTACTTGATAAGATAGTCTTGGTGGCTTGGTCTTAAGGTGTCGGATGCCCTCATAGATATGTGGTCATCTTGATGAACTGTAGAGTGCTGGACTATCCTGGAAAGCTATATAGTAAAACAACAATAAACCTGGAAATGTGGAGAACAACAATTGAGGTCCTATCTTCTTCTCCTTCTTTGCGTTCGTTCTTTACTACCATTTTAATCACTCTCTGTGGTATGTGTGATCTTTGTCAGGAACGTGTATACGTTACACATTGGTTTGGTAGGTCCCTAAATGTATAGACTTCTACACGTTTAGGACACGTGCATCCGATATCAGCCAAACCTCCTAAGTCGCCTCTTACGACATGCGTGACATGTAACAGTGGTTCTATTATTTACACCCCAAGTTTCGGCACCGGTAACCACTCGGTCGTGAGGTCCTATGATCCACTAGAAGTGGTAAGGAATAAGTCAAGTGAATAAAATAACCAATTGTAGATATTCAAACTGTGACCATACACCAACATAGCGAGTGTTCTAACCACTTAGCTGTTTTGGCTTTCATAAAAATAAAATAAAGAGCAGAATATTCAACCCAAAAAAAATCTAACAAATTTGGCAACAGATTCATCACGCAGTGAGATCATGGCAAATGATGTTGCAGATATTGTTAAATTGTTAATTTTTGCAAGTGCAAACTAACATTGGTTTTAGTTTTAAAAAATAGATAAAATGCAAACCTGTTACCATGAATACAAAAAGAGATTTGTTCAACACAATCTTCCACCCCACATTATGGTATCAGTGCCAATCCTGGACGCTGACATCAAATGATAGAAGAAAACTAGTCACGACACAGATCAAGTGTCTACACAGAATGCTGGGGGTAACAAGAAGAGACCAGATTAGAAATGAAGACATCAGGGAAAAGTAGATACAACATCAGTACTGAACTTCATCAAGAAACAACAAATGGAATGGTTCGGCAACATAAGTAAACTACCAACAGACAGTGATCCTCAAAGAATAATGTTACTCTGAAAGAACGGATATAAAGCAAAAGGCTTTCCGCGTAAAATGCGAACCTCAGATGTAATAGACGCGATGAAAACACTATTTATGAAGCACACACAAAAGCCCATTCTATAAATCTCTTCTTATCCTGACGCTGTGAGACAAAACAGGATTGGAAAAAGTAAATGATTGGATGACGAATTGTAAATCAGACATTATCGTTTAGTATAGTAATGATCAGACATTAACGTTTAGTATAGTAATGATCAGACATTAACGTTTAGTATAGTAATGATCAGACATTAACGTTTAGTTTAATAATGAGCAGATACAAGTATCTTACGGTAATCTAAATGTGTGCGTCACCAGGTGATACCATAATACATTGACCTCCAGCCCCGTTGATAGATAGATAGATATACTGAGCGCTTTAGATGTTAATTACCGTAATGTACTTTTTTTAAAAATCCAGTAAATATATCTCGTTTTTAATTACTTGATGGGCCTAATGGATTAGAGTGAGGCCCCCATGCTGTAGAACAGGGCTCAATCCCCGGTTAAGAGTTTTGTTTTTTCTGTCGGGGGAATAAAGAAAAATCCTTACCTGAACAGTTTCGCAGCGCATGCGCTAACTATGCCGTCATTAAGCTCTACGGTCACGTGTCCTACACTGCCCAAAAAGCGGTGTTACAGCCAGAAGCGAAAGTTTCCTTTTTTTGGGAAATGTTTTAATATTATATTTTCCTTTATTTTATCAAGTATCTCCCAATACTGAGTTTCTATAGAAACAGAAAGGAATAAGAGAGAAAGAGTGAGACAACAAGAGAGAAAACACGTCTAATTCCACGTATATCATGATGACTTATGAATCGATGAGGGTACCATCATGAAACTTTTTTATTAAAAAGGTGAAATCAGCAATGTTTATCAATAGATGTATATTTCATTATTTATCAATAAAGTTTTATATCCTCCTAAGAAGAATAACACAAACAATGAAGTAGAAAAGAACAGTAAAGATACTCCAAATTAAAGAGCAAATTATTCTGCAAGGAAAAATGATCATGAGATCCAGATCATGCATAGAAAAGATACAGTACAAGATACTGTAATGAAGGAAACAAATGTCTTTTGTCTATTCCCAGGTGGAAGATGTAGTTGGCTGTCCACTTTTGCCGTTAAGGGTAGGTATCTTCTTCTTCTTCTTTGCGTTCGTTCTTTACGACCAATTTTAATCACTCTTTGTGATATGTTTGATCTTTGCCAAGAACGTGTATACGTTGCACATTGGTTTGGTAGGCCCCTAAACGCATAGATTTCTACAAGTTTAGGACATGTGCATCCGATTTCATCCAAACCTCCTTAGACGCCTCTTACGACATGCATGGCAGGTAACCGTGGTTCTATTCTTTACACCCCAAATTTGGGCCCGAGTAACCACTCGGGCGAAGGGTAGGTATGGGAGCTTTAATTTGCGTTCTACGGCTAGATGTGTTGTATCCGTGTTTATGTACTGTGGTCTTGATATTGTCTATCCATCTTTTTCTTTGTCTTCCTTAGCTCTAGTACCCGATCTCTTTTATTGTATGCTGTTATTGGTGGTTGTTTGTATTTCATTCTCATTAAATGTTCAAATGACTGCATTTGTTGTCTTTCGATATATTCGGTGCACGGTTCTGCGTAATAAATGATTCATGCATAAAAGGATAAAGTAAAGAATACTGCAGAAGAATACTGTAGAGAAGACTGAATAAAAGTGCTCTGCAACGTATGCTCAAGAAAAGAATAATTATAAAGAAAGCAGGAAATTATAATGTTTAGACGAATACACCAAGGAAACAGCAAATTATAATGTAGGGAAAAATAGAACCAAAACTATGGAAATTATAATGTAGAAATGAATATTGGAAAGAACACAGCACATTATGCTGGAGAAATGAATAAAGCAATGTACTGAACAAATTGTACTGTAGGGATGAGCAAAGTAATATGTAAAGTATGCTGTAGGTATGAGCAAAGTAATATGTAAAGTATACTGTAGGGATGACCAAAGTAATATGTAAATTATACTGTAGAGAGGAATCAAGCAAAGAACGTTTTCTTCTCTTCCACCATTTACTTCTTTATATCTTCGCTCCACCTTTTACGTGGTCTTCCTCTTGCTTTGTACACGTTGTAAGCAAAGAACGATGCAGAGAAAGTAAAAACAGAAAATCCTGCAAACAAATATAACACAAAGGATTCTCATTATCATCATCAAATAGCTTGTCCTGAGCAGAACTTTGCCACTCCAACAGTCCTTCGAAATTTCTCTCTCTCATAGGTCAGATTTGCCGCCTCTACAGCTGTTCAAATCATCAGTTACATCCTGTATCCATTTTTTCCCCATGTCTTAATCTTCTTCTCTTAGGATTCTACGAGAGAAAATCAAACAAGAGTTAATAATCTACCATCACACATAAAGTGTAGGACGTGTCCAGTCTAAAACACTATGAATACATATAGGACCCACAGCTTTGAAACATGTTTCACTGAATCACAGCATCTTTGTTTTAGTTTTCCCCATATTATTACTATTTTCCATTTCATTGCATTTTGCTTTCAAAGTTTCTCTCCTACAAAAGCCAAAACGGTAAGGGCTATGGGCTTATTTACCGTGATATTATTATCGATTTAAATTTGTACCTCAAATGTGCGTGTTTGCATACATCTCCCATTAATCTATGGTACCCGCATACAATTTGCTAAAATTGAATTAAAAAGTTAAAACCCATACCGTTCTTAGATCGTTATCAAAACTCTAGTTACACGACTGTAATGACAATACACCGCGTTGTTCAGCATGCTATAAAACCTACATGATATAACAATCATCTCACACTGAAGGCAGATTCAATAAACTTCGAGAAAGTTCGTCTGTCCACAGACAAATCTATGTAAGTGTTAAATGATGTTTTGTTTTCAATGATTGAATAACTTTTAAACTTACATCACATTTTTTTTAGAATGGCAACCCCAAACACATCGAGGTTTTTTTTTTTTTATGTTGTTAGCATAGGTTATTTTGTTTACTATAATTGTTTATTTTGTATTAGTTACTGTGTCGACATCACAGCACATATGGAAGATTTCGAAGTTTATGAGACTAAGTTTTAATATATTTTCTTGTGTTACAATGGTTGGGGGTTTGAATCCAGATTACGCAGTTTTGTTCACGAGTGGGTTTTTTCAAAGACTTTCTAAGATTGTTTCCAGAGTTACAGCGTCCGTGCTTTGTGCAATACTCTTGACAGGTAGCGAGTTATTTCTGCGAAGAGGGACCGAGCCATATAGGGTAAAGTCCGGCGCAGTTAAGTCAATCCTTAGGCCTTTATACCTTTTAGGTGTTAGTTATTTATTCACTTATTCATAAACACTCATTGAACATATATTCATGATATAGAAATACATATTTAGATCTTTGTATCAAGACGTCGCTGTATATTGTTTTGTACTTTGTAATACTACAGTACTTTATTTGTACTTTGTAAAACTACAGTACTTTATTTGTACTTTGTAAAACTACAGTACTTTATTTGTACTTTGTAAAACTACAGTACTTTATTTGTACTTTGTAAAACTACAGTACTTTATTTGTACTTTGTAATACTACAGTACTTTATTTGTATGTGTTTCAGCATTGCTAGTTTTACTGCAGTCTTGCCTGATATCGATGACATATGTAGTACGTAAACTAGTCACATAACAATATTAAACGTGTCAACTTTATCTGTTAACCTGTAACCGTCTGACCGAATAGTTTATAGCGCAGGTTCTCATTCAGGAGACCCAGGTGCAATCCCAGGAAGGAGTTTTTCTGTCTGGGACATAAAGAATAATCCTAATCTAAACAATATCACAACGACTTAACTAGCTATGCGGTCATGAAATTCCACATCTACATGCCCACCCCCACCCATTTTGTCCTATCCTGCCTTAAAAAGCGGTAACGACAGGTTTAATGTAATTTTGTTGTACCTGTTAACTAATGAATTCAGGACTAAGAACAATCTATTCCTGTTATAGCAGAGTGTCCACTGTCAAGAAAATATTTTTTAAATATGTTTTTATCTGACTCTACCCGGCAGTGCTGCATTGGGTGGATCCAACACATGCGTAAGTATGCTCCGAGTGTTTCATCCTTTCGGATAAGCTGCTCGGAGCGTGATTATAATGTATAATAGTTTGTATTCAGCTGTTTGAAAGTACTTAATTGTTAGCCCATTTTACCCCATTAACTCCTTCGCTCTTCTGAACCGATTTACAGGCTTCCAGTATAGTTTAATGTGACGCCAAGCCAGTTTGCTGGCTTCTTCAAATACATTTGTCCTAAGGTAAACAAACATTTCCTACTGAAAGTGTTAATTTATGTTTACTTACTAGTTTCTTTTCCATTTCAGAGAACCGTCATCATGTTTCTCTTAGCAGTTATCGGCCTTTCGCTGCTTTCTCTGACTTCCGCCCAACAAGTCGGTGAGTTATCTTCCTTTAAAAATGCTAAACTTTTCAGAGGTTATTTTCGGTGATTTAGATATATTTAGGGGCTCGCAAGGGAAGAAAAGAATAGTACCACTGCGACATACAAGGCATTACATAATATTCAAATGAGGTACGGGCTTAGGGAAGATATCCTAGTAAATAAAGAGTCGCAGAAATCTAATGCGCTGGACTATTTATAGACACATAACTGGCACAACGTCAACGGATCAAGTCTCGATCACAAACAGATCACAGTACGTGGTTTAACAAGTGGTTGATATAGATCATAGATTCCCAAACTTTTTCGGACCACGCCCCTTTGCACGTTATTAGCGTTGTAACGCCCCCTCCCTATTATAACAGTTTGCCAACCCAGCCTCCCCTCTACATATATTATATACGTGATCTATTGTCACTTTGACATAGAAAATTGATATATATTACTGTCATTCATGATCATTTTTCAAATGATTATATACAAAAATAGAAAATTGATGAAAAAATGGATCGTGTAAGATGGGCATAAAATGAATTAAAATGCAGAATTCAAATTTTTAATGATTATTCAATCGCAAAATCACGATAAATTAACTGTCCCAAATGCTTTGAACCCACCATCGCCCCTTGAAGGCTTCAGCGCCCACAGGTGGACGATACCGCCCACTTTGGGAAACGCTGATATAGAGTGTTCGAAGAATAAGAAGCTCTATTTTAAACTAAAGTAGGTCATGATAAGCCACAGCCATGTCTAGACATAAAGTTGTTTGTTGCTGACCTAAGCGCCAAGCGTGTAATTGGCTACATGCTAGATGTGTGCATGTGTGTTAGATATGTATACCTGTGTGTATGTATGCTGTGTTTTTGTGTCTCAAATATACAAGCACAATAAGCTTATCGCGTGTGTTTGTGCAAACACTGTTTGATTGAATCTGATCTCATCATTTTGTGTTATATAGCCGAATCATTTACGAAAAACACTCCTCAGTAAAGCTCTTTTTTGAAAGACTAGCTGGCTGTGTTCTTTAACACAATCCTATTGTAGAGCTAGGCAATAGGTGCTGTAAGAAATAAGTGTTTATCGTTCGAATTCTGTGTTTGGTAATTTGTTTTTCCGTGAAGCCCCTAATACTTGTACACTGTCTAGTTAATGATCATATTCACTGGCTCCTTTGCTTTCCCAAGGGTTCCGTGTTCTCTTCTCCCTGACTAGAGATAAACAGAGAGAGAGAACTAGAGAGCAAGAAAGTTCCCCACAAGTCTATTGCCTTCAGTAAATATAAGAAAGTTATGATACATTTTGTTAGGACACCCTGAATGAAAAATGTACTTTTAAAACATCATCATCAAGTAGCTTGTCCATTTCGGAACTTGGCTCCCATGACAGCAGTCCTGAAAAACTCTCTGTTATATGCAAGTTGGCCGACGTCAGCAGCAGTCATTCTCAGATCGTCAATGACATCCAGCACCCATCGTCTTCTAGGTCTTCCTCTCGTTCTTCTTCCAGGCACCATTCCTCCAAAATTAATTTCTTAGGCACTCATGTCGTTTGATGTGTCCGAAATATTTAATTTTCCTTGTTTTTATGCTTTGTAATAGCCAACTCTCTTTAATATCAAGCTGTTGCAGAACAGAAGCATTTGTTATTTTATCTGTCCATGATATTCTAAGTACTCTTCTGTAGCATTTGCATTCAAAGGCATTAATAATCTTGTAATACCACAGAGCGTAAAATCATGGTTATGTTGTGTGTTTATTATAGTTAGTCAGCTTTGACTGTTCTTTTCTTGTTTCTTAATATTCTTTTCATCTTCATTTACAGTTGGAAATGTGGCGTTCACCGCAGTCGTTAAGAGCCACAAGACGGTCAATGCCGGTAGCACAATTGTATTTGAAAGCGTATTAAACAACATCGGCGACGCCTACAACGAAAATACCGGAGTGTTTACCGCATCCAAGGTAATGTTTTTGTATTTCTAAATGTGTGCAATGAGATCAGACAAATTTGTTTGTTTGTTTTGATCGTTCTTCTCGACTATTTATATCATTCTTATTGTGATATATAAACAGTCTTTGCCAAGTACATTCTTATTGTGATATATAAACTGTCTTTACCAAGAACGGTTAGAACGTTGAGCCCCCGTCAGACCCATACTAATGCAGGACGAACGCAGCCGGAACGGAAGTTTTCGGCCTAGGAAATGTTCAAGTCTGTCTTGCTGACAGTCAAACACTTTTCTTCCCTCACTGTACAGTTCTCTTTAATGATCCGTTTATCGCCGTATATTTGGGCTTGGATCTACGCCAGAGCCTTTTGTACTTTGCAATCTTTTCTGAGTAAGTGCGTCGTTCCTTTTGCATCTTATGATAAGCACTCTTTAATGGTCTTTTTATTTGCTGTATATTTTGACTTGGATCTACGTCAAAGAGTATTTACGATCAAAATAATATGAGCATGCATATTCTCAGTGGCAACGTATAGGTGTGAAGCATGGACATTTAACAAAGCAGGGACAAAATATATATGGATGTTTAAATATAAGTGTTACAGAGGAGTGCTTCGTATATCATGGACAGAGAATGAAAACAAATAGATTTTTCCATAAAGAACTCAAAATCAAAGAAAAGCTCGCCTGAATGGCGAAGGAAACTGACGATAGAAAAGCAAGCTTTCAGGTAAGAGTCAATCAGGGGCGCCATACTATGTCTAAGCCTTAAATCATAACAAGCGAGCGCCCATATGTTTTGCCGGGATTTCAAAGAGAGCAAAGAATAGTAACACTGCGACCTACAAAGCTTGTCGTAGGAGACGACTGAGGTAGGGGTCTAGGAGAGCAAAGAATAGTAACACTGCGACCTACAAAGCTTGTCGTAGGAGACGACTGAGGTAGGGGTCTAGGGGAGCAAAGAATAGTAACACTGCGACCTACAAAGCTTGTCGTAGGAGACGACTGAGGTAGGGGTCTAGGAGAGCAAAGAATAGTAACACTGCGACCTACAAAGCTTGTCGTAGGAGACGACTGAGGTAGGGGTCTAGGGGAGCAAAGAATAGTAACACTGCGACCTACAAAGCTTGTCGTAGGAGACGACTGAGGTAGTGGCTTAGGGAAGCTACCATAGTAAATAAAAAGAGTCTCAGAAACCGGATGTGCTGGCCTACTTGTAGACGCATAACTCGAAAAACGTACATTCGTTCTTAGGCTCAGATCACATACAAATAACAAAGAGTGGTTTAACAAGTGGTCAATATGGGGCGTTCGAAGAAGAAGAAGATAACACGCGAGTTAAAAATATGTTTGATTTAATCACCTTTCTTCCTGATTAATTTTCTTGATCTATCTTGACTATCCTGACTAATCTTCCTGATTAATTTTCCTGATCTATCTTGACTATCCTGACTAATCTTCCTGATTAATTTTCCTGATCTATCTTGACTATCCTGACTAATCTTCCTGATTAATTTTAATTTTACTGATCACACTTTTTTTTTGTTCCAATATTTTTTCTTTTATTTAAATATTATTTTCTAGTGAAAGCGTTTTTAACCATACTTTTTAACGATAATATTTCTCATAGGGTGGAATATACGTCCTCTCCTTTAGTGCCTTAACACAAGCAAACAGCAGGGTCTATGTTGATCTGTTCGTCAACGATGCGTACCATGTATCCGCATATGCATCATCAGGTATTGGATCGTATGACACAGCAAGTAAGTTCTGTAATATAAATGTCATTGACAGATTGCATGTTACACATCATCATCATGTAGTTTGTCCTGAGCAGAATTTTGCCACCACAACAGTCTTTCAGAATTTCTCTCCAGCATAGGCCAGATGTTCCGCCTCTGAAACCATCAGTTACATCCTGAATCCATCTTCTCCGTAGTTTTCCTCTTCTCCTCTTTGTCGGGATGTCTCCTTCCATAATAATCTTCCCAAACCCTTAATATCTCTTTAAATGTCCAAAATACTTCAATGTTTTTCTCATTCTTATTTGTAGCATCAGCCAGTTTTCTTTGATTTTGAGTTCTTTTGGATAGATCTATTTGTTCTCTTCTCTGTCCATTATATAGAAGAAGTCCTCACAAGAGCAAAGATCCCAAGCGTCAACATCCTGTTGCAGAAGGCCCAAGTGAGATGGGTCGGTCACGTTGCTCGGATGCCTGATAAACGCATCCCAAAACAGTTGATGTATGGCGAGCTTGAAGGGGCAGACGTTTAGCTGGTGGACAGAAAAAACGCTTTAAAGACACTCTAAAGTGTCTCTGAAATGCTTCGATATAGACAATACGTGCTGGGAATCCTTTGCGCAAGATCGCCAAACGTGGCGCTATAACAACAAAAGAGGAACCCGAATAGCTAAGAATCATCGTATTGTTGAGTCACAGAGAAAACGAGCAGCACGAAAAGACAGAGCACACAACACGCACATGTCTAACCTTGATCAGATCGGGGATTCTGTTCTAGGATTGGTCTCTACAGTCACCTCCGCACACACCAGAAATTTGCAACAGCACACGTCTGAGATTGTTGTCGTCATCGCTTGCGATGGACGGCTATTATATAAGGAGAACACGTGTATAATACTTATACTCAAAAGCACATATATCTTTTTCCACTGCCTTGTTAAATGTCAATGTATCATACCTATGTGGTCATTGGGAATATGCATGCTCTTAGTATCCTGATCTTTGTTTTCCGTACAACTGATGTACAACTAATGCAAACTACAACAATACAGACTTTATATTATATGTGTTTACTTCTGTGTATGTATGCGGTGGTTTCGACTCATCTACACAGCGTGTTTGTACAATCTCACAACACTTCATATGTAGGTCAGCTTGAAAAATGTAGTAATGATGTCATCAATAAATTGTGCTAAAACAAAGTAGTGGAATTAATCACAATAGTTACTGCTATTTTCTACTGTTGTTCTTGGTAAACTAGAAAGAACCAATGAAATATTCATTATAACAGATGTTGGAAATTTCCATCACAGACTTCAAGATATGTCTGTACACGTTTCTTCATTTTGTCAAACATTCTTTCTTCAGTTGAAAACACCATTATGGTTTGAGTGAAAAGAAGTACCCCAGCAGACAACAGTCAATCGCTGCATATGGAACCACAATTGACTGTGAAGCACATTTTTGATGACGTCATGTACTTTGTTTTTCCCATATGTTCTACATATAAAGTGTTGTGAGACTTTACAAACACCCTGTCGAAGCACAAAATGTAGTCAAATGTGTTTCTGCATAAATCAGATCGAATCTGACCTTATTGTTGCAATGTTGTGTGGTCGACGTTGTTTGTTCGACCACGACAAAGTGAAGCTTTTTTTGAGAGTTAAATAGTGAAGTATTTTGGATATATAAAGAAACATGACGGGCTGGAGAAGAACATCATGAAAGGAGACATCCCGGCAAAGAGAAGAAGAGGAAAACCACGGAGAAGGTGGATTCAGGACGCAACTTATGGTTTGAACATGACGGTTGCAGAGACAGCACATCTGGCCTATGAGAGGGAGAAATTCAGAAAGACTGTTCAGGTGGCAACGTTCTGCTCATGAAGGGCTATTTGATGATGAGTTGAATGGGTTTTGAACAATGCTCATCTTCATCTCTAGTCGATAGACATCAAGAGAAATAAGCGGTGTGGCTCAAATTCAGAGAGTTTATACCGGAAGCCATGTTTGATGCCTATTTACTTACCATGCTCATTGGCTCAGATGCTATATCTGGGGTTCTTAGAACTCCTTATTCACAAAAAATAAGAGTACATAATTAAAATTAAAGGAACCTTTTTCATACCACGTGGTTAGGCCAGTATTTTTCATTGACTGTCGGCACACGATGGGCGATATGGACAACATCACGACGGCCGACTTTACATCCCATTGCTTTTTTCCATTTACCCAATTAAAGCTAAGTCGACCTGATAGTCGTTACGTTCGGAAAAATTCCACACCTACTGTGGAATGGAACTCGGACCACTAATCTAAAAGCAAGTTCACTAACAACTACACTACTGATGCTTTCATAACAAGAGTGCATATCATCATCACCAGATGCCTTGCCGGCTGGTGTAGGCAATCGTGGATCATCACAAATCTCTCTCTCTGGTATTTACTATCATCTCAGATATTGACGCTCGTCTGTGCCATGACGTCAGGCTATTCAAAATTTTATCTTTCTGTCTTCCTCTGTCTCTTCTGTCCTTGATTTTACCAGTTGCCACAATGTGTTCTAAACCTCCCTTTCTCATCAATTGCCCGAATAATTATGACTGCCTCTTTATTATATTAATGATAATCTTTCTCTGCGTCTTGACCTCATTCAGCACCTCCACATTAGTCATTTTAGCAGTCCATGGATTCTCATCATTCTTCTGTAAAATCATATAGCTGTGGCCCTCAGAGATTGTTCGATTTGTTTGTTTATTGTCCTTGACTCGCATCTGTATGTTAGTATTGGTTTTATGTAGCACTGAATAACTATCATACTGAAATCCGCCCGACGGATTATCGGGGCCCAAATTTGGGGTGTAAAGAATAGAACCACTGTTACCTGCCACGCATGTCGTAAGAGCTGGCTAAAGAGGTTTGGCTGAAATCGGATGCACGTGTCCTAAACATGTACATGTCTATGTGTTTAGGGCCTACCAAACCAATGTGCAACGTATACACATTTTTGGCAAAGATCAAACATTTCACAAAGATTGATTAAAATTGGTTGTAAAGAAGACGAAGATTATGATATGAATTGACAACATATACCAAGTAATTTTACATTTTAAAATGGTTTATTCAAGATAAGAAAATAAATACATTTTTTCAGTTATAAATGCATTTCTTCTTTCTTGTAAACAGCTAATTCAGTCACCTTGAAATTGAAGTATAACGATAAAGTGTATATCAAGACCCGTAAAGATGCGTATTTATACGGAGTAACAAATGACGTTTATGCTGTCTTCACTGGATATTTGATCGGGTTGTTGTGAACACTGACAAAGTCGAAGAATCTAAAGAACAAACAAACAGAAAGAAAGATACATTTGACTTCTCTGTTAATTAATTCAGAATGAATTAAAAAGATTCTCTGAAAACTTTTTGGAGATTTTTATTGATTGGTTTTGGTACATTTCTGTTTTTATATGTAATAGTTGTGAGAAAAACTTCCATACAGAAACATGATTATATGTTAATGTCGTAGTCTATATGTAGTGTGCTGTGAAATTCGTCACTCCTGTTGTATCGTTTGCTTTATAAAGGCCTTTTGGTCGAAACGTTGCTGCGTATTGTTATTGTTTTGTATTTTGTAAAACTACAGTACGTTGTTATTATGTGTTTCGCCATTGCTACATAGTTTTACTGCAGTCTTCCCTTATATCGATGGTACATGAATATCAATTGTCAGAAGTATGATGGAAGTATCTATAAGGAAATCAGCAATCGTTGCACAAAAGCTAACCAGGTACTTGGACAGTTAACACCACTGCTGGCACACGAAGATATACCTCTAAAAACTAAAGCACATCTCATTATAATGATTTTCTGGCCAACACTATGTCACCAGTATCATAAATTGCCAATAACAGCAGCTAATGAGCGGAAAATCGTAACGACGGAGATAGGGTGCCTTAGAAGAGCTGCAGGTATGACAATAAGAGACAAAAATTAGAAATGAAGAAATCAGAAGAATACTGGATTTGAAACCAGTCATGCAATTCATAAAATAAACAGGAGATTAAATGGTTTTTGACATCTGACAAGAATACCACAGAGAGCCACACTAAATAGGTATAAAGGATACAGAGCAAGAGAGGAAGACCATGCAAAAGATAGAGCGACCACCAAGATCAGCCTAAATAAAATTGAATAACAGCTTACAAAGTGCATTAGAACAAGCACAGACAAGATCACTATATCCCCCTCCTCCAACACTTCTATAAAGAAGTAAATAATGAAAGAGAAGAAGACACAAATGTGTCATATCATCCTCAAGTAGCTTGTTACTTCCGGAACGTGGTTCCGATGACAGCAGTCCACACAATATCTATTCTTGTGAGTATGAATGATAAAACATGATGTTTCAAAGCACTTGCAAGGACGGTTACAAATTATACCTGATCTTCTTCTTCTTCTTTCGATCGTTCTAAAGCCATTGTTATCATTCTATTGTGATATATAAATAGCCAAACATCAGAACGTAATGTACGTGCACCGGTCTTCAGCACCTATTGGAGCACAGCTGCTTATCCTTGGGTGGGGTGTTCGATTTCAGCCAGCGTTTGTGTGCGGTACGCTTTCCGCTAGCCTTTCCGCTGTCACCAGCGGAAACCCAAGGCAGCGGGTTGCCATTTCCTTTAGGGCAGCGACCCTTAGACGGCCAGCCTTCCCGGGCTTATGAACGCCATCGCCCAGCAAAACCGGTCGTTTTAATGAACACCTTGGTTTGCCGCCCGTTCAGGTTTGTGTACGGTTTGCTCCGTTAGCCTTTGATTGTCCCAAATCAAACTTCACGGCAGCAGTGGTTCCCTGCGAGCGGAAACGCGCACTGGCTTTACCTCTGCTGGGCTTTCCAGTTGTTCTGCTCATGTGGGTGGGACGCACATCCTCTTGCCTGCCATACTCGCCGCTGTAGTGCTTGCCTCGCTTTCCGCGCTTGCCTTGCCGACATTTTTCGTGCCATCAGTGTCGTGCTCACATTTGCCAGGGCTGTCAACGTCTGTGACTCAACCCGCCCCCCCCCCACCTATGAGATGGGGTCACGGGTTTCGCCCAATGTGGTGCCACCCTTGCAACGTCCGTATGCGAGCTCGCTCTGCCCTGGTGCCTACCTCACACCAATTTCGCCACACGCGGGTCAACGTCTCTTCGATGGCTTTGGGTCGTGCCCCCATCTCTGTGATGATGGGGACCAGTGCTTTGACCTATGTGGCCCAGCATGCGGTTCAACTCGGCACCCAACATGCTCATCGACTCTAGAGAGGGGGCTCAAGAGAGAACATGCGCGGGCTCCGAATTTCGTCACACGCGTTTCAACGTCCGATTGATGGTTTTGATTCGTGCCCTATCTTTGTCATGGGGGCTAGACTTTTGACCTATGTGGACCAACGTGCGGCCCAACTCATCACCCACCATACTCATCGGCTCAAGAGAGGTTCTTCGTAGAGTGTTCTGAGGTCTTACATGTTTCTTTCCCAACTGGTGACCACATCATCATCATCAGGTGCCGTCTCCACATCGAAGGTTGGCTGCAATGAATCTTTAGCACCCTCTGTCTTTCGCCTTGGGTGTTGCACACTGCCAGACTGTAACCTGTCCATTTCTTAAAGTTTCCTCCCACTTATCTCTCGGTCTTCCTCTTGCTCTTCCCCTCAACTTTCCCCTCTAGTAAATGTTTTATCATGGTGTCATGTCTTTTATGTGCCCAAAATACTTTACTTTTCTGAATAATTTTATTTCTCAGTAACTTTCTCATACTATTGAAATTATCCTTGGCCATTCCTATTCTCTTTTAATTTATGTAATACATCTGTCATCATCTGTTATCATCTGACCAAGATATAAGAAACTTTTACTTGATGTAGTAATTCTCAATGTATTTTTATATTCATTTTAGGTTTCTCCATTTCCTTGTTGATTATCATAGTTTTTGTTTTTTGTATGTTAATGTCTAATCCATATTCCTTGCTAGTTCTGTCCAATTGGTCCACTAGTTCTTGTAATTCTTGTTCATTTTCTGTTACCAATACTGGTGTCATCTGCATATCTTAAGTTGTTTATTATTTTTCCATTGATCTTGAGTCCTGGCATTCCTCTAGTTGTTTGAAGATTTTCTCTGTGTAGATGTTAAATAGGCTTGGTGACAGAATGTATCCTTGTCTCAGTTCTCTCTTTATGTCTGTGTATGAAGAGTAACTATTTTCATATTTTATTATTGCTGTCTGTTTCCAGTATATGTTACTTATTAGTCTGATATCATCCGAATCTAGGCCTATTTTTTGTAGACATATAATTAGCTTTTCATGTTGGACTAAGCTTTGCTATAATCGATGAAACACAAGTAGATACTTTTTGCACTTCTATATACTTGTCAGCGAGTAGTCTTATACAACGTATTGCCTCTCTTGTTCCTCTGTTCTTTCTAAAGCCAAACTGTTCTTCTCCTACTTCTATGTCTATCTTGTTTTTAATTCTTTCATGTATGATCTTGAGTAGTATTTTTGTTATGTGGCTCATCAGGCTAATTGTTCTATAGTATGTGCACGCCTTTGCTTTGGGTTTTTTGGCTAGTGGTATGAATACTGATGTCTTCAAGTCTCTTGGTATATATCCTGTGTTATATATATCATTGCACAAATCTGTAATAGTTGAAGTACCAAAATCCTCTAAGGAGGTTAACATTTCCACAGTTATATTGTCTAATCATCCAGCCTTTCCTCGCTTCATTGTTTCAATTGCTCTTACAACTTCAGATTTTAATATTCTTGGACCGTCATTGCACTGTATACTGAGTTTACTGCTTCTTTGATCATCAACTAGAGCCGTTACATATTCTATCCATCTTGTCAATATTTCTGTTTTATCAAACAAAAGTTGGTTGTTGTTGTTTTTGATACATCCTCTACCTTTTATAGTATTTTTCTTACTTGTCATTTGTCTTATTTCTCTATGCATATCTCTGGTCCTGTGTTTTTCTGCCATATCTTCTATTTCCTTGCATTTTGTTTCTAACCAGTTTACTTTTGTGGTTCTGCATATGTTGCGTATTTCGTTGTCTAAAATTGTATACTTGGTGATTACATAACGACTTCGATTTAGTCTCTTTTCATCTGATCTAAGAACATGACCTAAATATTTCCACCTTCGTTTCCTTATAATATTTGATACGGGTTGTTGGTGTGTTCTATCTCTCACTGTGTTGTTGCTGTGTTCTATCTCTCACTGTGTTGTTCGAAACGAAATCACTCGATTTTATATTTAGTAATTTTCGTAGCAATTTATTCTCAAAGCTGTCCGTTTTCTTTTCAATTGTGCATGTTAACTGGAGTCTGTTAACCCTTTGAACCCTGGCCAACTATACCTTAAAAACCCTCGCCCCTGGGCTCCTGAGCAAAAACAGCACATCAGAATTGTTTGAAAACAAGATAGATTGGCAGAATTAAGTGTCCTATAATTTTTATCGACTTACTCCATCATCTCCAGTATTCCTGCTTACTATGCCAGTCTTCCCAACATGTAGATCCTTCCTTTAGACGCAGGAAATTTTGACAAAATTTGCACCAAAATTGTATCTTCACTTTCTTGACTGGTCTGTCTTTGTAATCCATGTTTGGAAAGTCACTGACATGTTTGAACATCAGTCGGTTCAAATAATTCTTCTAGATGATCATCCGACTCACTTTCGATTTCGTTATCAGAATAATCACATTCTAAGTCTAATTCATCTTCAGAATCATTTAAAAGAAGTTCAACAGCTTGCTCTGTTGTCATCCTTTTCGAGTGACCATTTCCGAAATTTTCAGCCTGTCGTCTCATCTTTTAAAAATTAATAAAATATTATAAAATCACTATGTTTCAAAACACGATGCAAACCGCCATTTAGATAAACCTTTAAGGAAAGCATTTCCTGTGTTTGACGTCACAGTAGTACAAGTTATCGCTGAACACCGACAAATAACGAGTAGGGGTTCTCATCCCGATATGTAGGCACCCGGGTATACGTGTACTAATGATAATACCGTAATATCGGGAGGGCGGGTTCAAAAGGTTAATGTGTTCTCACCAAATAGATGAGTCAGTTAATGTGTTCTCACCAAATAGATGAGTCTGTTAATGTGTTCTCACCAAATAGATGAGCTTGTTAATGTGTTCTCACCAAATAGATGAGTCGGTTAATGTGTTCTCACCAAATAGATGAGCTTGTTAATGTGTTCTCACCAAATAGATGAGTCGGTTAATGCGCTGATGTAGCTGTGCCTCTGTTGTTGATATGATTTCCTGATCGTCGGCAAAAAGAAATTCGTTCAAAGGTGTACCAATGTTGTTACGTTAAATGAAGATAGCTATTTTACAATTTTTTCTATCACTACTATGCTTCCCTAAAAGTTAATTGCATATCCTCTACAGGACTTTGCAAATCAACCCCAGCTTCTAAAGCTGTTTGTGATTTTTCTAGGCATTATTACATTCAGTAGTTTGCCATATGCTTCCTAAATATGTAAATATATCTCTTACTGCAAAGTTAACAGAGCAGTTCACCTATTTAGGTAGCAAGCAATTTTGATTGCACTGGAAATGTTAGAAAGGAAATTTTGTTACGAATCGTCAAAGCAACATCAGTTTTTAACATTTTAAAAGCCTAAATAAAATATGGAACTGCAAGTTATAGTTTTAAAGCTAAATTAAGAATTGTCAATTTCAATATTGTATCAATCCTAACATATACTAAAGAGAATTGAAAAATGACTAAAGATATAGAAATTAAATTAAATGCATTTGAAAATAGATATCTGCGAAAAAAATAATGAACAGATATAGGGACGAGTTCAGAAGTAATGAAATCCGAGAATATCTGGTCAACCACTAGTAAGAACTTCTATGAGAAAGAGAAGATGGAGATATGTTAGGCATACCTTGAGAGGAAATGATCAAAGAATATCAAAGTAGGCATTGAAATGGGAGACAATGGATGGTGAAAATATTTTGTTGGAGTTTTATTGTATTAATTTCTCTAATGAATTTCGCCCGGACAGCCGTTTTCCAGTTAGCTCTTCTCGATTTTGAACTGCCAATGGTTATTTGACTTGCTCAGATTGAACACAGGCTTTATCGTCCGTCTCCGATAAGCCTATTAACTCGCTCTCATCTACATTGAGATGATGGATCTCTGGAGAAGTATCCCGATGACCACAAGAGTAAGGGAACTGAGTACCTTTGGACGAGAGAGGAGCATCCAACCTCTACGTCACAAAGACTCCATAGAGAGATAAGGAGTAGAATAGAGCAAGTGAAAATAACTTTAATGAAGAAAAAAAAAGCATATCGTTCCTGAGATCATTACCAATCACTCTGCAGAAAAAGAATACTCCAATCTTATATTGAGTCAACACTTATGTATGGTAGCACATCATGGAGAATGAATAAACAGTCAGTAAGATCACTAGAAATGACAGAGATGTGATTTTAAAGAAGAATGCTGAAAATCATGGACAGGCCATAAAGCAACAACAAATTGTGAAGATTAAAAAGCGATTTGCACACAACGAAATTTGTTTTGTGTAAAACAAGAGGAAATAAATGTTCTACTGACATATAAGGTCAAGAGGAGGGTTGGAACTGTTAGGGACAACATGTAAAATACTAGGAAAGAGAGATTGTGAAAGGCAGAGGGAGAACTTGTTGGATGATTTGACATCGATGTTTGATAAGAGAGGAACCCCAGAACTGATAAAATGTACAGGGAGAGAGAGAGTTGTCAAGAGACATGATTGTCTACGACGGCAGTCATGACACTTGCTTGATTAAATATTATCTGCTTCTTTATTGTATTTATTTTTCAAATTCTCTTGCAATGTATCATGCAGGATATGAAGAAATTTTTTAGAACGACATAGCATGCTTTTAAACAGTGTCTTTTACTCGCCTCTGTTATTTTTGAGGTCCACCTTTCTCGTGGCTGCTATTTTCTTTGTATACGCTGTTTCATAGTAACATTGCTCTTTGAGGTACACTATCTGTTGTAAATCTGCTTATGTGGCCGAACCATTTAATTAGTTGTTTTTTTTTATGAAGTTCAGTACTGATATTGTATCCATTTTTTCCTGATGTCTTCATTTCTCAACCGGTCTCTTCTTGTTACTCCCAACATTCTGCATAGACACTTGATCTCTGTCGTGACTAGTTTTCTTCTATCATTTGCAGTCAGCGTTCAGGTTTGGCACTGATATCATAATGTTGGAAGGAAGATTGTGTTGAACAATGTTCTTTTTGTGTTCATTGTGACATGTTTGCATTTTAATATTGGCGCCATTTGTTCTATTATTTAATTTGCTATGTTGCATCAATGGTGTATTTCGTTAGTTTTTTCCGTTTGCTGAAAAAATGCTCCCTAGGTATATAAAGTACTTTACTTGTTTTAATGGACGTTTGTCGATGTAGATATTAGTAGTTTTTTCCTCTCTAGCGAACGTCATGACTTCGGTTTTGGTGATGTTTATTCTCATGTTGTATTCCCTGCATGTTGTCTGAACAGTGGACTGCAAAGATAAGTAAAATCTGTCCCAAAAGAGAAACTGAAGATAGATCGGACATGTGGTACGCATGGAGACTAATGCTGTCACAAAACTACACTAAGATTAACAACATAGGGTAGAATGAAAACACGAAAGACCCAAAATGTCCTGGAGAAGAGCAGTAGAACAAGCACTTAAAGTGATGAAGCATAGCGGAGACACAATACAGAATACACCAGCCAAGAATCGAGAATGATGTGTGCTTTTGCTTCGGCCGTAGGTTCCTTGGCGTCACAGAAGAGAGAGAGAGACAGAGAGAGAGAGAGAGAGAGAGAATAGAAATGTATGAGTTGATGACAATCGGGTTGAGTGAATCTTTAAAATATAAATAATCTTCCTTTCTCCAATCGTGTTTTGCCTCACAACTTCAGGTTGAAAAGCAATTTCTAAAATAGTCTTTTGTGTACGCTTCGTAAATAGTGTATGTCGTCGCCTCTGTTATCTCTGAGGTCCTTAGTAAACTGATTAAATATGAAAGTGAATGATGTATAACTTGTTGGCGCCTATCTGTTGTGGGCCAAAGAGCAGAATAGTAACCGTGCGACCTACAATGCATGTCATAAAAGGCGACTGAGGTAGGGACCTAGAGAAGCTACACTAGTAAATAAAAAGCGTAACAGAAATCGGATTCGCTAGCCTACTAGTAAGCACATAACAAGTAACATCGTATAATCGCTCTTAAGCTCAGATCCCACACAAATCACAAAGGGTAGTTAATAAGCGGTCGATATAGAGCATGGGTTCCAAAAGCGGGCGGTACCACCCACCCCCCCCTTCTTGGGCGATGAAGCCTTCCAGGGGGCGATAGTGGGTTCAGAAGCAATTGGGGGTAGTTTGTTTTCGTGATTTTACGATTGAATAATCATTAACAATTTGAATTCTGCATTTTAATTCATCTTATGCCATTTTACACGATCTATTTTTTCATCAATTTTCTATTTCGTGTATATAATCATTTGAAAATTGACCATGTATGACAAAATATATATCAATTTCCTATGTCAAAGTGAAAATTGAGCATGTATATATATATATATATATATATATATATATATATATATATATGTTTTTGTGTGTGTGTGTGGGGGAACTATTATAATGGCAGGGGGCGTTACAAAGTTTATATCGTGCAAAGTGGGCTTATAATGGCAGGGGGCGTTACAAAGTTTATATCGTGCAAAGTGGACTTATAATGGCAGAGGGGGCGTTACAAAGTTTATATCGTGCAAAGTGGGCTTATAATGGCAGGGGGCGTTACAAAATTTATATCGTGCAAAGTGGGCTTATAATGGCAGGGGGCGTTACAAAGTTTATATCGTGCAAAGTGGGCTTATAATGGCAGGGGGCGTTACAAAGTTTATATCGTGCAAATGGCTTATAATGGCAGGGGCGTTACAAATTTATATCGTGCAAAGTGGCTTATAATGGCAGGGGGCGTTACAAAGTTTATATCGTGCAAAGTGGGCTTATAATGGCAGGGGGCGTTACAAATTTATATCGTGCAAAGTGGGCTTATAATGGCAGGGGGCGTTACAAAGTTTATATCGTGCAAAGTGGGCTGTGGGCCGAAAAAGTTTGGGAATCAATGATATAGAGGGTTCGAAGAAGAAGATGAAGAGTATTACTTGCTTGCACTCGCAGTCTGGTGATTGCACTCGCAGTCTGATGATTGCACTCGCAGTCTGGTGATTGCACTCGCAGTCTGATGATTGCACTCGCAGTCTGGTGATTGCACTCGCAGTCTGATGATTGCACTCGCAGTCTGGTGATTGCACTCGCAGTCTGGTGATTGCACTCGCAGTCTGATGATTGCACTCGCAGTCTGGTGATTGCACTCGCAGTCTGGTGATTGCACTCGCAGTCTGATGATTGCACTCGCAGTCTGGTGATTGCACTCGCAGTCTGGTGATTGCACTCGCAGTCTGATGATTGCACTCGCAGTCTGGTGATTGCACTCGCAGTCTGGTGATTGCACTCGCAGTCTGATGATTGCACTCGCAGTCTGATGATTGCACTCGCAGTCTGGTGATTGCACTCGCAGTCTGATGATTGCACTCGCAGTCTGGTGATTGCACTCGCAGTCTGATGATTGCACTCGCAGTCTGGTGATTGCACTCGCAGTCTGGTGATTGCACTCGCAGTCTGATGATTGCACTCGCAGTCTGGTGATTGCACTCGCAGTCTGGTGATTGCACTCGCAGTCTGGTGATTGCACTCGCAGTCTGGTGATTGCACTCGCAGTCTGGTGATTGCACTCGCAGTCTGGTGATTGCACTCGCAGTCTGGTGATTGCACTCGCAGTCTGGTGATTGCACTCGCAGTCTGGTGATTGCACTCGCAGTCTGATGATTGCACTCGCAGTCTGGTGATTGCACTCGCAGTCTGGTGATTGCACTCGCAGTCTGATGATTGCACTCGCAGTCTGATGATTGCACTCGCAGTCTGGTGATTGCACTCGCAGTCTGGTGATTGCACTCGCAGTCTGATGATTGCACTCGCAGTCTGGTGATTGCACTCGCAGTCTGGTGATTGCACTCGCAGTCTGATGATTGCACTCGCAGTCTGGTGATTGCACTCGCAGTCTGGTGATTGCACTCGCAGTCTGGTGAATTAGTGGTTTAAATTATCTTCTTAAGACGTTGCAATAAGATTGGTAATACAAGCAGCCAAGTGCAATAATTCTTTTTCTTCTTCTTCCTCGTACGTCCGCTGTTAATTCAGGCGGAAAGTCATGACGACTGGTATTTCGCTTCTGACTGATTTTTGCGTGAGATCTTTATATTACCCTTTTACGGGAGCCCTCAAAATGCGGACAGCATCGACGACTTCAGAGGTACTTGAAGCTTAGATCCTTCAAGAGTGATCGTTACAGGAAACATTTTCCAGAGTTAATTAATGAAGTGCGACTTCTCTATTGGATTTCCTGCCTTTGGTGAGGTCGTTTCGTCAGCATAAACAATCTTTAATGATCTTTTAGTGCCGTAAGTGCAAGAAATCAAATACTTAGGGAGAATATTCACAGAAGACAGAAAATTGGACAGAGAGATAGAGGCTTGAGTGCAAAGCAAATGATTAACCTACCAGCGAGCCCCATTGTTAGGGCAGCCCTAAATCTCACTGACCGCTAAACAACATATGATCAATATCATTGCCATACTTACTTTGTGTTACCAGAGCCAAACATGGACAATGAGAAAAGCTCAGTCGTAAAAAAATAGCTACATGTGAAATGCGTTGTCTGCGAAAAGTTACCAACAACACCAGAAAAGATATAGTCACATATATCACTATAAGAAATAAAGTTGGCACAGAACCTAGCTTGAATTACATTGAGAAACAAAGAATGAAGTGCTTTAGCCACTTAATAAGAATGCATCCAAACTCCACAGTATACAGAGTTTTCTAAAACAGAACATCAGGAATGAAGTCGAGAAGAAGACCACGAAAAAGATGGTTAGATGTGTTAAAGGAGGGGGTCTCCTTTGGTAATACCACCAGTTTATGATTGAGTGTCAGGATGGCGGTGATGTGACATAATTGTTAAAGGAGGGTCTCTGGTGAACGTGACTTGAAAATTTGGGAGAGAGATTTGGGCCTATAGCTGCAATAGTATTTTTCATCATCTTTGTACTTGGTCCATCTTTACTGGATACTTTCATTCCTCCTTCAGAGTATACATATATATATAATCGCAGCGATCCATTTCCCAACGGTATTTACTATCGTCCTTATTCCTGATCCGTCTTTATCGGATGCATTCATTCCTCATTTAGAGTGTATATATGTATAAAAATGGTAGTGATACATTTCACAATAGTATTTATTATCATCTTTGTAATTGGTCCATCTTTACTGGATACTTTCATTCCTCCTTCAGAGTATATATATATATAATTGCAGCGATCCATTTCTCAACGGTATTTACTATCGTCCTTATACCTGATCCGTCTTTATCAGATGCATTCATTCCTCATTTAGAGTGTATATATATAAAAATGGTAGTGATACATTTCACAATGATATTTATTATTGTCCTGTTGTGATTGGTATTGGTGGCGTGTGGTGACGATGATGGAACTGATGCCACAAACATTATAACCAAGTAGACGCTGTATTGTAGTTCATATTTGCTTTTATTGTAGTTATGGCATTAGGTAAACAAAAATACGTCCGTTCATCTTCGCTGCATATCTCTGTCTCTCATGTTTACTAACTAACCTAGCAACTGTTACTAAACCGTCACTATTTTACTACACAAAAGCGTCATGTTCAGTTATGTGTTGCACTTCTACATAGAGAGTACAACACATAGTCTCAACTATTAAATAATCTAATTATACTACACTAACTATCTGGCTAACTGTCCATTCCTCCGCTGCCATCTGGGGAACTATGACAGATGGCATAGCAGAATCCTGTCAAAGATCAAAAATAACAGTCACCCAAGTCACTAGAACAGCGCAAGATAAATATAGAAAAATACGACACTGGACAACAACCCTGTAACAGTGTGGCAACAAAAGAAGAAGAAGATGTTAGTAAAAGAATCAACACCATTTCCAGGAGTATGTCTTTTATTCTTTTTAAATGTGAAATAAACTCATGTTATTATTCTTCCTGTCCTTTACTTTCTCTTTTTTTTTTTTAGATCTCATTTCTTCTGGAATCGTTTATACCAGACCGACCAAGAAACCAGTGAAGGTAGCATAGATTTCTTTTTGGGTCAGCATAAAGGTATGCCGTGTGGCGTGCCTTGGTGACAACTCGGTCACCTTTCTTAAGTCTCAAATTTAGAGTCGTACCTGGGGAAATGAAACAATGAATGAATTAATCATGTTTTGTATTAAAACATCTGTGGAGCGTCTGGTTGAAGGGATTAGAGCGTTGTACCTATGCGGGAGACATGGGTTCAATCCACGGTAAGACTAAGAAGGTTTTTTCTGGGGGACATAATGAAAAATCGTAACCTGAACAGTTTCTCAACGGCTGTACTAGCCGTGCGGCCATTAAGTTCCACAGGCTCATGTCACCCGTGTTCTCATCGTGACAAGGTGCAATGTCTGCTTGCGTAGGCGATCATGGGTCTAGACACATGTCTGTACCTGATATTTGCTATCATTTCAGATGTTAAAGCTCCTCCGTGCCATGAAATCAGGCTGTCCAAAGTTGTATCTCGCTTTTTTACACTTTCTCGTCTCCATTCGATTTTACCGGTTGTTACCATGTGTTCTATAGAGCCTCCCCTTCTCGTTACATGCTCGAAAATGATGATTGCCTCTTTCTTATATTGATGATAAGCTTTCTGTGTTTTTGGCCACATTTAACACTTCCACATTAGTCATTTTAGCAGTCCATTGTATTCTCATCATTTTTCTATAAAACCACATCTATGACTCTCAGAAATTTATATATCTGTTTGTTTACTATCCATAATTCGCATCCGTAATTCATAATTGGCTCTTTGTAGCACTGTATAACTCTCATTCTGATCTCAATTGACAGTGACTTGTTGCATATAATACTTTTCATTTTCTGGAACACTGATTTGGACTGCCTTACTATGTTTTTTATTCCTGATCAACCCTGTTCTACACCCCCCATAAAGCGTTATTAATTACTGAATGGACCTCATATCACTCCACGGTAGACACATAGGTACTTAGTCTTCCCCAGTAAATATGTCGAAGAGGATGAGTAACGATGGATTCAGTTGCTCGCTTGATATACACAATCTTGATAATGCATATCAGTCATACAGTTCTACCTGTAACTCTCGTATGACTGACTGTTTGAGGTGTAGTACAGGTAGGACGAGAGCCTGCAGAACTTAATAGCCGCAATAAATGCTCGCGCAGTCGTCGCGAAGCTGTTCGGGTTAGTGTTTTTCATTTATGCCACAACAGAAAAAATCATTGCCTTACCATGAACTGAACACGGGTCTCCCGCATGGTAGCCGTGCTCTAATCTATTCAGTCAAACGCTCCCCCCTACAAACCTCACCTACCTGTACAAACGCTCCACCACTACCTGTACAAACACTCAATACCTGCAAACCTCCACCAACCTACAACCTCACCTACCTGCAAACTACACTACCGTCATCACATCCTTCAACCTCCCTACCTGTAAACGTCCAACTACTGTCAACGCTCCACCTGCCATGTATTCCTAAAGTTGAGACTTAGCATCGATTTTAGTGTCCTCCTCCAACAGAAGTTCGACAAGAGATATAAGAACATCACCCTTATCCATCCTAAGCTCCCTAACGATCACTGATATTGGTGCAAACGTGTCATTGCCGCACACATTCAAATGCCCAGGACAGTAGATCCATGAGAACCTCTCGAGGTTTGAAACATCTATAGACGACATGCACTCATACCGTAACCTGCCGTTCAGGAAATTCTGAAGCATCGATTGAGAGTTAGAGCCAACTATAAACGTATGGGCATTCGGACTCAGGTAAGAATTATGGGAAATCAGACCCAACTACACCACGTGACCTCGCATTCCAGTATTGGTGTATATAGACGAATTCATTTTAAATCAACACAAAATGCTAAATCGAAGTTATATTATGCAACAAGTTCAGTTTAACAATAAGGAATATCAATATTATGAATATTTTTCACCAACAAATAACCAAAGACTCACAGAATAGAGTAAAATTGCCAAAAAGCTTGTGTTCTATCAAACATCTATATTTTCCAGTTCCCTTTTCTGATCTAGGTCAGGGAACCCCCATTCAGTTGTCTAGCCTAGTTATCTGGAGTTGGCTGTGATTGAGTCAGACACAACAATATCCTAAGTAAATTGATTTCCCGAGAGTTACTGCAGTTAACCTAACACATTATAGAAGATATTGCAAGGGATGATGATGTTGTCGTATATATTGATGGGTCGGTTCAACGTGGTGAGAAATCCGGCTGGGGTTTCTTGGCTTATGCGCATGGTAGGGTTGTTGCAGGGCGAAGTGGGGCATACAGGACAACTACTTCTAGTATGAGGATGGAGGTTGAGGCCGTTACTGCTGCCCTCCATTGGATTTCTGGGACTTCATTTACTGGGGCAGTTGTTGTCTCTGACTCTCAGTCGATGCTTCACAAGATCCAGAAGGGCAGGTTTCGGTATGAGTGGATGTCGTCTATAGAAGTTTCTAACCTCCACGGCTTACGTGGATGTACTGTCCTGGGCATGCGGGTGTTTACGGTAATGAGAGAGCGGACAGGCTTGCATCAACAGCATCGATCGTTGGGGGTTGAAGATGGATAAGGGAATATTCTTCGGTCTCTTCGCGACTCTCTGTATTGATGAGGACACTAAAATCGATGTTGAATCGATCAAGCGATTTAAGCAGTTTGGAGTTACTCCTGATTTTAGAGGCAGAGTGAGAGGTGTGTTTAATCAGCGAGCCACAGGAACCATCAGTATGCATACTCTTCGATATCTGTTGGGGAGACTGAGCACCTATGGGGTCTGCCCGGAGTGCAATGACGTCAGTTTAGTAACCAATAACCAATAACCAATTATAAATACTCTTATTTCGTTTCGTTTTCCATTTCCCACATTTTCTTCCTTGCTAGGTCCAAGATTCAAAAAGTTTCAAAAAGTATATAAAAATATTTCATCTTGTTTTGTTGTACTCCCAAGCTTCGGATCTATATCGAACAAGTGATCTTTCTACAGTTTTGTATATTGGGATATTTAAACAATAATAAGCACCATCATTAAGTAGGTTGTCTCCCATGACCGCAGTCCTGAAAAACTACAATTTCACTTTTAACAATTTTCTGAATAACTTATTCCTTACTATACTGAGATATGGAGTAAATAAAAAATCAATAATTATGTTAAGTCATATGAATATATATGTAATGACTGTCATCATCATTCACTTCCGAAACTTGGCTCCCATGACAGCAGTCCTGAAAAACTCTCTGTTCTGTGCAAGTTGACCAGCGTCAGCAGCAATTATTCTAATATAGTCAATGACATCTTGCACCCATCGTTTTCTAGACCTTCCTCTAGTTCTTCTTCCAGGCATCATTCCTCTAAAATTATCTTCTCTATGCACTCATGTCGTTTGATGTGTCCGAAATATTTCATTTTCCTCACCAACAATACAAAACAATAATAACAATAATATTAAATATTTAGAAAAACTAAAAACAGATGAGAATTTAATCTTAACAAAATAAAGTGTTCTCTTTTCTTGAATCTTGTTTTGATTTACAGCGTCAGTATAAGAAGACACATTTTTTTTTTATTTGCTTTTGTGTACGCTCATGAAAGTGTCAGTCCCTGCTTCTGATATTTTTGTGATCTACATTTTAAGTGGACGTCCTTTTACTTTGTGTCTACTTTATCGAAGTGCAACTGCTCTTTGAGGTAATTTGAAGAGAAATGTTCGTAATGTGGCCGAACTATTTCATGTTTTGTTTCTTGATAAAGTTCATTGCTGATGTTTTACCCCATTTCTTCATGTCTTCATTTCTGAACAAGTTTCTTCTTGATCATTCTAAATCATTCTGCGTAGACACTTCATCTCTGTCGTGACTAGTTTTCTTCTATATTTTGATGTCAACGTCCAGGTTTAGAACACATACCATAATCTCGAGAATATGATTGTGTTTTACAATGCTCTTTTGTTGTTCACCGTGACATGCTTACATTTAAACATGGATGCCATTTACCCTATGATTTGATTTGTTTTATTGCATATATGTTGGATTTTGTGTTTGTTAGTCTTCTATTTGCTAAAACAATGCTTCTAATGTAGGAGAGCATATATATATGGAACTGCAGTAAAACTATTTGATTGGCAAAACACGTAATTACAAAGTACTGTAGTTTTACAAATTACAAAAACAATGACAAAATACAGCAACGTTTCGACCAACAAGGCCTTTATCAAGCAAATGAACAAACAGGAGTGACAAATTAACTACTAAAACTTGGTCGAAACGTTGCTGTATTTTGTCATTGTTTTTGTAATTTGTAAAACTACAGTACTTTGTAATTACGTGTTTTGCTAATGTAAGAGAAGAATTTAACGACATTCCTTCTGTAGAAGAAGACTTTAACGTATTGTAATTTATGTTTTTCGATAGAGATATTGGTGATGCCTTTCTCTCTAGCGAATGACATTCCTTCTGTACTGTACTTGGGCAATAATGACGATTGATAACTCACTTCATCATCATCATCAATTAGCTTGTGTCTTCCGGAACTTGGCTTCCATGACAGCAGTCCTGACAAACTCTCTGTTCAAGTTGATCGGCGTCAGCAGCAGTCATTCTCATGTCGTCAATGATATCTTGCAACCATCGTCTTCAAGGTCTTCCTCTCATTCTTCTTCCAGGCACTATTCCCTCCAAATTTATTTTCTCTAGACACTCATGTCGTTTGATGTGTCCGAAATATTTAATTTTCCTTGATGTTATGTTCTTTAACAGCTAATTCTCTCTAATATCAAGTTGTTGCAGAACAGAATCATTTGTTATTTTCTCTGTCTATGATATTCTCAGTATTCTTCTGTAGCATTTGCATTCAAAGGCATTAACGATCTTCTCCGCCGCTTTGTCAATTGTCCATGTCTCACATCTAAATGTTGCCATAGAAATAAATAAGTCTTTTACTCAACAAAAATTATGATTATGTTTCCGAGCCATACACTAATATAGGGTATATATAGCATTTGATCATTCTTATTTTTCAGCTAACTTTGATATATATTTGTAAGAACTTACTTGCGGTAGCGTATGAACCCCACCCAGCCGAACCATATGCAGAAACTTGGTAAACATCGTTGTGGACAAGATCAACATAGACTTTTGAGTTTGCTTGAGTCACGGCATTAAATGCGATTGTGTAAACTCCACCCTAGGAGGAACATCATGGTTAAGATAGTTACAAACGTGGTTAAATTCATTACGGCAAGATGGAAATAGTATGTAAAATAAATAATGACACTCCAGCTAAATACCTATAAACAATGAACTCATTCTCTCTAAGACTACCAGTATTGGACAGCAACATCACCTCTTTCTCCGGTGACGTTTATGAGTTCTGACGCCAACCTTTTGTGGAACTCTGATGTCAGATCGTCCACCATCTATTTTCTCTCTCTATCGTTCTTTTACGGTCATTGTTATCATTCTTATTGTGATATATACATAGCCTAACACCAAGAACGGCTGTAATGCGTCCACATTTTTAGTACGATTTGGAGCTCTAGTGCTTATCCTTCGGCGATGTGTTCGATTTCAACCAGCGTTTACTGAGTTTGCTCTCCGTCAGTCTTTGGATGTCCCCACCCAACCTACAAGGCAGTAGGTTGTTATTTTCTTTTAGGGTTGCCACCCTTAGACGACCTACCCTTAGGACCTACCAGACGACCTACCCTTAGACGACCTACCCTTAGACGACCTACCCTTAGACGACCTACCCTTAGACGACCTACCCTTAGACGACCTACCCTTAGACGACCTACCCTTAGACGACCTACCCTTAGACGACCTACCCTTAGACGACCTACCCTTAGACGACCTACCCTTAGACGACCTACCCTTAGACGACCTACCCTTAGACGACCTACCCTTAGACGACCTACCCTTAGACGACCTACCCTTAGACGACCTACCCTTAGACGACCTGTTATCGGGGCCCACAATGGGAGCAAAGAATAGAACACTGTGACCTACAGGGCATGTCGTAAGAGGCGACAAGAGGTAGGGAACTAGTCAAGCTAGCTAAGTAAAAAAAAATCGTCGCAGAAATCGATATGCTGGCCTACTTGTAAACGCATTACTGACCCAAAAAACAATCGCCCTTAGGTTCAGATCACATAAAATCCATAAAGAGTTGTTAAAATATTGTCTATTGCCTTTCCCCATGTGGATGATGGAAGTGGTTGTTCACTCTTGTCGTTAAGTGTAGGGGTGGGAGCTTTAATTTGCGTTCCAGGGTTAGATCAGTCGACCTTGTAGTGTCCTATCCGTGTTTATTTATGTGGTCTTGTTATTGCCTATCCATCTTTTACTTAGACTTCCTTTGACTCTAGTACCTGCTCTCTTTTTATTGTATGCAGTAACACTAGTTTTAATACAGTGATTTAACAAGTGGTCGATATGGAGCGTTTGAAGAAGAAGAATAAGATACACTTTGACTATTTTATCATCATTACCCTTGGTGCAGTGAACACTCCAGTAATGGGATCATAGCCAGTACCAACATTGTTGAGCACAGTATTAAATACAATAGTATTACCAGCATCTACAGTCCGATCTTCCGTGATCACTGCAGTGAAGGCAACGTTTCCAGCTGAAACCACAAATGGGGGAAAAGATATTGAGAAAAGAAATATTGAAAAGTGTAGAGAAAATTGCTAACTGTTAAAAATAATATATATATATATATATATATAAAAAAATTTTTTTCACGCGTGTTATTCAGTGCTACATAGAAACAATACTGACATACGGATGCAAGACATGGACAATAAACACACAGAACAAAAAATCTCTCAGGGCCACCGAGATGGGGCTTAACAGAATGCGGAGAATTCCATGGAGTGCTAAAATGACTAATGTGGAGGTGTTGAATGAGGTCAAGACACAGAGAAGGCTTAGCATCAATATAAAAAGAGATAGTCATTATTTTTCGGACATGTGATGAGGAAAGGAGGTTTAGGAAACATGTTTACAAACCGATAAAATCGATGGTAGAAAAGAAATGTTGGATAGCCTGACTTCATGGCACGGAAGAGCGTCAACATCTGAGATAACAGCATACACCAGGGACAGAGATTTGTGGAGATCTATTATCGATTACACAAGCCGGCACCGCACATGATGATGATATATATGTCTGTTCTTGCCGTTAAGCGTAGGGGGAGAGCTTTAATTTGCGTTCCATGGCCAGATGAGTCGCACATGTGTTATATCCGTGTTTATTTAGTGTGGGTCTTGATATTGTCTATCCATATTTATTTTGCTCTTCCCTTGGCTCTAGTACATGATCCTTTTTATTGTATGCTGTTATTGGTGGTTGGTTGTATTTCATTCTCATTAATTGTCCAAACCACTGCACTTGTTGTCTTTCAATGTATTCAGTGCATGAAGTTATGCCCACTCTGTTTCTGATGTTCTCATTTCGCAGTTGATCTTTTCTGCTGACCTCCACTGCTTTACTTCCTCAAGCATTTCATTTCACACGTGGTGAGTTTCCTGTCTTGTGTTCCTGTCAGAGACCAAGTTTGGCACTAATAACACAGTGTTGGTAAAAAAATACTTTTTAACATCTGTTTTTCACTTCCATCTTGATCTTTGTGTGTTGTAGTAATTGTCGTTACTTGTATTTATTTGTTTGTTTTTTATCCAGAAGCACTTGAGCTTTCAGCTCGTCAGCTTGGTGCCATGGACATCGTAACACTTCAGTTCGGTGCCATGAACACCTTAAATCTGGAGAACCTGTGGCTTTTCTGCCAGCCGCGGAATTGAGCCGCACTCACAGGTGGCTTGTCACTCGTCGTCCAACGCGCTACGAACACGCTGGGCAGGCGGGCCGTCGTTACTTTAAAATAATCCGTCCCTTTCTTCTGAGTCTTTGAGGCTCTAGCTTTTTGCGTGGCGATGTTCCGTATCTTATGTCAAAGAAGGGTCTATGTTGCATCTACATCTTCTATGTCCGGAGTGCTATGATGATAGTCCTCATATAACTGATAACTGATACATCTTCTTTTGTTGCACTGTGATAACATTGTTTCTGCATCTGAGTGACTAGTTGTAGGTTTTAGGTTAAGAACTGATCCTTCATCGTCTCCATTTCTTTTCTTCAATGGTAGTCACACTAGAACAAATGTCATCATTGTCAGAAGTTCAAAGCGTTCATCCATTTTGTCGCATTCCAACCAATCTCTGATATCTTCTTGCATAATGCGTTCATTATTTAGTCCTACAGTGTTGCACAGTTGCGTCATAATTTCGTCAACAGTAACGTCTCAGTTCCTTCAGTTTCGTCAATAGGTTTACTCTGGTAGCCCTTCATGCCCGTGGATAGGTTGTATGTTTGTTGTTGTTTCCGTAACTTTAATTTTTTGTTAAAGGATGGGATCGTTAGTCCCAAGCCCAACCCCAACCTGGAGGACCAGGAGACCATGCTTCGTCTGTCCCCTCAATAAGTTTAGGCAAGAGTTTATTCCACCCATTCTTTAGGTTAGACAGTATGTAACACAATAGCGATTAGTTAGTGATGGGTTTGTGCAGAGCCAACTATAATCTTCTGGGCCTTCGGACTCATGTAAGAATTATGGGAAATCAGACCCCAACTACACTACGTGATTTCGCATTTCAGTTTTGGTGTATATAGACGAATTCATTTTAAAATCAACACAAAATGCTAAATCGAAGTTAAATTATGCAACAAGTTTAACAATAAGGAATATCAATATTATCAAAAACATTTACCAATAAATAACCGTAGACTCACAGAATTGAGTAAAATTACAAAAATGCGTGCAGTGTTCTATCATCATCATCATCAGGTGCCGTCTCCACATCGAAGGTTGGCTGCAATGAATCTCAGCATCCTCTGTCTTTCGCCTTGAGTGTGACACTGCCAGACTGTAACCTGTCCATTTCTTAAAGTTTCCTCCTACTTATCTCTCAGTTCTCTTGCTCTTCTCCCCTAACTCTTCCCTTAAAATGCTTTATCATGGTGTATGTTTTTATGTGACCTTACAAAAGCTTTACTTGTCTAATTCTTTCTCTTAATAATTCTTTCTTCGATGCCACAATTTTATTTTAGTTCTATCAAACATCTGTTATTTCCAGACCCCTTATCTGATCTTGGTCAGGGAATCCCCGTTCAGTTGTCTGGCCTAGTTATCTAGAGTTGGCTGTGGTTTGTGGCACACAATATAAAGCTCAACTCCTCTCGCCGCCTACGATTAGTCACTTTCGCCATCATACAGTGCGGTCACTTCCAGCTTTATACAGTAAGGTATAAAAGTAATCCTTTAAAAACACCTGTTTGTTTGTTGATACTCAAGATTTTTGTTTTAGACGATGACGGTTAACAGAAACTGACGGTTCGATTAAACGAGTGACGGTTAATCGAAGGTTTATGTATATAAATATATAGATGTTAACACGTTTGACATTTAAAGGCTTTCACAAGATTTTTTCTTACGACTGTCCTGTTGCCTTTCTAGCATTTCTTTCCCATATCGGGCCACAACATTTCAGTACACATTCCACAGTTCTTATCTATGACTTTTTTTTTTTAAGTACAGACGTTATGTTCCCATACGTTGTTCATCGGAACGTTGTTCAGTCAATGGAAATACTGACATAAAACATGCATGTCCAATCTACCTTCATCTCCACCTTTTTAATGATGATCTCCAGTGATGCGCAGTTATTTCGTCTTAATGAACCCTTTCGATGTTCCATACTCTCCGAAGACGGATCTAAAAATAGCTACTCTTTGTTTCTAGGTCACAAACGTGAATGTACGTCTATAACAGTGACAGCAGAAATGTATAACGCGTTAACACATCTTTAGCCCAAATAGGAGAGAAAATAACAGACGTGTTAACGCGTCTTTAGCAGTGAATGGGAAAACGTATATACACGTCCTTAGCAGCTAAAGGGATTGTTTCATTTACACTTGTATTTGGTCAGAATATTCGCAGGAGTCTTCTTAAATATTTATTTTAGAATGACTCAAACTTGTGTATGATGTTTTGGATCATTTTCTAACACTAACAATTGAATAAGAACACTCCCAGGATATATATATTCTTCTCGCACTCTTATATTACTGAGGCCCACCTTTTGAGAGACCGACCTTTTGCTTTATATCCACTGTATCGGAGAAACATTGCTCTTTAAGATGCACTGTCTGTTGGTAATCTGTTTATATCACCATTATTTGATGTTTCTTTATGAAGTTCAGTACTGATGTTGTATCCCCTTTTTTCTGATGTCTTCAAGTCTAAACCGGTATCTTCTTGTACTTCCAGCAGTAGCAATGTGTATCATTGGAATAAACGTCTACAAAACTAATTCATTGTAAGAAAGATAACTCATTATCAAGAACGATAAATCATTATTAAGAAAAGATAACTCACGGACTTTCTGTGCTGAAATAAGAGCAAGCAGTGAAATGCCAATAACTACTGTGAGAAGCATGATGATGGTTTTCTGAAATGAAAAAGTAACAAGACAATTAAAAATTTAATGAAATCTTGCCAAAGTTGTCTTTATATTGAGTCAACAATATTCTTTCTGAACAGATTACAATTCTTCTTCTTCTTCGAGCGCTCCATATCGACCTCTTGTTAATCACTCTCTGTGAATTTAATGTGATCTAAGAGCAATTGTTCGTTGCGTCTACAAGTACATCCGATTTCTGCGACGTTTTTTATTTACTAGGAAAGCTTCACTAAGCCCCTACATCAATCGCCTCTTACGACATGCCTTGTAGGAAGCAGTGTTACTATTTTATGCTCCCCTTCCGAGCCCTGGCAATAATGTTACTAAATAAGTTGAAACAGTGAAACTTAAGCAAATTGACAACGCAAATCAGTGAATCAATCGATTATAGATTACCGATCGACTGCAAGAGATTACACATTTATCTACCTGTTGACTAACCTGTGATATTTCTAGAACAATGATGACTTAAATCAGAGACATGTCTTATAAACCACTAGTAGCTAAATTAGAAGAAAGTTAACATGGAGATATTTTGGGATTACTTTGAAAAGAAATAAATTATCGATATAAAATGGAAGAAGATGCAGTAAACTATGTGAAGCAATATAAGGGAAGACTGCAGTAAAACTATGTTAGCAATATAAGGGAAGACTGCAGTAAACTATGTAGCAATGTCAATATAAGGGAAGACTGCAGTAAAACTATGTAGCAATATAAAGGAAGACTGCAGTAAACTATGTAGCCATGGCGAAACACATAAAAACAAAGTACTGTAGTTTTACAAAATACAAAAAAATACAATAACAGTACACAGCAACGTTTCTACAAAAAGGCCTTTATCAAGAAAAAGGATACAAGAGAAGTGAAGAATTTCACTTCTCACACAGGACATAACATGTGGCAGTGGCGGCTCGTCATTAAGGGCCAGTGGCGGCTCGGACCCCACCAAAAAAAGGTGTAACGTGTATTTATTATTTTATACATTAAAATATAACCTAACCGAAACTATGACATTTCCGAAAATTTCTGTCTGACCCCACCAAAAAAATGAACATGAGCCGCCACTGATATGTTGAATCAAATAATAAGTTCCTAACGGCTCTAAAATGAAAATAAGTGAGTTGTGTAACTTATTGTTTGATTCTACATGTTGTATGATAAGTGAGAAGTGAAATTCTTCACCTTTATTGTATAATTTAATTGATAAAGGCCTTTTGGTCGAAACGTTGATATGCATTGCTATTGTTTTTGTATTTTGTAAAACTACAGTATTTGTTTTCTATGTGTTTAACTAAAAGAAAAAAAATGAAGGAATCACCAAGGAGGCATTGAAGTGAAAGGCAATGGTTTAAATAAAGGAAAGACGCAGTAGTGAAACACTGAAAATTAACTTTTACTGAGAAACGCAAAAAAAATATCGAATCAAATTTCATAAAAGAGATTGAACGCGTTTCCCAGGATAGAGCGGTATAGAGAAGTTGGTGAAGAATCGATGTAACGTATAACGGTACGAGAAAATATAAGAAAAATGATGACTTACCGAAGTGTTCTTCAGAGTGTAGCTAACGTTGATCTCTTATGAAGGTTTTATAGTTTCCACACAACACACCAACCTGTAATTGAAATCTGAGGGAGAATAGTGGATAGTACTGATAAAGATCAATGTAAAATGATGGCTTAAATTGTGGAAATCAGGCTAAACTAAACGTATGTGGGTTGCGTAGATTAATGTGAAATTTATGCAAACACGGTGAATACACTCATGCCCTGAGATTTGAACCGACTTCATGGTTAATATACGCCGCTCAATCACGTTATTAGAATAGAGAAGTTAAAATGTGGGGAAATAATTAAAAATATAATAATATGACAAAATTATGAAACATTACAATGAAATACTGTGAGGTTTATAGGTGCCCAGTCTTCTTCAGTACAAAAAGAATTGTATGTTTGTTGACATAATTGGCGTATTGAACAAACATGTTTTATTTCTTCTTGCAATATATATATAAATATTCCTCTTGTACTGTTATACGTTACATTGGGCGTGACAGTGATTTTTCCATACCGCTCTGTCCTGTGCAACTCGCTCAATCTCTTCCATAGAATTGAGTCTGATACTTCTCGATTCTCTCTCAACAAAGTTCGTGTCAAGGTTTCACTAGGGCATCCGCTCTGTCATGAGCCCTTTGTATCCCAAGGTAAACAATACTTCAAAGTCGTAACGGCTCACAGGTCGTTCTGCCATGTCGATCAAATAGTTTGTTAATATTGTGGGACTTAGTATTGTGAGATCTCCAAATCTTCACAACTCTAAGCCCGTATAAACTATAAGGCTATCTCTATTTTGAAATCAGACAGAGTTTGAGAAGGATGAAACACCTACATGAGCGGGTCGCAGACACTAGAACGACTCCGAGAATTAGGAGTTAAGTTTGGACATGCCAGACAGTGTCGTCTTCGTGGTAAAGAGGGAAGGTATACTAATCAACTTCTCGTGGGTACGGTGAGCAAATGGACTTAACGCTTTCGCTGCTACATACTTTCTGAAGGCTGAGCTAAAAATAGCTACTCTTTTTTCTAGGTCACAAACGTGAATCTACGCCTAATGCAGTGACAGTAGCAATGTATAACGTGTTAACACGTCTTTAGCCCACAGAGGAGAGATAATAACAGACGTGTTAATGCGTCTTTAGAAGTGAATGGGGAAAACGTATATATACGTCCTTAGCAGCTAAAGGGTTAAGGATGACTGTTGTAGCGGAAGAGGGAATACGCATGGGAATGCACAATATGCTATAACGTGGATAGCAGAACATAACATAACCTACAAGGATGAATTTAAAGAAATTATAACGAACAAGCACCTTGCAACAACATCATGCTTGGAATTCTCCATTAGCTTGTCTGAGGTGAATTATGTAAAGGTCTAACAGGAACTCAGTGCCGACGGTCGTCATCATCACTGAACAATTAGTCCATAAGTGTTCCCATCTCCCCCTCAGTATGTCTCTCAGCGTGTGTCGACTAACGGCCCCGGTTCTTTGTTGGTTTACTATTCTTCTTTGGCTACCAGCATAGTGTCCTTGTCTAGCTACACCACACTAGACCTGGAATTCTTGCCGTCTCGTTAGTGTTGTAGATTCACCACTATTACTGGAATCATGTACACGTCCTCCTCTCTTAGGAAATTTCTAATATCAGCCTGGTCCATTGCTCGCCCGCTTTCCAAAGCAGCCATACCTGCAAGTCTATCAGCGCGTTCATTTACCATTACACCTGCATGCCCTGGCACAAAAATGAACCTGATTTTTGTCAGCTTATAACTCCACAGCGACTCCGTCTATTGTTTTCGAGCCCATCCTGATTCTCAGTGTTCACTTAAGCAGCCTGCGATGGGCGAATCTGGCATATGTGAAATGAAGGTCGTTGCGTAGTGGATAGGTTGTGTGATGGTGAGATAGTGCGGAAGGTGATGAACAAATGTGACGAGAAAGCTAGTCAGACCGGTTAAATAGATAGACGATGCAATGCGACCGGAATTTATATTATACTGGGAGCTGTAGTTGAACACTGTATCTCTTGAGATAATCAGGAAGACGGTCGTGATTGATAGTGTGAGAGATAGTCGTAGCGATAGTCGTGAGAGATAATCGTGAGCGATAGTCGGAGAGGTAGTCGTGAGAGATGTTGTGAGCGATAGTCGAGAGAGGTAGTCGTGAGCGATAGTGAGTGTCGTAGAGATAATCTGAGCGATAGTCGTGAGAGATAATAACCTTCACTCAGATCTTTAACGAAAATTGTATACACATTTATGTTAATTCGATTGCCTTCTTCTGTTGTTTTTCTTTCTTTTGCCGATGTAAATTCAGGCGTGTAAATGACGAATAGTATGTCGCTTCTGATTGATTTCTATGTGAAGCTTGCTTTTCTTTTAATCAGTGTCCACCGTCATACATGCGTTTGTCTTTTCCACTTCAGGGGTGATCGGTTGCATGATAACTGGGCCCTTTATTCTCTACATTGCAATCTACAGGGCCCTGTGCGGAGCATAAAGATGCTGGTTTTCTGGTTTCTAAATTTAAGATCAGGTCTTGTGGATAATTGATGCCCATGACGTTCTATGATGAAAGTCATTGCATATCCTTTACAGGACGTCGCCATCAACCACAGTAAACGAGTCATTGATTTTCTAGACACCACTTATACGTTCAGTAGTTTGCCATTGCTTTCTGAGCAATGAGGTCTTTTTTAACTTCGTAAAATAAACATAAGAGCATGCATTCTCCCAGTGGCAACGTATGGGTGTGAAGAATATCGAATAGGAAGACTGCAGTAAACTGGTATACGAACATAAACAAGTATGTTTACAAACAGAAACATGACGATAAGTAGTGAACATGGACCTTATCAAGCAAACGATAAAGTTGTTCGTTGTTGATAAAGGCGTGTGACAAACACATCGTGCATAACGGCCGTGTTGGTCGAAACTTTGTTTATCGTCACTGTTTATTTGTAAAACTATAGTATTTGTTTGTCGTGAAGAATGGGCATTAACAAGGACAACGTATGGATGTGAAGCATGGACACTTAACAAGGACAACGTATTGGCGTGAAGCATGGACACTTAACAAGGACAACGTATGGGTGTGAAGCATGGACACTTAACAAGGACAACGTATGGGTGTGAAGAATGGGCACTTAACAAGGGGTGGAAAACATATATGTGCTTTTGAATATAGTGACAGAAGAGTCCTCCTATATCTTGACAGAGAGAGACAAATAGATCTATCAGAAAACTCAAATCAAGGAAACTGGCTGATGCTAAATAAGAAGGAAAATGGGTTGAAATATTTTCGACATATACAGAGAGACGAAGGTTGGAGAAACCATCATGGAAGGAGGCATCTGGAAAGAGGAGACGAGGAAGACCACGGAGAAGATGGATTCAGGATGTAACTGATGGTTTCGCATGATGGCTGCAGAGCCTAGAAGAGAGAAATTTCGAAGGACTCTTAATTTGGCAAATTCTGCTCAGGACAAACTATTTGATGATGATGATGATGTCAAATCCACGGGAACAAATTTGCTTCCAAACTGCCCGATGAGATGTTTGAACCAGGTACTCTTGATTTGTGATAGCTCTCACTAACGCTAAGCCACAGACGACGACAGATGAAGACAAGCATCAAAAGAAAACTTCCACCACATAAACTCATTTTGATGAAAGTAACTACAAAAAATACTTATCAAAAAAAAACACTTATCACGCAAAATACACTTATCAAAGAAAAAAGTAAAATCTAACACACGTCGTTATGTTAAGTATAATTAATTACGACTGATTGAATCGTTCCTGTCTGACAGTTTAATGTTCACTCCCAAACGTAATGTTTACTAATTGAAGTGTAACATGTTGAATACATAATTATTTAATTCGTTACACCATCGCTGTTCAAATCTATATTTCTAATACACCTTGGCAGTAGGCCAGAATAACGTATGTTTATTTACATCTGTATCTACTAGCATTAACTATTCTTATTTGAAACCCCCATATTATTATTGTTCATATACTTAACAGTAATGTTTGATAAACATTACTCATTACAACCTATTAAATTACATCATTTTTATTGAGTGCCTACACAATGGGAATATATAATTAACGCCTCCAAACAAAACAAAAAAATTGTAATTATAGATAAATATTACAACTCCGTGTAGTTGAGGCTTCTAATAAGAGGGTGCATTTCAGTGGCGGCTCGTGATAATTTTTGTTAGTGGGGCCAGACATTTTTTCCTGATAAATCACGGTTTTTGGTTGTTATATTTTAATTTATAAAATAATAAATACAGGGTTATACATTATTTTTAGTGGGGCCCGGCCCCACTGGCCATTAATGACGAGCCGCCACTGGTGCTTTTAATACAAAATGTCGCCTGTGTGTTGTCGGGGCTAGTAAGGGGAGCAAAGAATAATAACACTGCTCCTAACGAAACAAGACTCGACAGAAAACTACACTGAATTTCTGTGTAGCTACAAAAGACAGTGAAGTTCATACAAGAGATCAACATTGAAATAAATATAGACAATATTTCAAGCGAACGAAAGGAAGGAACTAACATTGCGACATACAAGGCATGTCTCGTAGAAGGCGACTAAGGTAGGGACTAGGAAAGCTACCATAGTAAATAAATATAATCGCACAAATTGGATGTGTTAACCTACTTGTAAGCGCGTAACTGGCAGAACGACAATCACTCTTAGGCTCGGATCACATACAAATCACAAAGAGTGGTTAACAAGTGGTCGATATGACGTGTCGAAGAAGATAAAGAAGAAGAATACACAACGCTACAATCTAAACACTCAATTTCGTCTTTGTTCCAGATCATTCTGGGCTCAAGTGTAATGCGATAGTTGATGCACTGGAAACAATGATGTGATAGTTGATGCACTGGCGAGCAATGATGCGATAGTTGATGCACTGGCGAGCAATGATGCGATAGTTGATGCACTGGCGAGCAGATCGATGTGATAGCTTGATGCACGGTGATGCTAATGATTTTATCGTTTTAAAATGACACCATGAGACAAACGATGTGATAATAGTTAAGATGCACTGGCGAAGCAATGAAAGAGACAGTTATCATTCTGGCGAGAATGATAGTGTATAGCAATTGAGATGAGACAGTATCTTGCAGTAGTAAAGAAGCGACTGGCAAAAAAATGAGACAGATCACCTGTTGAATGAAATAAGCGATAGCAATGAAAGGACAGTTGATCTGGCGGGGCAATAATGGATAGTTATGAATGGCAGTATCATCTGGATGTGAGAAAAATTGATGCTACAGCAATATAAGAATGAGACAGTTATCATTTCTGGCGTGTGAGAATAATGCGACTAGTATAAGAATGAGACAGAGCAATTTGATGTGAGAATAAATAAGCGTACTAGCAATAAGAATGAGATAGTTGATCACCTGGCGAGCAATAATGCGATAGCTATGAAAGAGAGCACTTCTGGCATGAGAATAAATAGCGATAGCAATTGAAAGGACAGTTATCACTTTTCTGGCTTGAGAATAATGCGTATAGATTAAGAATAGACAGCACCTGGCGAGAATAAATAAACGACTGCTTAAGAATGAGGTAACTTTTTTATGGAATTTTGCAATATAAGATGACGTTATCATTTTGATTAAATAAATAAAGCGTACTAGCAATATAAGAATGAGACAGTTATCACTTTTCTGGCATGTGAGAATAAATAAAGCGTACTAGCAATATAAGAATGAGACAGTTATCACTTTTCTGGCATGTGAGAATAAATAAAGCGTACTAGCAATATAAGAATGAGACAGTTATCACTTTTCTGGCATGTGAGAATAAATAAAGCGTACTAGCAATATAAGAATGAGACAGTTATCACTTTTCTGGCATGTGAGAATAAATAAAGCGTACTAGCAATATAAGAATGAGACAGTTATCACTTTTCTGGCATGTGGTGATAAAGGTTTAGAATACATTGTGACAACAACGGGAAAATCAATGGGAGACAAGATAGAAAAAGATAGATAAAGCTGCTGGTTAGAAAAGGAAAGACTATGTCTAATACAGAAGGCGAGACAAAACCAAATTAGCATGACAGTATTTGCTATTCTTTGCTCCTCGTGGAGCATAAGGCCTCAACAATTATTCACCCTTTTCTCTAGCTGTTTTCTTTATGTCTTCCGAGAATAGCCCGGCATCTTTTAGTTCCTAAAGAGGAATTCTTATTCTGATCTGTTTGGGACGCCAATTTCCGTTTTCCTTTGGTGTTGATCTCAAGCGATTGTCTCGTGACACTCTAATTTTATTCCACAAGGTATACCAGACCCATCACCATTTTCTCATCTCAATCTGGGTCATCACAGTTTCCTGTCCTGTTCTTATCATCAGGTCTGTGATTGCAACTCTATCCTACCCTCTCAGTTTGAGAAAACGCTGAAGAAATCTTTTGACAGAGATTAGCTTAATTATATCTAATGAAATGTTTCACTAACATTGTTTCACTAATATCGTGGACCTCAGAGATAACAGAGGTGACGCAAAACGCTGTTTATTGAGCCAGAGACAAGAGATACACAAAAGCTAGAGACAATGACAATAAGTAGACAACCAGAAAACCTTACAATAACACTCCAGAACGTAGACATAAAACAAACCATTGAGGCCAAATACTTAGGAGCAATTTTCCTATATATATCGATATCGATATCGAAATCAGCAATTGATGCACAAAAGCTAACCAGGTACTGGGGTAGTTAACACCACTGCTGTCACATAAAGAGATACCGCTAAAAACTAAAGCAATTCTTATAAGAACGATTTTCTGGTCAGCACTATGTTACCAGTGTCAAACATGGACAATAACAGCAGCTAATCAACTGGAAATAATAGCAACAGAGATCAGGTGTCTTAGAAGAGCTGCAGATGTGACAATAAGAGACAAAATTAGACATGAAGAAATCAGAAGATTGGATGTGAAACAAGTCATGTAATTCATTAAAGAACAACAGATTAAATGGTTTGGACCGCCCGAGTGGTTACCGGGGTCCAAATTTGCGGTGTAAAGAATAGAACGACTGTTATCTGCCATGCATGTCGTAAGAGGCGACTAAGGAGGTTTGGCTGAATTCGGATGCATGTGTCCTAAGCGTGTAGAAGTCTATGCGTTTAGAGGTCTACCAAACCAATGTGCAACATATACACGTTCTTGGCAAAGATCAAACAAATCACAAAGAGTGATTAAAATTGGTCGTAAAGAACGAACGCAAAGTAGAAGAAGAAGAAGAAATGGTTTGGACACCTGACAAAAATGCCCACGGTATCGCCTACCACAGAGAGCCATAGATAAAAAGTATAACAAGTACAGAGCAAGAGGAAGACCCCGAAAAGGATGCATCGACGGCATCAAGAACAGTCTTACGAAAATGAATATCAGCTTACAAAGTGCCTTAAAACAAGCACACACAAGATCACTACGCCCGCCCTACCCTCCCCCACCCCAACACTTATGTAAAGAAGTAAATGGTGGGAGAGAAAAAACCACAACAACCCGTTCTATAAATCTCTTCTTATCCTGACGCTGTGAGGCAAAACAGGATTTGAAAAAAAAATGTTTCGCGCTTTTTTTTGGGTCAAACTTAGCACTTCAGAAATGAATAAAATTGAGTACATAAATTATTGTTTTTACAGTACATCGACCTCTATATGTCACATACACATTACTAATGCATTGTATTGTGGGGGTAACAGGTGGTAATTTTTACCTAGTTTTAAACAAGGTAATGTCTGCTTGTGCTTTCAATTTTGTCCATACGATTGAACCTAATTGTCTCTTATTACATGAATAATATTCATATGCTTGTGGGAGATTTCAAGATGTTACTTCTAATAGTATTAAACACTGGGCTATAACGATATTGCGCTATACGATACTGCAGATTTATGATTACTGAAAATACTGACAAAAATTCCTATGGCTTACAGTCGTTTTCTCTCTAGCGATCACATCCCAAACCGATGTACCAGACCTCCCCATAAATTATATTCCTATGGAAATCTGATTCATGCAGCTTTAACATTGGTGTGTTTTACGTCACATCTTCAGCACCATGTGGAGCGCTGGTGTTTATCCTTCGACGATGTGTACGGTTTCAGCCAGCGTTTACTCGGTTCGCTCTCCGTTCTGTGGCCATCTAGTGTTTTTTACGGTGTGGGGTAGCTAACCCCACCCCCAACCTCCTTAGTCGCCTCTTACGACATGCGTGACAGGTAACAGTGGTTCTATTCTTTGCACCCTAATTCGGGCCTCGGTAAACACTCGGGCTTCAGTCGTTTTGATTATCAATGCTCTGCTTGCGTTGATGTTATCTTACTCCCGTGTGGTGCTGGGGCCAGTAAGGGAAGTAAAGAACAGTAATACTGCCAACTATACGGTATGTCGTAAGAGACGACTGAGTTAAGGACCTTGGTAAGCTACCCTAGTAAATAAAAAGCAACGCAAAATTCGGATTTGCTGGCATACTTGTAGGCGCATAAATGACACAACGAACAATCGCTCTTAGGCTTAGATCACATACGAATCACACAGAGGGATTAACAAGTGGTCGATATGGAGCAATCGAAGAAGAAGAGGAAGAAGAAGTTGCAGTTATCTTCAATAAAAAATCAATGTAGTCGGTAGATTCTTTCTTTCGTTTCTCTAATCCTGTTTTGTCTCACAGCGTCAGGGTTAAAAGAGATTTATGGAACGGGCTTTTGTGTGCGCTTTATAAACAGCATTTTCGTCGCCTCTATTATCTCGGATGTCCACCTTTTTTCAGGATGGCCTTTTGTTTTGGATCTACTGTATCGGAGTAACATTGATCTTTGATGCGCACTGCCTGTTGGTAATCTGCGTATGTGTCTGAATCATTTAATTTGTTGTTTCTTGATAAAGTTTAGTTCTGATGTTGCTCCCACTATTTTCCAGATGTCTTAATTTCTAAACCTGTCTCTACTTGATACTCCCAATATTCTGCGTAGGCATTTCATCTCTGTCATGACTAGTTTTCTTCTATATTTTTATGTCAGCGTCTAGGTTAGTCACTGATTTTATAATGTTGAGAGAACTGTTTTGAAAAACTCTGTTAGTGTTGCAAGTTCAGATATTGTTTTGAACAAAGCTATGTTAGTGTTGCAAGGTTCAGATATTGTTTTGAACAAAGCTCTGTTAGTGTTGCTAGGTTCAGATATTGTTTTGAACAAAGCTCTGTTAGTGTTGCAAGGTTCAGATATTGTTTTGAACAAAGCTATGTTAGTGTTGCAAGGTTCAGATATTGTTTGAAAAAGCTCTTAGTGTTGCTAGGTTCAGATATTGTTTGAAAAAGCTCTGTTAGTGTTGCAAGGTTCAGATATTGTTTTGAACAAAGCTATGTTAGTGTTGCAAGGTTCAGATATTGTTTTGAACAAAGCTCTGTTAGTGTTGCTAGGTTCAGATATTAAAAACAAAGCTTCATCACACGTTGTCCCCGAACTGATTTTTTAAATCTGTGTAACGAACTCATTGTTCTTTTATGTCGACGAACTGTCCGTTGCACTCCGGACATGTCCATAGGTGCTTCGATCTCCTTCGCAATATCTCCAACAGCATCCAGTGACTGACAGTACCAGTTTGATTTTGATTGATCATACTCATATGCCTGTTATGCTTTTCTTTCTGGCCACTCTTATCTTCAATCCCAGCTCTTGCAATCATGCAATTGACGTGGGTTGATTTCAATCAAAATCTTCTTTGCAGCCACGCTCTATGAGGGCATTCAAAATGTCAGCTCTATCCATTGGCTGGCGCCCTGATATGGTGATGGAGCCATCCAGCCTATCTGCTCTCTCTTTGCCAACTACATCCAGGACTTAATCTGCGTTATATATTACCAATGCTTCAATAGGGGTCGGAATATTATGGGCGTCATAGTGCATTTGAGGTGGCGTCTGTGGTCTAGTGGTTAGTGACTCGGTCTATTAACCCCGACGTCGACGTGAGTTCGAATCACGCTGCGGACAGTTTGGTTGGAAATTGTTTGCGTGGATTTTAATAAAAGGACGATGGCACCACCCGTTTAGAAAGCAATGGCAAACTACTGAACGTAATAATGCCTAGAAAAATCACAAACAGCGTTAAAAACTGGGGTTGATTCACAAAGTCCTGTAAAGGATATGCAATTAACTTTAACATAGTGCATACCTCTTGTTTCTAAATGATTACATCTTCCTCGTTTCTGTCGATGCCATGCTCGTATCCCCGTTTATCTATTCTAATATTATCGTCTCGATCTCCTGCATCGTGGATGCGGCGTGGGTTATCTATTATACATATACTGTACTCTAAAACAAATCTATTTGTTTTTATATGTATCATACAATTTAAGTTTATACTGACACTACAAATGTTCAGTTGACTACTTAAAAACTGTTAGTACATTATGCAAATTTTGCTCTAAATAAAGTTTATTTGTTTGAGTATTGTGGCTGACCAGGTGTTGTTATTTTCGACTGCAATGACTGGCAGTTTTATTAAAATTTGATTGATGTATACATTAATTAATACATTATAATATAAGAGCGAATGGTTGTTATTAAAACGAAGGCGTTGACAGACAACGTTTACGTAATAGATGGAGGCAAACATGAATATATAATTAAATCTATAGTACTGTGTCGGTTTCGTTTAGATAAATATTACAATACCATGTAGTAGAGGTTTCTAATAAGGGGGTGCTATTGAAAGTTGGGTCATTATAGTTTATAGATATCAATTTTTCAAATTCATCATATTATGTTAGTATTGAATCTCTACAATCAAATTATGCAAAGTGTTTTTATTTATGATCCCGAAATATGCTTCAAAATTATTTTTGAACAGCCCTACCCTCTAAAAATTCGCTATAGAAAATGTCTTCAATTGTCTTTCTTTTGTCCCTAGATACAGTGTATGGCATTCAATTAACCCAATCGAGTCATGTATCAATGTAAAGCTTGATCTGAGTACTAACAGATATATTAGATTTAATTAGGCTAGGCAATGACTGTATGCTGTAACGGACGATTTGCCTGACACTTTAGATTAAATTCACATTACATTTTTAAAACACAGTTTTCTCCCATTTGTAAATTTCGTTAACGTGGGTAATGTACGTTTCCCACCATGAAAGAAATCCTCAAGATAGCAATATGAGATTTGACCCTGACATATATATATATATATTAATATTGGAACCCTTAGACAACAGAAAATGCACCTTTCTCTAGCAAATAAATTTATATGAATTTTTTATGAACCAGGGGTCCTATTTTGGCCGTGAATTGGGTATGTCTTATTCGTTGCACTCCTAGAGATCAGTTACATGTTACAGAACAAATTAAAGTTGTCAGTGGGCCAGAATATTGGTATATTTAGGTTGTGCAGTCAAAAAAATTGCAATTGTTATTTATTTCACTCTGTTTGGAGACCGTACGACGTTGTTTACAATCCAACATGGCTGCCGTTTCCATGGCAACCCGATAATTTATTTAATGCGAAAGATATCTAAATTTTCATTTTAAATCATTCTAGTAGTAACTGCTATGTAGACCACTCTAGTAGTAACTGCTATGTAGATCACTCTAGTAGTAACTGCTATGTAGACCACTCTAGTAGTAACTGCTATGTAGATCACTCTAGTAGTTTTTTTCTTTTTTTTCTTTCTTTTTTCTTCGTCGCTTTCCAACTCAGACGAAGTTTCACTCTGAAACTGATTTGCATGAAATCCGTTTTCCAATCTCTATAATGGAGCACGTGACTTGTAGACCATATAACTACATGGCAGCCTTGCTGCAAAGTACTCACTTAGTATCCTGCCATCAGTGCAGATTTTCTCCGACTTCAGAGATACTCAGTTATCGTCCTGAAGTAACACCAGGAACTGAACAATGCCGACAGTAGTTAACCCGAGCTATGAGATCCGTCTCACAGCTAGCAGACCACTCTATCACTACTCTAGGCAGTCCCTACTCTAGTAGTAACTGCTATGTATCACATAATTTTTTTGAGAGATAAGAAAGTTGAGAAATCCTGTAGTATAACCCTTAATACAAAAGCGACAATCTAAACACTCACCTTCATCTTTGTTCCAGGTCATTCTGGGCTGTAGTGCAATGAGAGTTGATGCACTAGCTAGTAACGCTGAGTTCAAGAATGGGCCTTCTATTGACTTCTACTTCTTTTTTGAACGCTTTGTGATTTGTATGTGATCCGAGCCTAACAACGATTATATGGTGTGCCAGTTACGCGTCTACAAGTAGGTCATCACATCCGATTTCTGCAATGCTTTTTATTTACTAGTGTAGAATCCATAGAACACTACCTCAATCGACTCTTATGACATGCACTTTAGTTCGCAATGTTACTATTCATTGCTCCCCTTGCGATCCCTGGCAACACACAGGCGTACTGTGTAGGTTGAAATCAAATGGTATCCCAAAGATTACACATTTAATATGTTATAGCTAGCATAGACAATTAGTAACGTCAAGAGAACTTCTGATTTTGTTCCGTCTTTAGTGTACCCATTGCTACCTAACCGTTACATACAATGATAACGCAATTTGGCTCAGATAACATACAAATTATAACAAGAAATTGTTTGAATGTTTTCTCTATTTAAACAAAAACTATCTTTATTGCCTGTTTATACCGCTTTTTATGTCAGTGTTCAACATGGAGACATGTTCCTGGGAAATGTCATGATCGCATTGCTAGTGCAGTCGCCGCGAAGTTGTTAAGGTAAGATTTTTCTTTAAAACCCGAAAGAAAATGTAAATGCTTTACCGTGGATTGAACCACGCTCTCCCGCATGAAGTCCGCGCTCTAATCCATTCGGCCAGACGCTTGAATATAACGAGGGAAAATATGTGATCGTTTGTTCGTGTGTTTCTGCTGCTGTAGTCTCTCCAATCATTCAGTCTATGGCCATGTTAAATAAAAATGGTGAAAGAATACACCCATGTCTAACTCCTGTTTTGACCTTGAAGCACGCTGTCAGACGGCTATTGCAAGCTACTTGACACTGGGCGTCTGCAATGATACATATATGTAGAAGGATATATCAATCCTCCTGGACTGGGATGGCTATATGGCAAACAGTTGACGACAACACAGAGGAAAGACAATAAGACTGATAGTATATCATACAATTGCACACCAAAGACTTCATATTAGGATAGGAATGTCATGAGAAACTAGAATGTAATTAGTTTGACTTAAGCTAACTACGACTGCTAGGCAATTTGGATAGCGACAAGGTGTATGAGGACGGACGTGTGCGAGACTAGGAGCAATACTGAATATATAGTTAGATAGCGTGGAACAATAGAATGCACAACTAATTGCAATATCATTTATTTCAACTATTATAAACATGAAACAAACAAGAATATGGTTTGTTTTCTACACCTGTGATGAAGAGATCAGGTACTAGAACCAAGAGAAGACCAAGAAATAGATGGATAGACAATATCAAGACCACACTAAATAAACACAGATATAACACAAGGGCGACTCATCTGGCCTGTAACTCAAATTAAAGCTCCCACCCCTACGGCATTAGTGGACAACCAATTCCATCCTCCACCTGGGGAAATCCTTCTTGAACGCCCTCATAGAGTGTGACCGCAGAGAAGATTTTCATCTAAACCAATCCACGTCAACTACTGGATTGCGAGAGCTGGGCTTGAAGATTGGTGTGGCAAGAAAGGAACAGTACGACAGGTATACGAGTAGGCTCATCAATCAAAATAGAACTGGTACGGTCAGTCGCTGACGCTGTTAGATATATTGCGAAGGAGATCGGAGCACCTATGGGCATGTCCGGAATGCAATGAAGATATTCTAAACTGAAACTGAAACCTGTGATGAAGCGTTCTATAAGTCTGTCCATTAATTCGTGAGCACGTTTGAAATTGATTTTCTCGAAAACTACCTGTTGGATCTCAGTGATTTTTTGCAAGCAGCCTTAGAATATCCATGACGCTAGAGAACTATTTTTTTCCAAGAAAATTTGATGTAGTTTGAAATATTTCTTCTTCAGGTTATATTAAAATCAACCTCACCGGATTGTACACAATAGTAACAGATTTACGGTACACAGACGCGTTGTTCTAAAAATACATTATGGTAACATTGAAATATCGTGAGTTTCACGAATTCCCGTGCACCTAACCCAGTCGACTTTGAAAGCGGAAAGCATATGACGTTATAATTGGGATACCGTTTTATAGTTATAGGCGTATCTCGCTATTTGTATGAAGCTATTGTATCATATTTGTTGGCTTATCAAAACTGACATTGATATCACATTCATAATGAGTCTGAAGTGCACATTTATAACAATGCAGAAGGTTACAGTTTTACTATACCAACACTTCCGTAGGGAATCTAAGAGAGGTCATCTATATTGCGATATTCATAACCCTGAGAAACGAACGCAACTGGCGCTTGGTCTGAATAGAGAATCCTTTTCCCGATGGATTAAACAGGACACAAAGTGCACTAATGTCAAGCAAGGACGGAAAAGAACAATTGACGACTTTGACATAGATGTCATAAGACGGGAGCTCTTGAAAATGTTTGCAACAAATCAACTTGTTACTCTCAGGAAACTGAAATTAAAACTGCAATCAGATTGCAGCATAGACATTTCTAAAAGTACTCTATGGAAAATTGTAAGAGCGCCGGCTTCACCTTCAGAAAAACTATAGGCGGCAGGAATATTATTTGTGAAAAGCCACATTTAATTGCTGCCCGAAGTAAATACCTGAAGCAGATCCGTGAGCGGCGGAGGCAAGGCTATGATATTGTATATTTGGACGAATCCTGGGTCAATGCTCACCACACCAATGCTAAAGAATGGCAATCAGTAGACGGTGAACAGAAAAGAAAATACCAAGCAGCAAAGGCCAGCGTATTATACTAACACATGCAGGAAGTAGTGAAGAAGGTCTTGTCCATGACGCTGGACTTATTTTCCAATCAAAAGTACCGACGGTAGGGACTACCACACAGAAATGAATGGACATATTTTCAGGCACTGGATGGAGAAAGATCTACTTCAAATTCTAAACAGACCATGATGCTTGGTAATGGATAATGCATCCTATCACAACACAGTATCAGCGGAAGACAAAGTACCAACTGCATCAAATACAAAAGATCAAATTAGGACTTGGCTTGCTAAGGAAAATGTCAGCTTCGATGATACATATTTGAAACCCGAGTTGTTGCACCTGGTGAGGATGACAAATAAGACAAAGGTGTTTCATATTGACAAAATCATTGCGGAATACGGCCACACGTCTTTGCGACTACCTCCATATCATGCTCAATCCGATAGAGCTTGTCTGGGCTAAAGTAAAAGGGCAAGTTGCCGAACAGAACAGGACGTTTAAAATGTGTGATGTTGAAGTTCTGACACGTGAGTCCTTCTCAATGATAGACATGCAGTTCTGGAAGAAGTGTGTTGAACATGTCCTCCGAGAGGAAAACGAGTACTGGCACCGAGATGGATTACAATTTGTCCAGCCAGTAACAATTATCAACCTCATGGAATCGTCAGATTCGGGATGATACAAATCATATTTTGATTGCAGACTGAGAAATAGCAACGTATACATTTCCATATCCAAATGCGTCTACCATCATACAATTTGTGGTGAAGTTAAGACACCCTGGGGACTAATGGTGACCGAAGGGAGGACTAACTGTTGCATATTGTATCCAAGTTCACGATTGCACATAAATGGCAACACATTTAATTACTTGACCTATCAAGTTAATATGGAGATACACCTATGAATAGAATTGACATGGACAAATTCTAGGATACTGTAAAATCTAAAATTTGAGCCCCCGTATTTGCAATTGTCATAAAAGATCAAAGGAATTCGCCGATGTGCAAAATCCGTAGCATCTATGGACTACTGGCTAGCTTTATTTTAGCGTCATGGATATTCTAAGGCTGCATGCAAAAATCACTGAGATCCAACAGGTAGTTTTCGAGAAAATCAATTTCAAACGTGCTCACGAATTAATGGACAGACTATACCTATAATTAGAAAGAATAGTTGTGTAAATATAGTTTGAAGCCCCGACCGCCAACATCTTCACTATCACCACTAACAACAACACCATCTTAACCTCCTACTACATATATTTATACAGGGATCTAAGATGGATCTGAGTTAACAGCACCAGGTTTCCCAATATGGCTTGTTCACTCTCTGCAGAAATTTTCCGAGCTACGCTGTCCGAATTCGAACCCTTTAGAACGTCAGGCAGGCTGCTTATCCACTTCGCCACAGTGACGTCATGATGTGTATATGTATGCATGTTTGTATATATGTATGTGTATGTATGTATGTTTGTACGTTTCGTCTTTACAGACGGCTAATTAGCAAGTGATTTACTGTGACACTTCGGAGTTTTAGCTTTTCTCTATTGTCTTTCAACTCATACATAAGTCTCTTCTCAAAAGACTCTGCGCCCTTTCGCAATATCGCTTTCCACACAACTCTGTCATCAGCTAGTTTTTCCCATGTGATGGGACCTACAGAACAGTTCTTCATTGAGGCCTTCCAGACATCTTTATATCTGAGCAGTGGTCTGCCCTGGTGCCTTTTTCCTCCGAACGTTCACAGAACAACATTTGATTTGGCATGCGACAAGTTTCCATTCTTCTCACATGCCCCAACCATCTTAGTTGTCCACTGCTGAGCATGCCCATGATGGAAGGCAAGTTTGCGTGTATATGTATGTGTAAATAATCATGCACAATCATATATAATTATATATATATATATATATATATATATATATATATATATATATATATATATATATATATATGTGTTTAATTGACAGACTTATTTCTCCATAATCTGCAGTATCAATTATTTCATGTTATTCTAGCAATGTAATAAAGCTAATTCTAGCAGAAAAACCTTGAAAAAGTGTTGTACTTATTTAGATCAGCGGTCCCCAAACTTGCATTACTGGGGACCCTTTTAAAACATTTTGCTGTAGCGGACCCAAAAGTTTCAATATATGAAAATGGACAGGAATGAATTATTTGTGTGGTACAATCGTAAACAACTTCTGAAATTTAATATTTTAATAAACAGAAAAAGGATTCATTTTACCTTGAACAAGACGCTTTATCATTAGCATCATCAGCACATTTGCGTTTCAATTACAGCCAGCAGTCCATCCTGAAGCTCAGCCTAAATGTATTTTAGCAAAATCCAATGCACGCCGATGTTATTTATCCTACCTTTTTCAAGATCGTTTCAGCCAACTACTTACTTAAATTTAATTCTTCTAGTGATATAATTATTATTACATCACACCAACAGACAATGCTATGCTGGCAGACAAAGGAGAATTGTAAACCAACAAAGAACCGGTGTCGTTAGTCGCCACACGCTGATGGACATACTGAGGGAGATATCGGAGCACTTATGGACTAATTTGTTCGACGTGCAGTGATGGTGATCCGACGACTAAACTAAAACTAAAACTAACCAACAGACAAGCTGCCACCAATTTATCTGCGGGAAACTTCAAATAATCTTTCATTTTGTCCTTTGATTTGGCAGCGGGACTAGTTGACCACTGTTTTTATACATGTTTTTAAAATGTATTTTTCTGTTTGAAATGTAAAAGATCGTAATATTTCTTCTAGCACTTGATGCCCCCGCCCCCCTGTGAGTACCTCGTAAACCCGGGGTCCGAGGATGCCTGTTTGAGAAACGCTGATGTAGATTAACATACTAATCAGCACATTACCTAATTCTTGCATCATTAAATCCTTACTAAATCGAGATAATTTCGTCTAGACCAGTGTTTCCCATCGTGGGGTCCACACCCCACAGCGGGGGCAATTTGATTGTTAACCCTTTAGCTGCTAAGGACGTATATATACGTTTTTCCTATTCACTTCTAAAGACGCATTAACACGTATGTTATTATCTCTCCTCTATGGGCTAAAGACGTGTTAACACGTTATACATTGATATTGTCACTGCTATAGGCGTACATTCACGTTTGTGACCTAGAAACAAAGAGTAGCTATTTTTAGCTTAGCTTTCAGAAAGTATGTAGCTGCGAAAGGGTTAAGGCTATGTACTCGTCTCTCGTACCAAATGTACCAGGTTCGCTCCCTCATGGAGCCTTCTGGAAATTTTTTCAGAGATACTGATGTAGGTGAGATCGAGTTCTATAGGAGAACGGACGATAAAACAGTAGGTCATGAATTCAATTTGAGCACATAAAAGAACAATTGGCAGTTCAAAATCGCGAAGAGCAGACTTAAAAGCCGCTGCCAAAGCAAAATTCATTAGTCAAGATTAAAAATAAAATTCCTACAAAAATATCTTCACCATCTTCAATATTACATCGGGACCATCGCCGGTGCTATGAAGTTCGTGCACTGTAGCTGAGATTTTCCTGTGTAAAAAAGAGATATGAGCTACTCACCGAAGTGCAATGATGATGGTAATAGCAATCTATCAATATTGAATAAAGCTCTTTAATTTGTTACAGCAAAACATCATCATGTTTCCAGCACCTACTTGCAGTGCTATTCTGGTCCTGTCGATGTTAGTATGCCAAGCTAATAGTAACTACTATCTAAAATAGAAAATCTTAAATAAAGTCTATTGTCTATTGTTTTCCTCCAGGTGGATGATGGAATTGGTTGTCCCCTATTGCCACTAAGCGTAGAGGTGGGAGCTTTAATTTGAGTTACATGGCCAGATGAATCGTTCTTGTGTTATATCTGTGTTTATTTAGTGTGGTCTTGATTTTGTCTATCCATCTTTTTCTTGGTCTTCCCTTACTGATCTCTTTTTATTGTATGCTGTTATTGGCTGTACTCTATTCTCATTTAATGTTCAAACCACTGCATTTGTTGTCTTTCAATGTATTCGTGCATGAAGTTATGCCCACTCTGCTCCTGATGTCCTCGTTTCGTAGTCTATCTTTCCTGGTGACCCCCACCACCTTCCTCAAGCATTTCATTTCACATGTGGTGAGCTTTCTGTGGTGTGTTGATGTCAGAGACCAAGTTTGACATTGGTAACAAAGTGTTGGTAGACAACAACTTTTTATCATCTGTCTTTTCACTTCCATCTTGATCTTTGGGTGTTGTAGTAATGGCGCCAGCTGGTAGGTCACTGCATTTGCTTTTTGGCATCTTGCTTCTATTTCTCGATCGAGTTTTCCGTCTTCTATGAAAATGCTGCATACATATTTGAATTCAGAAACTTGCTTTACTCTGGTGTTGTCTATTTGTTTGTTTTCTTTTCTGGATGTTCCAATGTTCTAGTTTCGTAGTTCTTAGACAGTTATATCTTATCTTAATCACATTTGCCTTGAAGCGACGTGGGGAGATTTAGTTTCCTATCTTGTGCCAGGTGTGTTGCGCTTGACGTTTCCTGTCCATGCTTTCGCAGGGACTCTGAGATGTTATCTATCCACAGAATCAGAACAGAATCAGAGACATTGAACTTCCTTATTGGCCCGTTTGCCCATCGTGTTCGTAGCGCGTTGGACGGCGGGTGACAAGCCCTCTGTGAGTGCGGGTTCAATTCTTCGTTATTCAACTGTCAATGTTATTAGATCTACATTGATAAGGCACAATCGAATGCGAGTAATTATAGTTGAATTTATTGGTTATTCTTAAAAAAAAAGAATTTCCAAAATAACGATACGACTTTAATAGAGTTGTTTCGTTAACATAACGGAATAATATTTATATTTCGTGCGCCGAATTCTGCTTTTTATAATTCTCATAAAACATGGCGACAGAAGATCCCAAACTGAAATTTTTACCCCGACATCTTCAGATAACTCAACCGGCTAGTTCTCAAAAATCTAAGCGCCGAGTGACTGTAGAAGAGGAAAATGCGGGAGATGAAGAGTCCGATCGTAGAAGTGTATTTGACCGCTTGGGACCAGGGGGCTCGCAAAGAGTTGAGGCAAGTGTAGTAAAGTCAAAACGATGTCAGATGTTGTGTGTGTTAGTTGTCACCAACCCGTTACGGTTTTGTTGTTACATTGATGGCCAATTCTAGTAATTCATTTTAAAAGGAAATTTGCTTAGTTATAGTTGTATCCACAATAGCAATACTATATTATATTACTAACTTAGTATCAGTATAATCCTGAGTATTCAGTGTCTACTACATCTTAAAAGTTACATAAAATTGTGATAAAGTCTTTTATTTTGATTTCATTGCTGAATTGTTAATCGTTTTTGTTGTTTGTTTACATTTTAAACTTCAATAACTTATTGTTATTTTGGCAAGCCACACTGTCTGTAAAATCCTTCATTAATCATATTCGTGTCAAGTACTTCGGCCTATCTTTAGTATTATTTAACCGAAATATGGTAGTACTACTAAATTTTTGCACAACAGTTCACAAACACAGTAAACAAAAATATCTCTCTCGTATGGATATGTATGCATAAATACATTATATTATGGTAGCATAAAAATGTTTAAAGATCATAAAAAGAATATTTTTACCAGTCATGTTTTTCTATTCTATAATTGTTGATATTTAGTCTGGCTTCTTGTTGAGAGTTTCAACATCCACACCAATAGTCAGCACGTTTTGTTGAGATCCATAATCATTAGCCCCATTCGATATGGCACATGCTGATGTTGATTGTGATTTATTCTTTACAATTCATATTGACATTTTTTCTTGCAAGCAGAAGCAGAAACCATGCTTTGAGTTTCAAGAACATGGAAAATGTCAATTTGGAAAGAACTGTAACTACAGCCATGCTGTGAAAGATAGGGGTAAAAGGTAGGAAATTTAATCATCATTTGAACACACTATATGAACTAGACCTTTTTTCTAAATAAGAAGACTAATTGTTGAGTTCGCCACCCAGATACTTCGACATTTATGTGAATGATGAGGTAGGTGATAGCGAAGTTGATAAAACGCTGTGCTGGTGACCAGAGGTCACGGAAATTCAATGGTTCGAGGCCTGATTGGGACAAAAATTATCGGTGTGCACACTTCACGGTTTGACTACAGACCGTGATCATTTACTGGGAATCTAAATTACAAAGTCCTTCTAAAGTTAGAGTAAGACTCACTTGAATTCAAGGGACACTGGTGATAAGGAAAGCAAACCATCATGCAAAAATCAGACTGAGGCACCATATGACTCCTCCATCTGTAAAAAAATGTGGATCCTGTTATTTGGGAGGTACTATTTGAATGTACTTAAATAGTGCAGGTTGACAGAAGAAGGTACAGGTTGACCCATGGTCCCAGGGGAGCAAAGAATAGCAGCTCTGTGACTATTGGTACACAACGTTTAACCTGTCAAAATCATACCGGTTGCCTTTATTTACCAGTTCTTTTCTGATACCAAACTAAGGCTGGATCAACATAGAAATCATTAGTCAGAAAAACCTCCCAATGTGGAGTTGGACCCACACAACATGACTAAGAATGGAAATCTGCTTTCAGCTACACTACAACATCTCTCAGTATAATACAGTAGTGTAATTCAAATTTTCAAAAATTAGTTGCTATGAAAAGTAGGATTGAGAAAAGTGAAGTATTTTGAACACAAGACAAGATATGAAAGTTTGGAAAAGATAATTATGGAGGGAGACATTCCAGAAAAGTGGAGAAGAAGAAGGCCAAGATTGATACAGGATGTGATAGATAACTTAACTATGACTGCAACAGAGGGTACCATCTAAGAAGCTTTTATAAATATCGTACAACAATGCGCCCGAGTGTGAACTGGATCCCAAATTGGGGTGTAAAGAATAGTACCACTGTTACCTACCACGCATGTCGTAAGAGGCGACTAAGGAGGTTGGGTGTGGGGCTAGCTGCCTCACCCCGTAAAAAACACTAGATAGCTACAGAAACCACAACTAGGAAAATTCATAGCTCGCCACCTGAGGAAGAAGGACCCTGCAAGGAGGAGATCTGGAAAAGATGGCCTTTTAAGGACTTGGTTGCGAACCTATGCTTTTCTGGGGCGAAGGGGAAGAATACAACAATGCACAAAAGGGCAAAACAAATACTATATAAACTTTATTACCCTCGAATAGCTTTTGATTTTGCATGTCATCAGTAAAATCGAGGCTCTTCTGGGTGGATATGAAAGTCCATCTGATACCTTTTGCCTTATCTTTAGTTGTTCTACAAATCATCCAATTTGGTGTAAACAAAAATAAAAGACCATTTTTGTACCATGGACAATACAATACAGTAATGTGCATGTTTGTTCTTTGATAAACAACATGTGAAGCTCGATGTCACTATCACTTCGGCCATCTTTACTTCCCAGTACATCTGGTCTGTGGTAAAGATAAATTCCAAAGGATTGTTATGCCAAATTTCTGCACAGGACAATCTAGTGAATGATGACGTTATACCTATTTGTATTTAATACTTATTGTTGTGATGGAATAATTTTGAAACAGGACATATTTGGAAAATCTCAGTACCTTTACACCGTAACTAAGTTCATTTTTTGGGGGTCTCTGTGGCATAGAGTCATAGAGGTTAGGTGCCCGCCTCTTGTTACAAAGGTACTCAGTTCACTCCCTCATGGAGCTATCAGGATATTTTTCCAGAGATCCCTGATTTCAGTGTGTTCAATATCAAGAATTCATCTGGGGAAAATTCATTAGAAAGATATTCGCCTGTGTGGTGCTGGGGTCCAGGAAAGCAAAGAATAGTACCACTGCAACCTAAATGCATGTCGTAAGAGGCAACTGATGTAGGCTCTAGGGGTGCTACCCTAGTAAATAAAAAGCAGCGTTGAAATCGGATGTGCTGGCCTACTTGTAGGCGCATAACTGGCACAACTTACAATCTCTCTTAGGCTCAGATCACACAGAGTGGTTGACAAGTGGTCGATATAGAGCGTTCAAAGAAGAAGAAGAAGATTAGAAAGATTAAAAATATAAATTCCTACAATAAATTTTCACCATCAAAATTACATCGGTGTCCCTCGCAGGTACTATGGATTTCATGTACTGCTAATGAGATCTTTCTATGTAAGAAAGAGACCGGGACCCACATGGCTACTCACCGATGTGCAATGATGATGGTCCTATCAATCAGTCAATACATTTTCATACAGTACATATTTGAAAAATCTCATTACTTTTATAACGTAACTTATTTTGTTTCCTTGACAAAGTTTATTTTGGTTGGTATAATAGTTTTCTTAATTGTCTCTGTTTAAGTAAAACTTGTTCTTGCTCATGTTTTATACATATATTTAAGGTTACTAATTAAATTATACATTTTAAAAACTCCTCCATTAGAGATGGCAACAAAAGTCCAGACAATCTGCGGTTGACTTTCAAAGGCGATAAAGATAAAGAAAACAAGGTGCGATCCCAGGTGGTAGTACGTAAAGCTGGTGGAGACAGTGACGATGAGTCTGGAAATGAGTCAGATAGCTGGTCTATTGATAGTGAGTATATTTGTTATCATGTTAGTGTGTTTTATTGTTCCTAATGCTGTCAAAAAAACTATCAAACCTATGAAAGGGACTGACATTAGAACAAAAATCAAGCGGTTATGAACCTGTGTTTTTCCCTTGGCAACATATGGTTGGGAGACATGGACCATTGACAAATCGGCAGAGAATATCATTAATGCCTTTGAATGCAAATGCTACAGAAGAGTACTTAGAATATCATGGACAAAGAAAAGAACAAATGCTTCTGTTCTGTAACAGCTTGATATTTAAGAGAGTTGGTTATTAAAGAACTTAAAAACAAGGAAGATTAAATATTTAGGATACATCAAACGACATGAGTGCCTAGAGAAGATAATTTTTGAGGAAATGGTACCGGTAAAAAAATGTGTGCAAGATGTCATTGACAATCTGGAAATGACTGCTGCTGACGCTGGTCATCTTGCACAGAATAGAGAGTTTTTCAGGACTGCTTTCATGGGAACCAAGTTCTGGAAGGGACAAGCTACTTGATGATGAATCCTGTCAAAATACCAGTGTCAAACATGGTCATTAACAGCAGCTAATGAGCAGAAAAATAATTACGGAGATAAGGTGCATTAGAAGAGCTGCAGCAGTGATAATAAGAGACAAAATTAGAAATGAAGAAATAAGAAGACTAGATGTGAAACCAGTTATGCAATTCATAAATAACAACAAATTAAATGGTTTGGACACCTGACAAGAATGCCCTGGTATTGTCTACCACAGAGATCCACACAGAAAAAATATAATGAGTACAGAGCAAGAGGAAGACCACACAAAAGATAGACCCACGACATCAAGAATAGCCTTAAAAAATGAATAACAGCTTACAAAGTGCATTAGAATAAGCATACACAAACAAGATCACTACATTTCCCTCCAGCAACACTTTTATAAAGATGTAAATGGTGGAAGAGAAGATAAGAAGAATGCTGTCAAAACTGTTATCTAAATTTCTTTATTATTCTTTACTATGTCCTGCTGATAATCCTTCTAGTTATGTTTTTTCTTACTTTAAAAAGAAAGCAGTGATAGAATAATGGTTAGTTCACATGTTTTGTAGGTGCAATTCTCATGTAACAGTGAAGGTTTTAGGATAGTAACCGTTCTCACATCAATACAGCCTCACTTGGGTATTAGAGTAACACTGGATAGTAAAAATGGCCAGCATGATGTTGACCACATCAACCTGTGTGTGGTATTAGTCACAGAAAAATACAGGCTTATTAACACTCTTCAATATACCTTATTATGAAAACTGGTGCATTACTTTTTTAAGAAGTTTGTTAAAGACCTGTGCTCCATTGGTAGTTGAAAGGAAAGAAGAAAAAGAATAATGCAATCAATAATACAAGGTCAGGGGTTTAGTGTCTGATTGTATATGTTATGTTTGCCGTATAGGAAATATTTTCTTGTTTCTTTTGTATCCTGTGCTTGATAAATGACCAAACGCTAAAACATGTGAGAGAATTCAAATACCTTGGAAGTATCTTCACATCTGATAGTAGAATGGACAGAGAGATTGAAACTAGAATCCAGCAAGCCAACAACATTACATACCAACTTACCCCAATCTTGAAGTAACCAGCGATTTCAGTAGAGACTAAAAGACAGATTATAAATGCAATCTTCATACAAACACTGCTACCAGTGCCAAACATGAGCACTGACAAAGGAACAAGGAAAATTACCACCTGTGAAATGAGATGCTTGCGGAACGTGGTAAATAAAATATAAAGTTATAAAGAGACCATACAAGAAATGAGGAAATTGGAACAGTCGGAACAACACCTGCTATTAGATTCATTGAAAAACAGATACTCAAATGGTTTGGCCACTTGGTGAGAATGAACCTGAATACACCAGTTGCAAGAGCATACAACCTGAAAATGGAATCATCAAAGGGCAGACCAAAAAAAAGATGGTTTGGTGCAATTAGAGACATCTTAAAACTCCACAATACCACAGGATATCAAGCAACCGAGCGTGTATTATCTCATAAACCGATCATCAGTAAACCTGCTATGCCTAACGGCAAAAAAAAAAAGAGAAGGACAAAAGAAAGAAAAAGAAGAGCTTTATAAATGCCTTTGGTCAAAACGTTGCTGTTTCTTGTTAATCTTTTCTCCATTCCTGTTTTGCCTCACAGCATCAGGTCAAGAGGAGATTTCTAAAATGGGCCTTTGTGTGCATTTTGTTGATAGTGTCTTTTGTCGCCTCTGTTATCTCTGAGGTCCATCTTTTGCGTGCCGGCCTTTTGCTTTGTACCCATCGTATCGAGCAGCATAGCTCTTTGAAGTGCACTGCCTGTTCATAATCTGCTTATATGGAAGAACTATTTAATTTGTTGTTTCTTGATGAAGTTTAGTACGGATGTTGTGCCAGCTTTTTTCCCGATGTCTTCATTTCTGAACTGGTCTCTTCTTGTTACCCCCAGCATTCTGTATCGACACTTCATCTCTGTCGTGTTTTCTTCTATCATTTGTTGTCAGCGTCCAGGTTTGGCACGGTAGCATAATGTGGGAGAAAGATTGTGTTGAACATTGCTCTTTTTGTGTTCATGGTGACATGTTTGCATTTTAAAATTGGCCCCATTTGTCCTATCATTTGATTTGCTTTGTTGAATTTCATTAGTTATTCTTCCGTTTGCTTAAAAAATGCTCCCCAGGTATGTGAATTCTCTTCCTTGTTTTAATGGGCGATTGTCGATGGAGATATTGGTAGCGCTTTCCTCTCTGGTAAATGTCATTACTTCGGTTTTGTCTATGTTTATTCTCATGTTGTATTCATTACATGCTAACTGGAGTCTGTTAATGTCTGTTAATACTGGAATCTTGTTTTGATAAAGTGTAAAAATATATAACTTAGTTTTTACATGTTTGACCTATGCTACATAGTTTTTACTGCAGTTTTTTCTGATATCAATAATGATACAATCATAAGAGAAACAAATAAAAAGGAAGCTGACTACATACAAGCAGGTAATAGGAAAATCAAACAAACAGAAACATATAAATACGTATGACTGTGAGGCATGGATTATGGATAAAACAGTTGAAAAATCGATAAATACATTTGAATACAAAAGCTACAGAAGAATACCCAGAATATGATTGACAGAAAAAAGAACAAATATGTGCATTTCCACTCCACAACAGCTCCAAATTTAAATAGAAGTAGTTGATAAAGAAGATGACAATGAAATATTTTTGACATATAGAAAAAAGTTTTGATTCTCTGAAGTAGATCATTCTGGAGGGCATGTTACTTGGTAGGCGACAGAGAGGAAGACCAAGGAGAAGCTAGGTGCAAGATTTCATTGACTCAACGCATTACATTCCTATGCTTCTTAGTACTTTCTCATCTCATGCCTTGTAATCTATATGTGTATTTACTTCATATATATAAGTTATATTTTCATTTGATTGTTTATTGTTTCTCTTCTTTTCCACTTCCAGTTTTGTGTTGCACCCATTTCGTTATTCGTTTTTATTCGCAGATTTTCATTAGATACTTTTGAATGTTTCTGTAACCGTCCATTTGTAAATGTTCTTTGAAATTCATCACTCCTGTTGTATCGTTTGTTTGATAAAGGTCTTTTGGTCGAAACATTGCTGTTTATCGTCACTGTTTCTGTATTTTGTAACATTATAGTACTTTGTTTGTACTGTTTAAGATTTCATTGACAAGTTGAGTAGAACTGTAGAAGACAGCTCACACTTGGCAGGGAGTAATTTAGAGCTGTTGTCTTCTAAGCCAAGTTCTGACAGAAACAAGCTAGACGATGATTATCTAGTGCATAATTTTATGATTACTGTCTCGTAGTTATGTTATTATTTATGTTATCTTCACATAACACAGATTTAAAACAGAAACGACAAGAGATACAGAGAGCCCTTAAAGCTTTGGAGTCTGGAGAGGAACCCCCAGTTGAGCCTAAGAAGGTTAGTCTGGTTTGTGAATGGTCAGATCCAGGGCCAGCTTTACTATTTTAAATCTGGATTTGTTCAATTTAGCATATAGTTTATTATGCTTACTTTGGAAGTATGTTAATCAATCACAGATTAGTGAGTCCACATATCACAGGGTACTGTGCTGGTCTGTTACTAATGTACAGAGTATCACATTGATATTGTACTGGGTCTGTTACTAATGTACGGTGTATCACAATGGTACTGTACTGGGTCTCTTACTAAATGTATGGTGTATCACAATGATACTGTACTGGGTCTGTTACTAATGTATGGTGTATCACAATGGTACTGTACTGGGTCTGTTACTAAATGTATGGTGTATCACAATGATACTATGCTGGGTCTGTTACTAAATGTATGGTGTATCACAATGGTACTGTACTGGGTCTGTTACTAAATGTATGGTGTATCACATTGGTACTGTACTGGGTCTGTTACTAATGTACTGTGTATCACAATGATACTGTACTGGGTCTGTTACTAATGTATGGTGTATCACAATGATACTGTACTGGGTCTGTTACTAATGTATGGTGTATCACAATGATACTATACTGGGTCTTTACTAAATGTATGGTGTATCACAATGATACTATACTGGGTCTTTACTAATGTATGGTGTATCACAATGATACTATGCTGGGTCTCTTACTGAATGTATGGTGTATCACAATGATACTATGCTGGGTCTCTTACTGAATGTATGGTGTATCACAATGATACTATGCTGGGTCTCTTATTAAATGTATGGTGATCACGGTCCTTACTAAATGTATGTGTATCAGGGTCCTTACTAAATGTATGGTGTATCACGGGGTACTTTACTAAATGTATGGTGTATCACGGGGTCCTTTACTAAATGTATGGTGTATCACGGGGTACTTTACTAAATGTATGGTGTATCACAGGGTACTTTACTAATGTATGGTGTATCACAGGGTACTGTATTGGGTGTGTTACCAATATATAGCATATCACAGAGGTACTGTGTTGACTCTGTTTGTCGTAGCACAGAGATGCAGATATATACAACCTCTGGTTTAACTTTTGTGCATATATGTGCTAAGTACAATTTGTCCTTGCTAATTTATTACAGTCAGAATCTGAGAGTAGCTTGGAGAGATCTCACAAGAAAAAGAAGGATAAGACAAGGTGAGAGTAATATTATTTAGATTTTAATGGTAAAAATGGAATGGAAAATAGAAAGGGTGGATACAGATAAAATATAATAATAATTCCTCTCGAACCGCTATACATTACATAATGCCTGCAAGCAATTTCTCCATACCTCTCTATCCTGGGTAACTCACTCAGTCTCTTCCATGAAACTAAGACCGATATTTCTTGCCTCTCAGCAAAGTTCGTTTCAGGGTCTCTTTAGGTCATCTCTCTTTCTTGAACCCTCTGCATGCCACTGCCTGCTTTGATATTCTTTGTGGATATTGATGCAAATGAAAATCGTGGCATATCCTTTAACAGGACGTAGCCATCAACCACAGTAAACGAGTCGTTGATTTTCTAGACACCACTTATACTTTCAGAAGTTTGCCATTGCTTTCTGAACAGTGAGGTATATTTTTATCGTCTGTAAAAATCCCACGGAAATGAATTTGCTTCTTGCCGCAGAGTTTGAACCAGCTTGGGTTGTGATTAAGCTCACTACCGCTTATCTCTTTCCATGCGCAGTTATTTCCTCAAATTTTAAACAGTTAATTTAAGGAGGCAAAAAAGCAATTTAAAAGAAATATCATAACTACCTGTCATTAAATAAACATATATATATATACATGTATATATCCTATTATATACTAATTTGAAAAAAACTGGACAATCTAATAACAAGATTAAAAAGTAGCAGAAGTAAAATATGAAAGACTTCTTATAACTGAAGCAACTCTAATGCGCAGTGTAGCGAATGTCATTCAACAGAATTCGCTGTGGCACAGTGTGTGGTGGAAAGAGTTAAGCTACAGACACCCACGTTATATACATATATAGGATATAGATACATTTTTTAAAAAGTTTTAAAACTCTCAGGTTCAGATTTTTAATTTCAAGGGTTTTATGTCATTAATTTTCAGTAATTTTTTTAAAAAGCAAAATGACTAAAGATATAGAAAGCAAGTTTAACACATTTGAAAATAGATGTCTGTGACAAATAATGAACATAAATTGGGATGAATTTGGAAGTGATGAAATCAGAGAAATGTCTGGTCAACCACTAGTAACAACTGTTATAATAGGGAGAAGATATGTTGGACACACCTTGAGAAGAAATGATCAAAGAATACCAAAGTAGGCATTGTAGTGAGAAGCAAAGGGTTCAAGAAAAAAGGACGCCTAGGAGACCCTGAAATGAACTTTGCTGAGAAAGGCAAGAAATATCGGTCTTAATTTCATGGAATAGATTGAGCAAGTTGTTGCCCAGGATAGAAGGATAGGGAGAAAATACTTGCAGGCCCTATGTAATGTATAACAGTACGAGAGGAATTATTAAAATGACATAGGTAAAAAGCTTCTTGTCAACAAAGTATTGGCTGTAGAATAATATATTATATTCATTGATTGATTGATAGGACCATCATCATTGCACTTCGGGAAATAACCATGTGTGCTCCAAACTCTTTCTTACACAGGAAGATCTCAGCTGCAGTGCATGAACTCCATAGCACTGGCAAGGGTCCTCAATGTAATTTTGAAGATGATTTTGAAGATGGTGAAGATATTTTTGTAAGAGTTTTATTTTTAATGTTTTCTAATGAATTTTGCACTGGCAGCGGTTACTCTTCTCCATCTTGAACTGCCAAGGGTTCTTTTAAGAGCTTATATTGAACATGGTACCTAAGTTTTATCGTCCGTCTCCGGTAGGACTAGGAACTCTATCTCACCTACACTGAGATAATTAATCTCTGGAAAAATATGCAGATGGCTCCATGAGGGAGCGGACCTGATGATTGACGAGGACCTAACCTCTAGACCCTAAAGTCCCCTAAATTTGTGGAGAAAGCGGGTAATATATCAACTGGAAGAAGAATGGATGTAGAATGCAGATAAATTAGTTTAAGATCATTAATTTGGGTCGCTGAATATTAGATTTGGAGTAACATTGGTTGCGGATTAGTAAGAGAAAATGTTTAACTAATTTTAACAATTGCTCAGTGACGGTGTGCTGGATCTGCGCATCAGTCGATCATGTCCACTTCCCTGTACAGATTTGGGGTCTCTGATTGCGAAGTTGGCAACACTCTTACACATGATATGGAAATTCCGGGATTTGAGGTCTGGTTTGCACCTGGTCTGCGTTTGGACTACAGGAAAATCTGATCCTTTACTTGGGGATCTAAATTATAAGCCTCTCTGAAGTCTGATGTACCTCAACTTAACTGTTTCGCTGCTGATTTTTTTTGGCCTCTGGACATAATTATTTTTAGTCCCAAAATATTAAATAGATAGTTTAGTTAAACTCATATTGTTGCTAAATATGATTGAATTAGGTGGACTATATATTTCAAATGCCGTCTGCCCAGCACGTTGGACTACGGGTTACAAGCTCCTTGTGAGTGCGGGTTCAATTCCACGGGCTGGCAGAAAAGCCACAGGTTCACCAGATTCACAGTGTTTGTGGCTCCGAACCGAAGGGTTACGATGTCCATGGCACTGAGCCGACTTCTGGATAGGTACAAAAAAAAATAATTTCAAATTAAAGACAAATGGATTTAGTTTTGACAAATATTTGCTGTATATGCTTGAAAAATATTAGCACACATTAAAAATAAAAATTGAATTTGGGTGAACAAATATCCAACTTACAAAGGGTCTAGTTCATAGATTCCCAAATTTGTTCAGACCGTCGCCCACTTTGCATAACATAAACATTGTCGCCCCCTCCTCCACATTATGACAGTTTGCCAACACACCCCCCCCCTCCCATATATACATGCTCTATTTTCTCTTTGACATAGAAAATTTATGTATATTTCTGTCATACATGGTCGATTTTCAAATGATTATATGCATGAAATAGAAAATTGATGAAAAAATGGATCGTGTAAGACAGGCATAAGATGAATTTAAATGCAGAATTTACATTTTTTTATGATTATTCAATCGCAAAATCACGAAATTAATTAATTTTAAAATATTTATTATTAATTTCTTCTTTAAGGAAGCCATCCCTAGTCACCTGAACACCCCCAAATTCTTCTGAACCCACTATCACCCCCCAACCCTCTAGAACGCTTCAGCGCCCACAGAGGCGGTACGCTCCACTTTGGGAAATGCTGGTCTAGATGAATAAACAAGTCCAACTCTCTTTATTGGTAATCAATTTCTGGTTTTTCCTAGACACCTTACCCATAACTAATGAATATTAAGGGAAATACCATAAATAAAGAATACTCACACTAAGTTCATACAGCACATCAAGTAGTCTTTGTTTCACAGCCCAAAAATCCCCTTATCTTTTATGGGAAATTATTAGTGTTTTTCTTTCATTTTATAATATCAGAAAGAAGGAGAAGAAGAAGCACAAGAAGGAGGTAGCAGAGAAAGAGCAACCTGTGGAAAAACCTAAAGAAAACAAGAGAAGGTAGGAACTGTTGTTGACAGTACATAGAATGTAAGAGAAGTTAAAAACTGATGGTGCTAGAAATTAAGAGAAGTTAGGGGGTGTCATTGGCGAAGTGGTTAAGTAGTTTACCTGTCGTACTGTAGGTTGTGGATTCGAGACCGGACCGAGACTTGTCTGCAATTTTGTTCATGAGATCCCTTGGATTGTTGCAGGAGCTAAGGAGTTTGAGCTTTGTGCAATGCTCTCGGCAGATGGCATGCCATCTCTGCAGACAGGAATGGAGCCGTATGGGGAAACCCGGTGCAATGAAGTTAATCTTTCACCTTTAGATCCTCTTATTTTTTAGAAGTTAGAAACTGATGTTGCTAGTCAATAGAAAGAAAGTGGAGGTTGGAATTCATGTTGCTTGCATACATAGAACAAGAGAAGATAAAGGTTGATGTTGCCTCCACTCTTGGCATGAGTTTTGGTCATTCTGCAGGGAGTGTTGGTCAACCTTGCGTGAGTGTTGTTGATGTGAACATTGTTCATATCATGGCATATGTGTTGATCCTGTTGAACACTGCGACCTACAAGGCATGTCATAAGAGGCGACTGATGTAGGAGCCTAGGAAGCTCCCCAAGTAAATTAAAAGGGTAGCAGAATTCAGATGTGCTGGCCTACTTGTATAACTGGCACAACGTACAATCACTCAGGCTTGGATCACATACAAATCACAAAGAGTGGTTAGCTAGTGGTCGATATGGTGCATTTGAAGAAGTTCCCTTGATAAAGGCCTCAGGCCAAAACTTCGATTGTCATCATTTTTCTTATTTAATTATTAATTTTTCCTCGCTTATGTAATACTGTATATTACCTGTCTTTGTCCAAATTCACCCTATATTTATTTATGCAGACATGAATCTGAGGATGAAGAAATTGTCCCTCGCAAAAGGCGCAAGAAAAAGAATAAAGAAAAGAAACATATAGATGAACCTCCACCTCCTATAGTTGTAGATCTTGTGGGGAAACAGAAAAAGGGGGCACAGATTAAAACTGGAAAGGGTGTTGAGCTCTACGACCCCAACTCACCGACTCCTGTTGCTCCAATTGGATCACCAGATGGTTAGTATAAAGCTGAATTAATGTACAAATATTATGCTATTTGTTTGATAGCAGTTAATTTTCCCTAATGCTTGCAGCCTAATTTAAGGTAATCTAAATAAAAAATACTGAAATAAATTTGACCGTGGTTGATGACTTGATCTTTATTACTCATAATTATTTTTTGATTTACCTGCAATATATCGCTTCTGACTGATTGTTGTATGAAAGTTTCCTTTCCCTATCACCATTCAGTTATCAAATGACTGTCATCCTAGCACTTTGGACATGTCCATATGTGCTCCAATCTTTGCCTCAACATGTCCAGCAGCGTCCAGGGGCCTAACACGCAAGTTCGATATTGATCAATCAATCTCTTTGCATATTTGGTATAACGTTCTTTACAGGCTGCACCATTGTCTCCCACCACTCAGGTGGGCTTTAGTCTGACTTGACAGGTACTTGTAATTTAGATGTCCAAGTAAATGATCAGCCTTTCTTGTAGTCCGACCGCATATGATGTGCACATCAAACATTTTTAGCCTAAGCTGAACTCGGACACAGAATTTTCATAACACATGCTCTCATGCAGAATAAATTATCAACTTCACTATAGGGGACCCTAAGTGATGTACTGTTTTAGGGAACCGAACATCTTTGTTGTCACCAAACAAATTAATTATCCTTTACTAGCTTTATTACCCAGCTTCATATGGGATTTCTCTTGTGGAGCTTTTTTCTGACCGCAAGGCTCTCAGGTTGATTCAGTTTTAATTGGATTTCAGGGAAACAATAGAAGTATTGCAAGACAGGCACCGTTTTTGAACGCGCAGGGAAAGAGGAGTAGCGGAAAGCCTAGAAATACCTTGAGAAGAGAGCTGGAAACTGATATTAAAAGGATATTAAAACATGGAAAGAATTGGAAGGGATGGCAGGAAGAAGTTTGTTGAAGACCTGTGCTTCGTTGGAAGTTGAAATGTGAAGAAGAGAAACAATGGGAAGTAAAGATGGTCAGTCTCATGTTAGTCATAAAACAGGCCTAACACCATATTTACCAATATACCCCATGGTGTTAAATTGGGTTTCTTTTATTTTTGTCTATAAATTGTGTTCCATTATTTTTTATACAAAATCGATTTTGTGCAGAAAAGAAAATAGAGGAAATCCAAATTTATTTCATTTGTTCTGATAAGCAAAGAAGTTTTAAACCAAATTTTCCATTGATATTCCTCTTTCGCAAATGGTGTAACTACTTTTTCTTCCATTTACCGCTGGACACTCTCAATAACTTAGTATAAGTGCTGACTGAACACACTATGAAACATATACACTTAACTAACTCATAACTCGGTAAAGAAAGCATGTAATGAGTAGAAAATGGTTGCATTGACCTACAAACTTCTGCAGAAACAGGCTGTCCAAATTTCATGATTTCAGAATTTGGTGTTTGCTTTTTAGTTTTTCTGAGGCACAGAAACAGACATTTATCTTTATAAATAAGATCAAAAAGAAGTAAAATTGTGTGCATTTTATTCAGAAGGTAACATCATCATCATCAAACAAATCGATATTTATTCTTTAAAGAAATGAACTAATGTTCCGTTTCAGATAATCGCACATCTTCGTCATCACCAAAGGCAAAGGGAAAAGGCAAGAAAAAGAAGAAGAAACAGCTAAAAGCAGTAGAGGCACCAAAATCGAAGAAGTTGCTTTCTCCTCTGAAAAAAGTTCTGAAGAAAAAAGGGTCAGAATCTATTAGTTCATCAAAGAGATCAAGATCAATTAGCCGTGACACACCTCCAAGAAGACGATCCCACTCACGGTCATTGTCTAGTTCTTCAAGCAGTTCTGGGTCTGCAAGTCCAGGTAAGTTAACAAGGTCACTTATGTTGTCAAAGGTTTTAAGGACAGACTGCACCCCTACATTTAACCATTTAAAAAAAAAACGTAATTTGAGTTTATTTATATTTTAGGTAATTCAACCAATTTTTAATAAGAAACCATCTTTAGTTTACAAACTAATGTAGTTTCTGTATTTAAATTAAATTTTTAAACTAGGCATGTATTTGTTTTTGTTTTTTAGCTAATTTGTTCGATGTGTAGCTATGATCATCCAACAACTAAACTATGCTATAAGGTCATCATGTAACAAATTTTTTTAATCTAATTTTTATATTTTCATACTTTTTTTTAGTGAGGAGAAGGAAGCCTGTTCGTGACATCAGTCGAGACCGGGGACGAAAGAAGTCAAAGTCAGTAGAGAAAAGAAAGAAACTTGAAGCACTCGCGATCAGTAACTTTATCCACATCAACATCTTCATCATCATCTCCTTCTTCAGGAGCAGATAGAGGCCGTAGACGAAACAAAAAAATTACACATGTTCGTGACAGGTCGGTTTCACAAACAAAGAAAACACATACTCCGGTTGCGTTGGCAAGTCGCAAAGACTTAAGAGCTGGGAAAAGAAAAGCTGGCACTAGTGCAGGTCAGTGAAGAATGTTTAAATGTTAGAAAGATACAAGAGTTGACATAAAAAGAAATTTAATTAAAAATAGAAAATCTGGAGAATAAAGTGTTAGGTCCATAAGGCCACTTCAACCCCCATTCCCGAATCTTCCATGAGCCATTATCGCGTATGTGCGGAAATGGATGGGCGCTAAGTACCAGGAATGTACCAAGGACTGACCTGAACTTTGTTCCTGACATGGTTACCTAAGCCAGACAGGTCAAAAGAGAAAAGCCATACCACTTCTTTTTGTTCGCCCACTGTAAACTCAGGCGTAGTTAGGGCGTCCAGTATGGTACTTCTGCCTTATTTTTACGTGAAGGCTTGCTTTCCTTATCAGCGTCCCTCACCATTCAAGTGAGCCTTCTCTGACTTCAGAGGTAAAGGGTCATGCTAAATCTAGCCTCCTGATTTAGGGTTCTGCGATAGGCTAACTATCCATCCATTTAAAAAAGGATGTAGTTACAGATACTAAAGCCCATGATGACCATTCTCTCATTCTTGTGATCACCGCTTAGACTGATGTACCAGATTTCCTCATAAATTGTGCTGCTGTTTTTAGGGACTCCGTACAGCTTCTCATTAAGCTCGGTATATTCCGACCAGGTTTCATTTCTCAGACATGCTAGCAGTGGCAGTCTTGCAGTAGGTGCTCTGCCATCATGTCCTCCGTCTCGCAGTGGCAAAGGCTAGTTGTGTCAATTTTAAATTTGTTGTGAAGGTCTGTTATGGTGGTACGGAGGCGGAACATGACAACTTGTTCGCTACTTGGGACAGACCATAGTACCCATCTTTTGCGCTGTGTTGAAGGTGGTCTTGCGAACACATTTCTCTATATCTCCCTCTGATATATATCCGGTAGTTGTTTGAGGTAGTTATTCTATCATTCTGATCTGTATAGTAAAGTTGATAGCACACAACTGCTATATATATTAATCTTGGGAGAGCTGACTCGCTCACTTCTTGAATATTGTGCAATTCGTTAATATTTCTAATGATCATTTCTAACGAACATTTTCTTAAGAAAAGACATTCTAATTGTTTCTTTTCCTTCTTCTTCCAGAATCTTGGCAAAGAAATAAAAACAGAGACATCGAAATTAAAAAAGGAGGAAGTCATAGTCTGGAAAGAGGGAAAGAGAAATTGAGGAGAGAAAAGATGATAGAGAAGTTCCTCGTCGTAACCTCTCTCAGGCCGGTCGTATTGTGAAAGAGCCACAACAAGACTTTCGCGTGAAGAGGAGAGATGTGAGAGATATAAAAGATGGGAAAAATTTCAACAAAGATATGGGAAGACCAGGGGATGGAAGAAAAGGCAATAGAGATGTTGGTAAAGTTGATAGAGGAGAGAGGAGGGATGAGAACAGAGAGAGAACGGGAGAAAGAGATGACCATAGAGGTAGTAGCCTTAACAAGGAAAGAGACAGGGAACGAGATAGGAGAGGAGGGTCGTTGGACCGCGACCGAGAGGATAGAGGCAGAAGAAATGGTGGAGGTTTCAATGCTTCCCATAGCCAACAGGTTTGTTAACTCACCCTCCTTCTCAAACATTAACTTGTATCCATAACTTTTTGTCCATCTCTCCTGTTTAACTCACCCTCCTTCTCAAACATTAACTTGCATCCGTAACTTTTTGTCCATCTCTCCTGTTTAACTCACCTTCCTTCTCAAACATTAACTTGCATCCGTAACTTTTTGTCCATCTCTCCTGTGTTTGTAGTTAATGTTAACTTCCCTCCTTCTTCATCAAACTTATTACTTGCATCCATAACTCTTTTGTCCATCTCTCTTCCTGTGTGTTAATGTTAACTCACCCTCCTTCTCAAACATTAACTTGCATCCATAACTTTTTGTCCATCTCTCCTGTGTAGTTAATGTTAACTCACCCTCCTTCTCAAACATTAACTTGCATCCATAACTTTTTGTCCATCTCTCCTGTGTAGTTAATGTTAACTCACCCTCCTTCTCAAACATTAACTTGCATCCATAACTTTTTGTCCATCTCTCCTGTGTAGTTAATGTTAACTCACCCTCCTTCTCAAACATTAACTTGCATCCGTAACTTTTTGTCCATCTCTCCTGTGTAGTTAATGTTAACTCACCCTCCTTCTCAAACATTAACTTGCATCCGTAACTTTTTGTCCATCTCTCCTGTGTAGTTAATGTTAACTCACCCTCCTTCTCAAACATTAACTTGCATCCGTAACTTTTTGTCCATCTCTCCTGTGTAGTTAATGTTAACTCACCCTCCTTCTCAAACATTAACTTGCATCCGTAACTTTTTGTCCATCTCTCCTGTGTAGTTAATGTTAACTCACCCTCCTTCTCAAACATTAACTTGCATCCGTAACTTTTTGTCCATCTCTCCTGTTTGTAGTTAATTTAACTCACCTCCTTCTCAAACTTAACTTGCATCCTAACTTTTTGTCCATCTCTCCTGTTTGTAGTTAATGTTAACTCACCTTCCTTCTCAAACATTAACTTGCATCCATAACTTTTTGTCCATCTCTCCTGAGTAGTTAATGTTAACTCACCCTCCTTCTCAAACATAACTGCATCCTAACTTTTGTCCATCTCTCCTGTTTGTAGCTTAATGTTCTCCTTCCCTTCTCAAAATTAACTTGCATCCATACTTTTTGTCCATCTCTCTGGTGTTAATGTTAACTCACCCTCTTACTCAAACATTAGTTCATCGTAACTTTTTCCATCTCTCCTGTTTGTAGTTTGTTAACTCACCTCCTTCTCAAACATTAACTTGCATCCATAACTTTTGTCCATCTCTCTGTTGTAGTTAAAGTTAACTCACCTCCTTCTCAAACATTAACTTGCATCCATAACTTTTGTCCATCTCTCCTGTTTGTAGTTCTTCCTCTCTTAATATAAGATTATTAGTTCTGTCGTGTAGTTCTCCCTCTCTTAATATAAGTATTAGTTCTGTTCTCTCTGTGTTTGTAGTTCTTCCTCTCTTAATATAAGTATTAGTTCTGTGCGTGTAGTTCTCCCTCTCTTAATATAAGTATTAGTTCTGTGCTGTAGTTCTCCCTCTCTTAATATAAGTATTAGGTTCTGTGTGTGTAGTTCTCCTCTCTTAATATAAGTATTAGTTCTGTTCTCTTCTGTGTTTGTAGTTCTCCCTCTCTTAATATAAGTATTAGTTCTGTGCGTGTAGTTCTCCCTCTCTTAATATAAGTATTAGTTTGTTCTCGTGTGTAGTTCTCCTCTCTTAATATAAGTATTAGTTCTGTTCTCTCTGTGTTTGTAGTTCTCCCTCTCTTAATATAAGTATTAGTTCTGTCTGTGTAGTTCTCCTCTCTTAATATAAGTATTAGTTCTGTGCGTGTAGTTCTCCCTCTCTTAATATAAGTATTAGTTCTGTTCTCTCTGTGTTTGTAGTTCTTCCATTTTTTCTATAATATAAGTATTAGTTCTGTTCTCTCTGTGTTTGTAGTTCTTCCTCTCTTAATATAAGTATTAGTTCTGTGCGTGTAGTTCTCCCTCTCTTAATATAAGTATTAGTTTTCTCTGTCGTGTAGTTCTCCTCTCTTAATATAAGTATTAGTTCTAGTTCTCTCTGTGTGTAGTTCTTCCTCTCTTAATATAAGTATTAGTTCTGTTCTCTCTGTGTTTGTAGTTCTTCCTCTCTTAATATAAGTATTAGTTCTGTTCTCTCTGTGTTTGTAGTTCTTCCTCTCTTAATATAAGTATTAGTTCTGTTCTCTCTGTGTGTAGTTCTCCTCTCTTAATATAAGTATTAGTTCTGTTCTCTCTGTGTTTGTAGTTCTCCCTCTCTTAATATAAGTATTAGTTCTGTTCTCTCTGTGTTTGTAGTTCTCCCTCTCTTAATATAAGTATTAGTTCTGTACTCTCTGTGCGTGTAGTTCTCCCTCTCTTAATATAAGTATTAGTTCTGTACTCTCTGTGCGTGTAGTTCTCCCTCTCTTAATATAAGTATTAGTTCTGTTCTCTCTGTGTTTGTAGTTCTCCCTCTCTTAATATAAGTATTAGTTCTGTTCTCTCTGTGTGTAGTTCTCCTCTCTTAATATAAGTATTAGTTCTGTTCTCTCTGTCGTGTAGTTCTCCCTCTCTTAATATAAGTATTAGTTCTGTTATCTCTCTGTAGTTCTCCCTCTCTTAATATAAGTATTAGTTCTGTTCTCTCTCTGTAGTTCTCCCTCTCTTAATATAAGTATTAGTTCTGTTCTCTCTCTGTAGTTCTCCCTCTCTTAATATAAGTATTAGTTCTGTTCTCTCTCTGTAGTTCTCCCTCTCTTAATATAAGTATTAGTTCTGTTCTCTCTCTGTAGTTCTCCCTCTCTTAATATAAGTATTAGTTCTGTTATCTCTCTGTAGTTCTCCCTCTCTTAATATAAGTATTAGTTCTGTTTCTCTCTTGTTTGTAGTTCTTCCTCTCTTAATATAAGTATTAGTTCTGTTCTCTCTGTGTTTAAAGTTCTACCTCTCTTAATATAAGTATTCACAAAATAGATGAGACTGCAGTAAAACTATTTGATTGGCAAAATACGTAATCACAAAGTACTGTAGTTTTACAAATTACAAAAACAATGACAAAATACAGCAACGTTTGACCAACAAGGCCTTTATCAAGCAAACGAACAACAGGAGTGACAAATTAAAAAAACAAATGGACGACTAAATACAAACGTTTCTAATGAAAATATAAGTATTAGTTCTGTTCTCTTTGTGTTTGTAGTTCTACCTCTCTTAATATGTGTTCTTTCTCTCACCTTACTTTCAACTTTCCTTCACTACTCCTGATCATCTCTCTTCATAGTTCAACTTTCCTTCACTACTCCTGATCCTCTCTCACTCAATCTCTCTTCATAGTTCAACTTTCCTTCACTACTCCTGATCCTCTCTCAATCTCTCTTCATGGTTCATAGTTCAACTTTCCTTCGCTACTCCAGATCCTCTCTCAATCTCTCTTCATAGTTCAACTTTCCTTCACTACTCCTGATCCTCTCTCACTCAATCTCTCTTCATAGTTCAACTTTCCTTCACTACTCCAGATCCTCTCTCACTCAATCTCTCTTCATAGTTCAACTTTCCTTCACTACTCCAGATCCTCTCTCACTCAATCTCTCTTCATAGTTCAACTTTCCTTCACTACTCCTGATCCTCTCTCACTCAATCTCTCTTCATAGTGTCATAGTTCCCCAGATGGCAGCGGAGGAATGGACAGTTAGCCAGATAGTTAGAGTAGTATAATTAGATTATTTAATAGTTGAGACTATGTGTTGTACTCTCTATGCAGAAGTGCAACACATAACTACAAGACACGACGTTTTTGTGTAGTAAAATAGTGACGTGTTAGTAACGATAGGAAGAGATGACATAAACATTGGGCACGACCAGACGTGTTCATGCATTGTCCGCAAGTAATAATAATAAATGTAAATGAAATGATTCCACCTTGTTCGTTTGGTATATGCGTGTGAGGCCCTTAGAAAATACTGCCCCTACTACAATAGTTCATAGTTCAACTTTCCTTCACTACTCCTGATCCTCTCTCACTCAATCTCTCTTCATAGTTCAACTTTCCTTCACTACTCCTGATCCTCTCTCAATCTCTCTTCATAGTTCATAGTTCAACTTTTCTTCACTACTCCAGATCCTCTCTCAATCTCTCTCCATAGTTCAACTTTTCTTCACTACTCCTGATCCTCTCTCTCTCAATCTCTCTTCATAGTTCAACTTTCCTTCACTACTCCTGATCCTCTCTCACTCAATCTCTCTTCATAGTTCAACTTTCCTTCACTACTCCTGATCCTCTCTCAATCTCTCTTCATAGTTCATAGTTCAACTTTCCTTCACTACTCCTGATCCTCTCTCAATCTCTCTTCATAGTTCATAGTTCAACTTTCCTTCACTACTCCAGATCCTCTCTCTCTCAATCTCTCTTCATAGTTCATAGTTCAACTTTCCTTCACTACTCCAGATCCTCTCTCTCTCAATCTCTCTTCATAGTTCATAGTTCAACTTTCCTTCACTACTCCAGATCCTCTCTCAATCTCTCTTCATAGTTCATAGTTCAACTTTCCTTCACTACTCCAGATCCTCTCTCAATCTCTCTTCATAGTTCATAGTTCAACTTTCCTTCACTACTCCAGATCCTCTCTCAATCTCTCTTCATAGTTCATAGTTCAACTTTCCTTCACTACTCCAGATCCTCTCTCAATCTCTCTTCATAGTTCATAGTTCAACTTTCCTTCACTACTCCAGATCCTCTTTCACTCAATCTCTCTTCATCTATATAACTATCAGCTAGCACCAAAGCTACAAATTCATTGTAAAAAAAATATATCTGTATATATTGATCTGACATTCCTCTAACAGGTTGAGCGCGTAGGTCGGTTCCCACATGGAGTCATTGATGATGAACGAGACAGACGAAACTTTGAAGAGGGTGGAGCTCGTTATCCTCCCAATGATGGTCCTAGGATGGGACAGTTCCAGAGTGATAGAGGTCGTCTGAGAGGTGGATTTAACAGAGGTATGCTTTTCTAATTAGCCATAACAAATATATTGGAAATATAGGTTCATTTCTTTCCGTTGATTCCTCTTTTCATCCAACTTCTATCCATTGGTAAATCAGAAATGTAGAATTGAGAATCTGATCTCCCTGGGTGAAATCCCACTTAAAGAGGTAGAATCATACACATACTTGGGTAGCAATGTAGACAAAGAGGGTGGAGCAGATAGAGATGTTAAAATAAGAATATAGAAGGGAAGAGAAGCTTTGATCGCACTGGGAAATCTATGAAAGTATATAGAAATCAAATCTAGCAAAAAAATTTGGATATTTAACTCTAATGTTAAAGCAGTTTTGCTATATCTGTCAAAAACATGGAGAACAGCTAAAATAATAAAGCATAAATTGAAAACATTCATCAACTGGTTTCTCGAGAATAGAGGGACTGAGTTGGTATGATAAGGTCACAAATGAGAAACTTATGGAGAGAAAACAAGACAGATTCCAGGGAACAAAGAAGTTTTAAAAAAAGACGCAGGCGCTGGATAGGACACGCTATTTGAAAATCAGAAGGGAATATAAGAAGAAGGGTCTATTCCTGGAGCCCACAATAGCCTCCTTCCATAATGGTCTTCTCCAACACTTCATGTCCTATTATATGTCCAAAATACATCAGTTTTCTTATTTGTAGCATCAGCCAGTTGTCTTTGATTTTTTTGGGGTCTTTTTAGATAGATCTAATTGTTCTCTTCTCTGTCCATGATATACCGAGCACTCTTCTGTAACACTTTATCTTTAAAGGCACATATATTTTCCACTGCGTTTTTAATTGTCTATGCTTTTTCACCTGTATGATGCCACTGGGAATATGCATGCTCTTGTATTCTGATCTTTGTTTTCCTATCAGTTTCATTCCATACCATTTTTAGTTGTTTAATTTTCACATAGCAAACATGAGCAATTGCAAAGTCTACAAAATTGTTAAACTATTTTTATTTTATCTCAGGATCTGGTCGTGGGCGAACATCAGGACGAGGAGGCAGAGAGTGGGATGACAGAGGAAGGAGAGAAGGAGAAGGTTTCAGGGAGGAATGGGAAGGAGGTAGAGAAACCAGGGGTGTTTTTGGAGGATATCATGATGATGGAGGGAGGGATTTTGGAGCTCTCAGAGATGATAGAAGAGGAATTGGAAGAGATGATAGGTTACTGCCTCATCTGGGACCTTGGAATGATTCCAACAAACCTCCGCTTCTGGGACCAGACTCCAGAGATCGAAGTTTGCGAGGTCAAGGCTACCGTGAAGACTACGAAACCAGAAAACATTGAACGAAGAGATTGGAAACAAAGAGAAAGTTCTCAAGAATCTTCCACTCAAAAGTTGTCACGGGAAGCAGACGTTGGACAAAGTGGAAAAGGCCAGATTAGTGGAGATAGCAGGTTAAAAAGTGCTGCTAAACCTACAAATGATCTCCCTGGTAAAGACAAAATGGCCACCCGAGATATTCGAACTAAAAATGTTGAGAAATCTGACAATGCTGTTTTGAATGTGAAATCAGAATCAGTGAAGGCAGAGTCACCAATAGCCAGGGATGAGCCTTCTCTAGCCACACTCTTCTCTCAGACTGAAACTGCTCCAATCAAGAAGAAACCCGCTAAAAGTTTTGGAGGAAGAAAAGCCCCAAAAGACTGCAGATGACAGTAAAAATGTGAGAAAATGAAACCGGGCTAGCTGGACGGATGGCAGGCGGAGCAAGACGGATTCCTGAGAGGAAGGACCTGATTACTTCAGTTGGTGGTGCTGCAGGAGAGAAAGAAGCAGTTGTTGGAGGCAAGAAGACTGATGTACAGTAAGTTTATTGTGAATTTATTGTCATCCTCTGTATTATTTATTAATTGAAAAATAGATATTAGCTACAGTGTATTAACCCTTTGAATTCTGGCCACCTGCACCTTAGAAACCCACTTCCCTGAGCTCCTGAGCAAAAACAGCCAGAGTTATAATAAAACATGATAATTTAGCACACTTCCTGGTAACAACAGATGGCAGATGTAAATCAGAAATAAAGAACAAAATATTGCAGGCCAAAGCTGCGTTCTAGAAAATGAGAAGCATTATATGCAACAAGTCAATTGAGGTGAGAATGAGAGTTATTCAGTGCTACATAGAGCCAATACTTGCATACGGATGCAAGTCATGATAGTAAACAAACAGATGGAAAAATCCCTGGAGACCACAGAGATGTGTAGTTTCTCAGAAGAATGATGAGAGTCCCATTGACTGTCAGACTGACGAATGTGAGTGTTGTTTGAGGCCAAGACACAGAAAACTTATCAATATAAGAAAGAGGCCATCATCATTTTTAATAAATTTTATGAGAGGGGAATGTTTAAAACACATTTTGATAACCGGTAAAAATCAAAGAAAGACAAGACAGGCTGACAATTTTAGATATCCTGACTTCATTGCACAGAAGAATGTCAACATCTGAGATGATAGCAAATAACAGGTACATAGATTTGTGGAGATCCATGATCGCCTACTCCAGCTGACACAGCACCTGAAGATGATGGTGGTGACACCTAGACTTGAGTTATCAGAACTACCTCTGAAATCGGAGAAGGTCCGCTTGTATGGCGAGGAAACCAATAAAATGGTAAGCAGGCCTTCACGCAAAAATCAGTCAGAAGCGCCATGGCTATGCCTGAATTCATAGCAGATGAATTCAGAAGAAGAAGAAGTTATCAGAAACATTACTCTTAGACTGAGTTTTTAGCCAATACACTTTTAGTTATTAGCCATTACACCGTGACTATAACTTATCAGAACCATCACACATGGGTGATTCGATATCAACCAATACACATTGGCTACAAGTTTTCAAACCATTCTTTAGTAATAAACAAGTTGATGTTTTAAAGTTCACATCAATGAAAAATGTTAGTAACATTCACATCATTTTAGAAAGTTTTGTAAAATTCACACCATTTTAGAAAGCCTTATTACAAGTTCACTCATTATTTTAGAAAGTTTAATAAAATTCACCCTTTTTTTCCATTTTAGAAAGTTTAATAAAATTCACATCATTTTAGAAAGCTGAGTAAAATTCACATCATTTAGAAAGTTTAGAAAAATTCACACTTGTGTGAAATAATAAAGTAATTTTCATGTTATTTCACAAGACATATTTTGATAATTTGGGAAGTTTAAACATTTATTGTTCTTTCTCAGAGACAAGTCTCGAAGTTTGTCTCCGAAAGGCTCTCAGAAGAGTATCGATTCCCACTGCTCTCAGTCAAAGACATCCCGAAGGTCATCAAGGTCACCAGATTCTAAGAAAATACCTGTCAAACCACCGGGTAATAGATTTGCACCGGATCTACTAAGTCACCTCGGGAAACTCTCCCGATCACCAGCACCCTCATCTGGTAGGGAGAGGGATCGAGATCGTGGGAAAGTTGAGGTAAATGACCCATATACTTATATGGTCATTAACATATTTACTTAGATGTTCAATACCATATTTATTCATTTCTTTATTTACATAATCACTAACACATTCATTTACACACTCAACACATGCACACTTTCTCACACTTAGTTAATTGTGAAGTAAACTTTGTCGATCTTGATGATGTTTTCTTGATCTTCCATTTCTCTTGATGCACTCAGAAACCAAGAATACCTGACAGAGGAAAGAAGCGGGAAAGGTCAAGGTCTCATTCAAGGTCGGGCTCAGAGTCGAGGCATAGCAGCCAAAGTGAAAGTCACAGGGACAAACGAGGAAGGGTGTCCTCTGATAGTGGTATGTTGTACTCTGTTAGTTGTATGTTGTACTCTGATAGTGGTATGTTGTACCCCAATAGTGGTATGTTGTTCTCTGTTAGTGGCATGTTGTACTCTGATAGTGGTATGTTGTACTCTGATAGTGGTATATTGTACTCTTATAGTGATATGTTGTACCCTGATAGTGGTATGTTGCACTCTGCTAAAGCTATGTTGTACCCTGCTAGAGGTATGGGACCGTGCGATTGTTCTATATAATCCTTTGTTCGTCTAATTATTGTTAATTGTATGCATAATCATCATCAAGAGCCAAGAAGATTCTAGAAATCGGCTGACAGCATTTTGATTTTGATCAGCTCACTGGTATCTTTTACTCATATACCTGTTGTGTTACCTTTTCTGCCACTCCAATCTTTAATCTAATCCCTTGCAATCTATCAATTGATGTGGATTGGTTTAGATCAACATGTCCCAAACTGGTGTCCGCTGGGGTCCACAAGTGCTTGAAGAAATATTAGGATCTTTGACATTTCAAACAGAAAAATTAATTTTAAGCTTAATTATAGGCCTAATGTTTTTATTGTTGATTATTAAAATGTTAAATTTAAGATATTGTTTACTATTGTAACACAGAAAATTCATTTCTGTCCATTTTCATGTATATAGAAACTTTCAGGGGTCCTGATATGCAAAGTTTGAGAATAGCTGGTTTAGATGAAAATTCTCTTTGTGTCACACTCTATGAAGGAGTTCAGAAAATCAGTTCTATCCATTGGCTGACCCGCCAATATGATGGCAAAGCCAGCCAGCCTGTCTACTCTCTCTCATCGCCAACGACATCCATGTGCCATGGAACGAAGATGAATGTAAGTCTACATTTTGTTGACTACTTGTAAGGATTCAATCCATTGCCTTCGACTGAACCCGTCTCCACCTTTCGGAACATACTCAGTGAATCACTCAGAATGCACGCATGGGTGTAGTTTTGTGACTTAAGCCAAAGTAGTGCCTTAGTCACCGCCAATACTTCCATTGTCATTCTACTTGTTGTCATACTAAGTGCATCACTGGCTTCCTTGAACTTTCTGCTGTATAATAAAGCTAGTCTCCATGCGTACCATATATCAAATCCATCTCCAGCATCTCTTTAGATAATGGGGTTTCTATTCTTTTACTCTAGTTTTGCGGCTGTACTAGCCAAACAGCTATTAAATTTCTCAGGTTCTTGTCCCACCTGTCTTACACCTCTGTAAAAAGCGGTGCTACAGGCAGTAACAACAGATAACGACTAGTTTTGCAGAAGAATGCTGAAATTTTCATGGACAGCAGAGAAAACAAATGATGAGGTTTTAAAACATTCCTGCACACAAAGAAATTTTATAACAAAAGAATACAAATCATGCAGTCAATGTTCTTCAGGCATATAGTATGAAGAGGGGGTTTAGAATATTTGGTGACAGCGGGCAAAATTTAGGAAAGGAGATATGATGGAAGACAAGGTGAGAAGATTTTGGATGGGCTGACATCATTGTTTAAAAACAGATCCACAACAGAACTAATTAATTGCAACAGTGAAAGTTGTTGGATAGACATGACTCATTTGCCTTTCGTACTGAAGGTTGTGGATTCTAATCCGGATCGAGACAAGTGCAATTTTTCTTGAGGCCCTAGGATTTTTATGGGAGCTACGGAGTTCATGCTTTGTGCAGTGCTCTTGGCAGATGGCATGCCATATCTGTCAACAAGTACTAAACCTTATGGAGAAACCCGATGCAATAAAGTCAATCCTTCGTCCTTAGACCAGTTTTGGAGAGTGAACAGTGTAGTCAGCTGCTTCTGCATGCATAGAAAAATCATATGATTGATAGGACTATCATCATTGCACTTCTATGAATAACCATCTGTGCTCCAATCTCTTTCTTACACAGGAAGATCTCTGAAGTGTCGAACCCGTAGCACCGGGCGGCGGTCCCGGTTTAATTTTGGAGATGGTGAAGATATTTTATGTGAAGATGGTGATCATTTGATTGTATTTCAAAGCATCAGAAGGAGATGTATTTTTATATTTATTTGTATGAAATTTTTCCAACGCGTTCTAATTTCTGATACCTTTGACAGAATCGCTGCCAGCAAAGTTGGTGGATGGAGGAGATATTGCTGCTGCCATGTTGGGAGATAGCATTGGTAAGTCTGCTTCTAATAATATTGTTATTATTATTTGCTGTATACACAGAACCTTGCTTGAATTACATTGAAAAAAAAAGAACGAAGTGGTTTTGTCACTTAATAAGAATGCATCCAAACTTCACAATATACAGAGTCTTCTACAACAGAACATCAGGAAAGAAAGCGAGAGGAAGACCACGAAAATGATTGTTAGATGGCATAGCAGAATGCTGTCAAAGAGCACAAATAACAATCACCCAAGCCACCAGAACAGCGCAAGACAAAAGAGAGAACCACGACACTGGACAACAACCTGGTAGCAGTGTGACGACAGAAGAAGAAAGAAGATACATATTGGAAGTATCTTCACATCTGATAGTAGACTGGACAGAGATATCAAAACTAGAATCCAGCAAGCCAACAACATTACATACCAACTTACCCCAATCTTGAAACACCAAGCAATTCCAGTAGAGAATTAAAGACAGATTATAAACACAATGTTCATACCAACACTTTGCTACCAGCACCAAACATGGACACTGACAAAAGAACAAGAAAGAAAAATTACCATCCTTAAAATGAGATGCTTGAGGAAAGCGGTAAATAAAACAAGAAGAGACCATATAAGAGATTAGAACAGTTAGAATAACACCCACTATTAGATTCATTGAAAAACAGAGACTCAAATGGTTTGGCCACTTGGTGAGAATGAACCGAATACACTAGTTGCAAGACTGTGCAAACTGAAAATGAAATCATCAAGAGGAAGGGCAGACCAAGAAAAAGATGGATTGATGGAGTTACAGACATCTTAAAGCTTCACAATACTGCAGCATATCAAGCGACCGAGTGTGCACTTTCTTGGAAACCGATCATCAGTTAAACATGCTACGCCTAACGGTAAAAAAGCAGAGAAGGACAAAGGAAGAAAAGTATACATATATTTTTAATTTCAGGCCCTCACTCTGCATTTGATTGTTTATGTTTCTCCTATTTTTGAATATAATTTTATTTGTCTTTTCCCCATTATTCATATATTCACAAATATTTGATATCTGGTCGATTGATTACTGATTGATTGATTGATAGGACCATCATCATTGCACTTCGGTGAGTAAGCATGTGTGCTCCAATCTCTTTCTTACACAGGAAGATCTCAGCTGCAGTGCACGAACTCTGTAGCACAGGCAAGGGTCCCCAATGTAATTTTGTAGAGGGGAAAGATATTTTGAAAGAAATTTTATTTTTAATATTTAATAATCTAGACATCCATGTCAATGGCACTAAAATAAACCAAGTGAAAGAATTCAAATACTTAGGAAGCATATTCACAGAAGACGGAAAACTAGATAAAAGGATAGAGGCTAGAGTACAAAAGCAAATGCTGTAACCTACCAGCTAGCCCCATTGTTAAGGCACCCAAAAATTTCACAGGCAGCTAAGAAACAAATGATCAACAGCATTTTTATACCTACTTTGTGTTACCAGAGCCAAACATGGACATTGAGCAAAGCGCAGTCACAAAAATAACTACATGTGAAATACGTTGCCTGAGAAAAGTTACCAACAACACAAGAAAAGACAGAATCACCAACATCAGCATAAGAAAGAAAGTTGGCACAAAACCGTGCTTGAATTATATAGATAAACAAAGAATGAAGTGGTTTGGCCACTTAATAAGAATGCATCCAAACTCCACAGTATACAGAGTCTTCTACAACAGAACATCGGAAAGAAGGCAAGAGGAAGACCACGGAAAGATGGTTAGATGGCGTAGCAGAATCCTGTGAAAGAGCAAAGATAACAATCACACAAGCCACCAGAACAGCGCAAGACAAAAACAGAAAACCACGACACTGGGCAACAACCCGGTAGCAGTGTGACGACAAAGAAGAAGAAGAATGAATTTTGCCCGGGCAGTGGCTTTCTAGCCTGTTCTTGATTTTGAACCGCCAAGGGTTCTTTTACATGCTAATATTGAACACTGGGCCTATGTTTTATTGTTCGTTTTGTCTCTGATAGGACTAGAAACTTGATCTCACCTACATTGAGATCAGGTATCTTGGGAAAAATATTTAGATGGCTCCACGAGGGAGCGAACCTGGAACCTTTGGCACGAGAGATGAGCACCTAACCTCTATGTTACAGAGACCCTTTCCGTTATTGATATAATCACACATATTTGATATTTGCTCTCTACTCTTCAATGCTTGCTATGTGCAGTTTAATATCTTCATATACTCACTATGTCCGGTTTAATGTCTCCATATACTCGCTATGTCCAGTTTAATATCTCCATATACTCGCTATGTCCAGTTTAATATCTCCATATACTCGCTATGTCCAGTTTAATGTCTCCATATACTCGCTATGTCCAGTTTAATGTCTCCATATATTCGCTATGTCCAGTTTAATGTCTCCATATACTCGCTATGTCCAGTTTAATATCTCCATATACTCGCTATGTCCAGTTTAATATCTCCATATACTCGCTATGTCCAGTTTAATGTCTCCATATACTCGCTATGTCCAGTTTAATATCTCCATATACTCGCTATGTCCAGTTTAATGTCTCCATATAATCGCTATGTCCAGTTTAATATCTCCATATACTCGCTATGTCCAGTTTAATATCTCCATATACTCGCTATGTCCAGTTTAATATCTCCATATATTCGCTATGTCCAGTTTAATGTCTCCATATACTCGCTATGTCCAGTTTAATGTCTCCATATAATCATTGCTGTCAGTTCTCCACTTGTAAATATTGTTTGTAATGTCTGGCACTATTATCTTTATAATTTGTAATATTTAGTCTCCACTCTCTATACAATCCCTATTGTTTGCTCTCCACTCTCTATACAATCCCTAGTTTGCTCTCCACTCTCTATACAATCCCTGTTGTTTGATCTCCACTCTCTATACAATCCCTATAGTTTGGTCTCCACTCTATACAATCCCTATTGTTTGGTCTCCACTCTATACAATCCCTATTGTTTGGTCTCCACTCTATACAATCCCTATTGTTTGGTCTCCACTCTATACAATCCCTGTTATTTGATCTCCACTCTCTATACAATCCCTGTTGTTTGATCTCCACTCTCTATACAATCCCTGTTGTTTGGTCTCCACTCTATACAATCCCTATAGTTTGGTCTCCACTCTATGCAATCCCTATTGTTTGGTCTCCACTCTCTATGCAATTCCTATTGTTTGGTCTCCACTCTCTCTATACAATCCCTATTGTTTGGTCTCCACTCTCTATACAATCCCTATTGTTTGGTCTCTATTCAATCTCTATATTTTGGTCTCCATTTTCTATACAATCCCTATTGTGTGATCTCCACTCTTTAAACACTACTATTGTTTGATATCCACACTCTATACAATCCCTATAGTTTGGTCTCCACTCTATATAATCTCTATTGTTTGGTCTCCACACTCTATACAATCCCTATTGTTTGGTCTACCACTCTGAATATAATTTTTCATGTTTGGACTCCCCTGTCTCTATAATCCACTCATGTTCAGTACCTTATATATATTACACAACACTAACCAGACTGCAAGACCTCAAAGTTAAGTGTGGTGTAACTCACAAACGCTATGCTAGCAGACAAGAAGAATTGTAAACCAACAAAGAACCAGTGTCGTTAGTCGCCACACGCTGATGGACATACTGAGGAGAGATCGGAGCACTTATGGACTAATTTGTTCGACGTGCAGTGATGGTGATCCAACGACTAAACGAAACTAAACTAAACCTTATATATATTTGAGAACAGATGATGGTCAGCAGGATGTATTCAGTGAGTGGTCAGATGATGATGAAACTTTTAACATTCTCATTGATGGCAAGTCCAGGAAGGTAAGGGTAAGAGAAATCACTTTTTTTTTGCTATTTCATTTTTGTTATATGTCAGTATGTTATTATTGTACACCACAATTCTACTTTTATCTATCTAATTACATACTTACATATTCCTCTCTGCTCCTGGTGGAGCATAGGGTCTCAACAGTTGTTCGCCACTTGTCTCGGTCTCTGGCTGTTTTCTTTATGGTCTCCCAGGATAGTCAAGCACAGTTCAGTTCCTCAAGAAGCCTTCGTCTCAGGTCTGTTTAGGGCATCCTTTTTTTTTGTTTTTCTTGTGGGTTCCACTCTAGTGCTTGTCTAGTGACACTCAACTGTGTCATTTATCTATCTATTCTCTAATTCTGTTTTGCCTTTCAGTGTCAGGTCGAAAAAGAAGACACCTGGAGTGAGACTCTCTATGTTCCTTGTCTTTATTTTCTTCAGTCCTGATTTGCCTCACAGCTTCAGGTCAGGGTAAGAAGAGTTTTCTGTTTTCTAGCACAGGCTTTTGTGTGAGCTTCGTAGACAGTGTCTTGTGTCGCCTGTTATCTCTGAGGTCCACCTTTTGTGTGACCAGCCATTTGCTTTGTATCCATTGTATCGAAGTAACATTTCTCTTTGAGGTGCACTGTCTGTTGCTAATCTGCTTATGTGGCCGAACCATTTAATTTGTTGTTTCTTGATGAGTTCACTACTGATGTTGTACTCACTTTTTTCATGATGTCTTCATTTCTAAACCGGTCTCTTCTTGTTACTCCCAACATTTTGCGGAAACATTTCATCTCTGTCATGATTAGTTTTTTCATTCATTTGATGTCAGCATCCAGGTTTGGCACTGTTAGCAGTATTATGTGTAGAAAGATTGTGTTGAACAATGCTGTTTTTGTGTTCGTTTATTAGTTGTTTAAATGCACTGTTGTTCATGGTTCTCTGTGGCATAGAGGTTATGTGATCACCTCTCAATCCAAGGGTACTCGGTTCGCTCCCTCATGGAGCCATCTAGATATTTTTCAGGAAATCCCTAATCTCAGTGTAGGTAATTGGCTGAAATTGGATGCACATGTCCTAAACGTGTAGAAGTCTATGCGTTTAGGGGCCTACAAACCAATGTGCAACGTATACAAGTTCTTGGCAAAGATCAAACATATCACAAAGAGTGATTAAAATTGGTCGTAAAGAAGACGCACAGAAGAAGTGTAGGTAAGATCGAGTTCCTAGTCGTATCTGAGATGGACGACAAAACTTAGCACCTTTGTTCAAGTTGAGCACATAAAAGAACCAGTGACAGTTGAAAATTAAGAAGAACAGAAGAGCCACTGCCCATGCAAAATTCATTAGCAGATTAATCAAAATAAATTTAAGAACAGAAGAGCCATTGCCCATGCAAAATTCATTAGCAGATTAATCAAAATAAATTTAAGAACAGAAGAGCCATTGCCCATGCAAAATTCATTAGCAGATTAATCAAAATAAATTTAAGAACAGAAGAGCCATTGCCCATGCAAAATTCATTAGCAGATTAATCAAAATAAATTTTGGACAAAATATTTTCCCCATATTCTAAATTACATTGAGGACTCCAGCCAGTGCTACAAAGTTTGTGCACTGCCACTGAGATCTTCCTGGGTAAGAAAGAGATCAGAGCACACATGGTTTCTCACCGAAGTGCATTGATGATGGTCCTTTCAATCAATCAATGAAATATATTGCATATTTGGCAAAGTCACTGGAATTTCATATATACCAGAAATGTGACAAGACAGATGAGAATACTTTTTTAGTTAGTGTGGAAGCTATGTAACACATCAGTCTGGGTATGTGGTTTAGCTTGCTATAAGACTGATTAAAAAACTGAAGGGAGCAGATGATCAGTTGCTGGACAGAAAAAAACCTCTTCAAAGACACTCTTAAAGTGTTCCTAAAATGTTTCAATATAGACACCATGTGCTGGAAATCCCTTACATAAGATCGCCAAATGTGGCGCTGTAACAACACAAGAGGAACTCTCATAGCTGAGAATTATCATACTGTTAAGGCGCAGAGAAAGCAAGCAACTCGAAAAGACAGATAACGCAGCGCCTACATGTCTAACCATCATTATGTATGCCCCACCGGTGGTAGGGGATTGTGTTCGAGGATTGGACTTTACAGTCACCTCTGTACAAACCAGAGAGGTGCAGTACCACACATCTGAAACTGTTGTCATCATCATCCCTTGCGATGGACGGCCATTAAGACTGATTATAAAAAAAGAAACTGTGTAACATGTTCATTGTGGAATATCTACATTGCACTTCCGATATGTCCATAGGTGTTCCGATCTCCTTCAGAATGTCTCCAACATTCTGCTACTGACCATACCAGTTCGATTTTGATTGATGAGCCTACTCATATACCTGTTGTGCTGTTCCTTTCTTTCCACTTTAATCTTCAATCTCAGCTCTTGCAATCTAGTAGTTGACATGGATTGGTTTAAATGAAAATCTGCTTTGCGACCATACTCTATGAGGGCGTTCAGAATGTCAGTGCTATCCATTTGCTGACCTCATTTTTTCAAAATATGCCAGCTTGTAAGACAGTGTTTTAACATTTTTCATGATATTTTAGCGTGCTGTAAGACGTCATAAAAGAGAAACTGTATGTAACATTTTTCAATAGCATGCTGCAAGACTGATTATAAAAGAGGACACACAGTATGTAACATTTTTTCAAAATGTGCCAGCTTGCTATAAGACTGATTACAATAGAGTAACAATGTGTAACATTTTTCATGATGTATCAGCTTACTTAACTCCTTGTGTACCTAGCGCCACACTACGTGGCTTTGGGTTGAACACTTTTTTACCAGGAGCCACACTAAATGGTGATTTTTATTCTAAAAACAAAATGGCTTGTAAAAATATGGCTTTTGCCCTGGTCCACAAAGAGTTAAGAGATATCATAAAAGAAAAACTGTAACATTTTTCATGATGTACGAGCTTGCTGTAAGACTTATGGAAGAGAAACAGCCTGTTACACATTACATTTTCATGATGTACTAGCTTCCTGTAAGACTTATTTAAGAGAAACAGTTACATTTTCCATGATGTACTAGCTTCCTGTAAGACTTATGAAAGAGAAACAGCTTGTTACATATTACATGATGTACTAGCGTGTTGTAAGACTTATGAAAGAGAAACAGCTTGTTACATATTACATGATGTACTAGCTTCCTGTAAGACTTATGAAAGAGAAACAGCCTGTTACATTTTCCATGATGGACTAGCGTGTTGTAAGACTTATGGAAGAGAAACAGCTTGTTACACATTACATGATGTACTAGCTTCCTGTAAGACTTATGAAAGAGAAACAGCCTGTTACACATTACATTTTCCATGATGTACTATCTTGCTGTAAGACTTATCATAATAGAGAAACATCCTGTTACATTGTCCATGATGTGCTTGCTAGTTTGCTGTTAGACCTGTCATGAAATGTAACCACCATAGAGTTTTTCTATTTGGTTTTTAGAATCAAGTTGAAGATTTGGATAAAGATGAAATGGATGAATCTAGCTCAAGCATTCCTACATTCAGCCCGTTAATCAATCGTTATGGGGAATTTAGAGATCTTAGGATGGATCAGGATATGCGCATCAGTATGGACTCATTAATTGAAAAGTAAGTATGATGGTTCGAATCTAGGTTTAAAGGTTAAGTAAGTGAATATTGTGGTTTAAAAGTGGGTGTGGTAGTTGAGAAGTTGGTATCAGTTATATTAGGACTATTATCATAGCACTCCAGACACGTCCATAGGTGCTCTGATCTCCACCTCAACAATCCAGCGGCCCAGCACACCAGTTTGATGTTGATTAATCAATCTCTTTCCATATTTGGTAATGCCATTCTTTTCGGGCTACCCCAATATTGACACTCATCTCAATCTGGTCAGCGAGTGAGATTCACAGCCCTGAAACTTCTCCGTTCGGAAAGACTCAATGCGATAAGAATGTCATTTCGGTCCATGCCAGCTGCCTCTGATATTTTAACCAAACCAGGCAATTGGGTGTCATTGTTGAGAAGTTGGTGTAACGGATGAAGTCAATGTAATGGTTTAGAAGCAGAGTGGTGGTTGAGAAGCAGGTGTGATGGCTGAAGGTGTAGCTGTTGGTCATGGTTGAGAAGCTGGTGTGAGGTTTGAAAAGTGATAGTTGAGAAAGAGTGCAGTCACTGAGAAGTGGGTGTGAAGATCAGAAGTGGGTGTGCCAGTTTGTGTAGGTGTTTCCATGGTTAAGAAGTTGGTGTGTAGGTTGAAAAGTGACATTTGAGAATGAGTGTGATTGTTGAGAAGTGGGTGTGGCTGTTTGTAGTTGTTGTCATGGTTGAGAAGCTGGTGTGAGGGTTGACAAGTGACAGTTGAGAACTTATGCCGTCACTGAGAAGTGGGTGTGAAAGTCAGTAAGTTGGTGTGGTGGCTGAGAAGTTTGTGTAGAATTTTAAGGTGTTGTCATTGCGGTGAAGCTGGTGTGAGGGTTGAAACGTGATAGTTAAGAAAGATTACTTAGAAGTGGGTGTGAATATCGAGAAGTGGGTATGAAAATCAAGAAGTGGGTATGGCAGCTGAGAAGTTGGTGTAGCAGTTTGTAGGTGTTGTCATGGCTGAGAAGCTGGTGTGAGGGTTGACAAGTGACAGTTGAGAACTAGCGAGATTGCTGAGAACTGGGTGTGATTGCAATTTTATTTTTTGTTTACCTGCTATGAATTCAGGCGTAGTCATTACACCTCTGACTGATTTTTGTGTGAGAAGGCTTCATACACATTGTTCAGTCTTCAGTATCAGCTTGGAATATCATCTTCATTACACTCCGGACATGTCCATAGGCGATCCGATCTCCATCGCAATATCTCCAACAGCGTCCAGCCACTGACCGTACCAGTTTGATTCTGGTTGATGAGCCTACTCATATAACTGTTATGCTGTTCTTTTCTTGCTACTCCAATCTTCAAACCCAGCTCCTGCAATCTAGTAGTTGACGTGGATTGATTTAAATGAAAATATTCTTTTCTGCCATACTCTATGAGGGTGTTCAAAATATCAGCTCTATCCATTGGCTGGCCCGCTGATATGGTGACAGAGCCAGCCAGCCTGTCTGCTCTCTCATTGCCAACGACACCCTTGTGCCCGGACGAATATAAGTCTTCTTCTTCTTTGCGTTAGTTCTTTCGACCAATTTTAATCACACTTTGTGATATGTTTGATCTTTGCCAAGACGTGTATATGTTGCACATTGGTTTGGTAGGCCCCTAAATGCATAGACTTCTACCATTTAGGACACATGCATCCAATTTCAGCCAAACCTCCTTAGTGGCCTCTTATGACATGCGTGGCAGGTAACTGGTTCTATTCTATACACCCCAAATTTGGGCCCCGGTAACCACTCGGGCGACAATATAAGTGTAATTCTGCATATTGTTGACGCTTGTAGTGAATCAGTTCATTGCCTTTGCACCGAACCAGCCTCCACCTTGCGGATCATACTCAATGAATCACTCTATTGTTCAGTCTAAGACATTGTATACTAACATAGTCACATAGTTCATTCTACAACATGACGTTATAACATATTGTTATGAGTCTAAAATATTATTATTGAGAAGTCAAAATCTCTTGTATCTTGCAGGCCAATTTATGAGAATATCCAGAATGTAAAGATTGTTGAAGACATACAGAAAGAGAAGCCAGTTAAAGAGAATGCAAGACGTAAGTTAATTTATTCTTGTTTATAGCAATGTGATGTATGTTATGTTATTTGATCGACGTCATGGCACATTGGACATTCCTATATATGCTCCGCCTACTACTGCCTTGTAGTTAGATTGGAGACAATCAAAGACTAGCGGAGCAAACCGTACACAAAACTGCACGACAGGCAAGCCAAGTAGTCCAAAAAGACTGGCAACCTGGGCAGATGACGCTCAACAACCCTGGAGGGAAGGTTGTTTAAGGGCAGCTACTCTAAAAGAAAATAGCAACCTGCTGCCTTGCAGTCGGCTGGGACATTCAAAGGCTGAAAGAGAGCAAACCCAGTAAATGCTGGCTAAAACCGGACACATTGCTGAAGTATAAGCACCAGATATCTCCAAATGGGGCTAAAGATGTTACAAAGCACCCATGCATCATGCTGCATGATTCAGATTTCCACATGAATACAAATTTATGGGGAAATCTGGTACATCATTCTAAGCGGGGATCGCGATAGAGATATATATGGTCAGCTATTCACTGCAGCAGCCATCTCAAAGTCAACTTGCTCAGCATACCCACAAGAAGTTGATTATTATATCTTCTCTCTCTCTACCATGACGACAATGCTGTCTGGCATGTCCAAACTTTATGTGATGTATGTTATGTTATGTTATGTTATTCAATCAATGTCATGGCAAATTGGGCATTCCCATACGTGCTCCTTCCTCTGGTGCAGCAGCAATCCCAAAGTCCACTTACTCACCGTACCCACCAGAAGTTGATTCTCTCTCTACCAAGAATACCACACTGTCTGACATGTTCAAACGTTATGCGATTTATGTTTTGAATCAACAAAATTCAGATTTAATTGACTGTAGTGAAACACTTGACAAGCTGTCTGTGTTCTAAAGAAAGTTTTGAAGCAAATTTCTTCTCATGGATTTTTTCTAGCGGTAAGAATAGACCTCACAGCTCAGAATGCAATGGCAAACCGCTCAACGTATAAGTGGTGCATAGAAAATTGCTGAGACTCGTGTACTGTGCTTAATGGCAAAGTCATGTAAAGGATATGTCACAATTTTCATTTATAACAATAGCTGTTTTATTACTACACTTTTTTCTGAAGCTCTATATCAACCACTTGTTAAACCACTCTTTGTGATTTGTATGTGATCTGAGCCTAAGAATGATTGTACATTGTGCCAGTTATGTGCCTACGAGGAGGCTAGCACATCTGATTTCTGTGACGCTTTTTGTTTACTAAGCAAAACACATAATCACAAAGTACTGTAGTTTTACAAATTACAAAAACAATGACAAAATACAGCAACGTTTGACCAACAAGGCCTTTATCAAGCAAGCGAACAACAGGAGTGACAAATTTTAAAAACAAATAGAAACGTTTGTATTTGGTCGTCCATTTGTTTTTAAATTTGTCACTCCTGTTGTTCGTTTGCTTGATAAAGGCCTTGTTGGTCAACGTTGCTTATTTTGTCATTGTTTTGTAATTTGTAAAACTACGTAATTTGTGATTACGTGTTTTGCCAATCAAATAGTTTTACTGCGGTCTCATATATTTTATTTACTAGGGTAGCTTTCCTAGGATCCTACCTTAGTCACCTCTTATGACATGCCTTGTAGGTCACAGTGTTACTATTCTTTGCTCCTATTGTTGGTCCCGGCAACGCACTGCGCATGTTCGTTCCTAACATTTTCTGTTTTATTTGTTTCAACTACTCTATTTGTGACATATTTCTTTTGTTGTACACAGGGAAACCTGAAGACGAGGGCTATGAGGAGATCTCTTCTGATGAGAATGATCTCGATGATGAAGGAGAGAAAGTTATCAAGAGAAGTGAGTCTTCATGTTATCATATTTCTAATTTATAATGTCAACATCTTTCGGTTTTCGACTTCTGGTCTCGTTAATTGGTTACTGAACTTGAACATGTGTTGCTAGGACAACAGGTAAAATTCAGGGAAAGGGAGATGGTGGAAGACAGAGGGAGAAGATGTATGGCCTGGTATGGTGTTTCAACAAAAGATCGACTCCAAAACTGATTAACTGCAGAAGGGAGAGATAGTTGTGGGGAGACATCATTGCTTATGCTGGCGGACATGGCACGATTGATTCTCTCTTTCACGATCCCCACTTGATTGATTGAGACTATCTGTGTGTTGCCGGGGCTCTCAAGGGGAGCAAAGAATAGTAACACTTTTGTGACTACAAGGCATGTCATAAGAGGCGATTGAGGTATGGGCCTAGGGATGCTAACCTAGTAAATACAAAGCGACGTAGAAATCAGATGTGCTGGCCTACTTGTAGGCGCTTAACTGGTACAATGTGCAATCACTCTTAGACTCAGATCACATATAAATCACATAGAGTGGATAACAAGTGGTCGATGTGGAGCGTTCGCAGGAAGTTACTGAACTGACGTCACAGCACTCCGGGCAGACCCGTAGGTGCTCAGTCTTCCCCAAAAGATGGCGAAGGGTATTCATACTGATGGTTCATTTCATGTGGCTTGCATGTTAAACGCACTTCTCTCTCTGCCCCACAAACATCCAGCTCTACTTGTACAATGTGTAATTCCAAACTCCCTAAATCACTGGATTAATTCAATGTTAATTTTGTTGACAAAAACATAAAACCAGGACACTGGGCAACGACCCGGTAACAGTGTGACGACAAAAGATGAAAGAAGAAGAATGTGTGCTTTCAATGTTGAACTTGTATCTTCTTCTTTGCGTTCGGTTTCATATGCTCGTCAAAACCACGTTATGGGTTGCCTCTATGAAGCTGCATGTCTGTTGGAGTTCTTCGAGAGTTTCCAATAGTTTAATCTGTAAGCTTTGTTCATGAGGCCATGTTTCATTTCGTTGGTGTATGTATGATTGACATAACTACAAGATGTACTCTGGAGTCTGTGTTTCTGTCCGACATGCACACTGTGCAGTCTGAGCAGGCTTTATTCTGTGCATGTGATGATTGAGCCTGCAGTGACCTGTTCTTAGATGAAAGATTGTTGCATGCTGTTTTCTGTTTAGTCTGCTGATGCGATCTTGTGGGTGTTTGCTGTGTGTTTGTTGCCTCCATACCTCTTTGTACTTTCGTTTGATATGTGTCTTGATTTCTGGTAGTGACACTGTGTGTTTGTGTTGTATCAGTTTTGTTCCCTCCTCACCCAGCTTGTCTGCTCTCTCATTTCCTGATACATTACAGTGGGCTGGTATTCATTGGAAAATAATTTGGTTGTGTTGAACTTGTATAATGTGACAGTGTGGAACTATAAACTGATGAATAATTTATTAAAGTTTTCCATAAAATTTCTGTTAATTTGCTCAGTTTTCTCACAAAATCTGCATATTTCCAAGAAAATCAAATCAAATGTATTTGCATAATGTCATTAATTGATTGATTGGACTGTCATCGTTGACTTTCAGTGAATAATCATGTGTGCACCTATCTCTTTCTTACACAGGTATATCTGTCATTTTATAATGTATGTCTTTGAATAATGCGTCACCTGTGTCTTGCCGGTGCTCTCAAGGGGAGCAAAGAATTGTAACACTGCGACCTACAAGGTTGTAAGAAGCGACTGAAGTAGTTGCCTAGAGAAGCTACCCTAGGAGATAATAAGTGTCGCAGAAATTGGATGTGCTGGCCTACTTGTAGGAGCATAACTGGCACAGGTACAATCACTCTTAGGTTCAGATCACATACATATCACAAAGAGTGGTTTAACAAGAATATGGAACGTTCAAAGTAGAATAAAGTGAAGATAAGGTTTAGAACAGTTGGTGACAACAGGGAAAGAGAGATGGTGGAAGACAAAGGGAGATGTTGGATGGTCTGGCATCATGGTTTAATAAAAGATCGATGCCACAACTGATTAACTGCACCAGGGAGAGAGAGTTGTGGAGAGTCATCGTCGCCTACGTCAGCGGACATGGCACTTGATTGATTTAATGTCTGATTGTTAATCGTTATTTTTCTGTTTCCAGCAATTGTTAGTATTTTGGCCATTGATATGGCTAGTCTCATGCATTCGTCCAAACCCAAGCAAGACCAGGGACCTGTCTTCCAGCGATTTAAAGCCCCGAGTCTGTTTGCTGAAATGGGTCTGTCTCTGAATTTTGCTGGAGAGAATTTGTACAAGGAAGTGCAAGAAGTTTGTCAGAAAGGGCTAGAGGAGACGGCTAGAACAGAGGACAAAGAAGGTATGCTTAATCTACTCTCAATCTTTTCTTTGGTCTACACAGTTATCTTCATTGCAAGACATGTTTAACATTATATTTTTTGGGGAATTGTAACAAAATACCAATCAAGTGACATGCCTGCTGGCGTATATCATCGTGTCTCTCCACAACTATCTCTTCTTGGTGTAGTTAATCAGTGGTGACATCGATATTTTGTTCAAACAACATCTTCTCCTTCTGCAATCTCTCCTTCCCTGAATTTTAACCATTGTCACCAATTGTTCTAAACCTCCTCTTCGCTTTACATGCCTGTTCACTTTACATGCCTGAAGAAACTTGATTGTCTGATACTTATGATACTGTTTCTTTGTGTGCAAGCCTGTTTTAAAACCTTATCATTTTTTTTTGTCTTCACTGTCCATGGAATTTTTAGCATTTTTCTGTCAAACCACATCTCTGCAGCAGAACCATCCATACCCTTCTTGCAGTCTCTGGTGTTTCAAATTCATTAAAATGTAAATTTTATTCTAAAATCATGTAATTTTAGATATTACAAATTGACTCACCTTAGAGTGAAACAGAAAATCATTTATATTCATTAACTGGCCTTAGGCATTTGAAATTTGTGTTTAGCTGCATTTATTGTTTCCATGAACGTTGACATTTTATTACTAATTTTTCTACTATTCTAAGTCATAATCTTTCAAAATGGTTATACAAATTTACATTAATACAAAGCATGAAACAAATTTCAGACCCGAATCCCCTTAAATTTCAGTTAGTCACAATTTAAGATTATAGCTATCCTTTCCCCTTCCCCTAGGAAGCATTTTCCCTAAAAGGCCTTCCTGGTTCTATCAGGCCATCTTATCCAGATCTCTCACTCTCTCCCCAAATTTTCATGAGTCCTTCCTTGCAGAGTCCTTCTTCCTCAGGTGGCGAGCTATGGATTTCAGTTTGTGGTTTCTGTAGCTATCTAGCGTGTCTTATAGAATGGGACAGCTAGCCCCACACCTTACCTCTTAAATCGCCTCGTGGCACGTAACAGTGGTTCTATTCTTTAGACCGCTAATTTGGGCAACCACTTGGGCATTTATACCTATTTTTTTAAATTTTAAAATCATTTTATGAGAATATTTTATTTACTATTTATTGTCATCTATAATCCTAGATATCAAAGAGGAAATGAAAAGCGACCCTGTTGAGGCTCCCTACATCAATACTAGCTCTGATAGCAAAGCAGCTAATTCAACAGACATCAAGATGAGTTTAGAATTAGAGACATCGTCAGTTCCATCACCAACATTGACAGCAACCGCTTTGGGTGGGGAAAATATCAGCACAATAAAAGAAAACCCAACACTCAATGAAAAAATAGCTTCCATATCTCCGAAGAAGCTACCACTAAAACGAACTGTGGACCCCTCCAAACTGCTCAGGTCCGCTTCAGCCAATCCATCCAAGCCTAGATTCAAGTTATATGGTGATACTTCAGCCTATCATAAACTCCTTAAAGCTAAGACTGAAGCCAGGTCCGGACTGTTGTCTCATTTTGGAATGTTCCGCCGAGCACTGACTGCTCGCAAAGATTTGGACATCAGACGCCAACTTTGTGGAATCGACCCCGTAAGTACTGCCTGCTTTCTACCATTTTTGTAGTCGTTTCTTTATCCCTCATCAAACTATATCATCATCAAATAGCTTGTCCTGAGCAGAACTTTGCCACCCCAACAGTCCTCCGGAGTTTCTCTCTCTCATAGGCCAGATGTCCCGCCTCTGCAGTCGTCATATTCAAACCATCAGTTACATCCTGAATCCATCTTCTCCGTGGTCTTCCTCTTCTTCTCTTCCAACTACATTACCACATGCAATAATGTATTACATGATTATTTACTGTGCGCCCGAGTGGTTACTGGGGCCCAAATTTGGGGTGTCAAGAATAGAACCACTGTTACCTGCCATGCATGTTGTGGATGAAATCGGATGCACGTGTCCTAAACATGTACAAGTCTATGCGCTTAGGGGCCTACCAAATCAATGTGCAACATATACATGTTCTTTGCAAAGATCAAACATATCACAAAGAGTGATTAAAATTGGTGGTAAAGAACAACGCAAAGAAGAAGATGATTTACTGTGACGTAGAGATTAGGTTGAATGCCTGATAAACGCATCCCAAAACAATTGATGTATAGCGAGCTTGAAGAGGGGCAGACATTAAACTGGTGGACAGAAAAAATGTTTAAGGCAACTATTAAAGTGTCTCAGAAATGCTTTGATATAGACACCATGTGCTGGGAATCCCTTGCGCAAGATCGCCAAATATGGCGCTGTAACAACACAAGAAGAGCTTGCATAGCTGAGAATCATCGTGCCAATAAGGCACACAACGTCCACATGTCTAACCTCGACCATGTATGCCCAACCTGTGGTTGGGGATTGTGTTCCAGGATTGGACTCTACACTCACCTTTGCACACACCAGAGAGGTGCAACAGCACACATCTGAAGCTGTTGTCATCATCACCTGCGATGGACGGCTATTATTAGAAGTTAGTTGCTTGCCTCTCGTTACAAAGGTACTCGGTTCGCTCCCTTGTGGAGCCATCTGATATTTTTCTAAGACTCCTGATATCAGTATAGTTGAGATTGAGTTCCTAGTCCTATCGGAGGCGGATGATAAAATGTAGGTCCCGTTTTCAATTTGAGCACATAAAAGGACCCCTTGCAGTTGAAAGATCAAGAAGAGCAGGATGCAAAGCTGCTGTCCGGTCAAAATTCATTAGAAAAAGATTTTAAATAAAATATTTCAATATAAATATCTTCAGCATCTTTAAAATGACATCGGGGACCCTCACCAGTGCTATGCAGTTCGTGCACTGCAGCTGAGATCTTCCTGTGTAAGAAGGAGATCAGAGCACTCATGGTCACTCACCAAAGTGCAATGATGATGGTCCTATCAATCAATCAATTAACATTTGCTATTATAATAATAATTTCTCTCGTACCATTATATGTTACATAGGGCCTGCAAGCAATTTCTCCATACCGCTTTCTCCTGGGCAACTCACTTAATCTCCTACATGGAACTGAGACAGATATTTCTTGCCTCTCTCAGCAAAGTTCATTTCAAGGTCTCCTAGGTTGTCCTATCTTTCTTGAACCCTTTGCATCCCACTTCAATGCCTGCTTTGATATTCATTGATCATTTCTCCTCAAGGTGTGCCCAACAAAATTGCTACCTAAATAGGTGAACTGCTCTGTTATTTTTATCATTTTAGATTCCAGGGTGATATCTGCATTACTTGCCATAGGTGTCTTCATTATATTTGTTTTTCATAGCTTATCTGCAGTCCAACTTTTGATGCTATAGATGACAAGTTGTCTGTATTTCTTTGCATATCTTGATTGTTTCATATCATCTGCAAAATTCAAATTTTCTAGTTTACTATTTTCTACCCAATCGATGCCGGTTTCGCCACTGCAATATTTTCGCATCACCCAGTCAATGGCCACTCCAAACAATAGCGAAGTAGAATACAGTCTTGCTTTGCTCCGGTTTCAACCATAAACTAGTCGCTGTGTCCACCATCAGTACGAACTGCACACTGAACCATCATAGAGGCTCTTGATAATGTTTATTATTTTGTCTGGTATTCCATAGCATCTCAAAATATTCCACAGGGAGATTCTGTGTAGATTATCAAAGGCTTTTTTAAAATCGGATGAAATTTAGTATAAGTGGTTGTTGCTTCTCAATATGTTCCTCCAAAATTAGTTGTAGGGTAATTATTTGGTCTAAGCAGCTTCTCCCAGGTCTAAAACCAGCTTGTTCTTCTCTCAGGGTCGTGTCCACTGCTCTTTTGATTCTATTAAGAATGATTTTGCAGAAAGTCTTGGTCATTATGAGCGTCTGTAGCTCAAGTGGTAGTGGGCTCGATCACAAACCCAAACGTACCTAGTTCAGACCCCACGCTGGGCAAGTTTGGAAGCAAATTGGTTTCTGTGGTAAAAATAGACCTCACCTTTCAGAAAGCAATGGCAAACTACTGAAGGTATAAGTGGTGCTTAGAAAATCAACGACTCGTTTACTGTGGTTGATGGCTACGTCCTTTAGGATATGCCACGATATTCATTTTCTTGGTCATTACTGATAATAGGGTGATCCCTCTCCGGTTGTTAGGATTGATACAACATTTAAAATGAAAATTTGTAATTTAATTTTAATAATACTATATAAATTGCTGATCCATATTTGATTTCGACATTTAAAAGCTGATGTTGCAAATGTTTTTTTTATAAATGATAGTTTTAGTGTGAACATGTTTCTCTTGTTTCCAACCACCTTCTTTCATCTTGTTTCAGAAATATGATCAGAGTGCTGTCTACTCTTCCGGATCTGTGGATCCTGATACATTTAGACAGTGTCTACAGATATTCAGACAAAAAAGATCTTCTTTATTGGCAGCAAACATGTCACCATGTGTGCCATAGAATTACATTACTATTAAATATGGAACATGGCGGGGTAAAGTAGGGAAGAAAATGACTTATTTGATGATGGTAAATGAGTTTATGAAGTAAAGCAAAGATAGACAGATAATTATTTGAGATTCAACAGTGAATTACTTCATATATTAACGTAATAAAGGGAGACAACTGAATTTGTGAGATTAGACAGTGAATTACTTCATATATTACGTAATCAAAGATAGACAACTGAATTTGTGAGATTAGACAGTGAATTACTTCATATATTAACGTAATAAAGGGAGACAACTGAATTTGTGAGATTAGACAGATGTATGAGAATAATACAACTTACTGGCTAATATCGCTTCTCTGTCTTTTGGTTAAGATCAAAGTGTAGTAACCATCTGATCACGGCTAAAGGTTGGGAGCCTTTATAGAGACAATAGGCAACTAAATAATTTAAACAAATTCCAAGCAGCTCTCATTCAAAATAGTGATGATGCTCAGAGTTTTTACACATTTCAAGCGTACATGTCTACTGGAAAAAAATTGCATGTGTGACTCGGTCCGGATTCGAGCCTTCAGAACACCAGGTAAATGTCTTAACCACTTCACCATGGAGACTTCCTTTTGTATAGATGAAACAGTAAATGCAATGTTAACTGTTCAGGTTAGGATTTGTCATTTATGCCACCAACAGAAAAAATATGTGGATTTGAACCTGGATCTCCAGCGTGGGAGCCTCACTCTAATCCATTTGGAGAGATACTCCTCCAATGTTAACTATAACAAATTTAACTGCCAGCTAAAACTTTTTCCATGTATTCTTATTTGTGTTAACATGTCAACTGATTTTTTGTTCAAAGTTAAATCTCATTTTTGGATTATTGTCAATTGAAATAAAATGTTGTTTGATCCTGTTCATTTGTTTTATTTCCAATTTATCTCCAACTTGTGTGTTTGTTTATTTGTTTTATTTAGATTTATCTAAGAGTGACAGGTGTGACAATAAGAGACAAAATTAGAAATGAAGAAATCAGAAGACTGGATGAGAAACCAGTCATGCAATTCATAAAAGAACAACAGATTAAATGGTTTGTACACCTGACAAGAATGCCCTGGTATCGCCTACCTAACACTGCAGGCAACATGTAGCAAAATAACAAATGAAGCTCTGGACAAAGTACAGCTAGATTTATTGAAATTAATTTCCATGTGTATCGCATGCTTGATCCGTCTCCAGCGTTTCTTTTGGATGATGGTTCTCATATTCTCTTGTTGATACTGTGCAAGCAGTTCTTGGTTTTATGTTGGTGTTCATATTCTCTTGTTGATGCTGTGCAAGCAGTTCTTGGTTGGATGATGGTTCTCATATTCTCTTGTTGATACTGTGCAAGCAGTTCTTGGTTGGATGAATTGTTCTTCGTAAAGCTAATCTCTTGTTGATACTGTGCAAGCAGTTCTTTGTTGGATGATGGTGCTCATATTCTCTTGTTGATACTGTGCAAGCAGTTCTTGGTTGGATGATGGTGCTCATATTCTCTTGTTGATACTGTGCAAGCAGTTTTTCTTGAAGGGTTAGAGATAGTAGTTGGTCACAACACATGTAAGATCATTCGCAGATAAGTTGTATTGAAAGTTATTGGTTAATAAACTGACGTCACAGCACTCCAGGCAGAGTCATATGTGCTCAGTCTTCCCCAACAGATTTTGAAGGTTTTGCATTTTGATGGCTTCTAGTGGCTTGTTGGTTAAACCCACTTCTCTCTCTGACAGGGGTATCTGTTGCTGAGTGGTTAAGCCCTTTGCCTTGCGAGTAAAAGGTCATGGGTTCGAATCTGGACCTCGCCTTTCTGTTCACGAGTGCAGTTGTTTCCAGAGACCCCTATGATTGTTGCCGGAGTTTCGGAGTTCATGCTTTGTGCAATATTCTCGGCAGGTGGCATGCCATTTCTGCGGAGAGGGACCGAGCCATATGCGGTAAAACCCGGTGCAATGAAGTCAATCTTTCGGCTTTAAAACCTTTTAAACTTCTCTCTCTGCCCCTCAAACAAACAGCTCTACTTGTACAGCGTGCAATTCCTAAATCACTTGATTCAACGTCTATTCTAGTGTCATCATCCAACAGTAGGTCGCCAAGAGACCTAAGAACTTCTCCTTATTCATCCTAAACTCCCCAACAATCGATGCTTTCAATGCAAGAAAGTCCACTTTCTCGATACCGCGAACACCCTCATGACCAAGACACTAGATCCACCTAAGTCACTGTAGATTGGGAAACCTCTACAGATGACATCCATTCATACCATCACCTGCCATTCTGGATGTTCCGAAGCATCGACTGAGAGTCAGAAACAACAACGGTCCCAGTAAACAGAGTACCAGAGAGTCAGTGCCTGATTTGATATTCTTTGATCATTTTTTCTCAAGGTATGTCCAACATATCCCCATCTACACTTTCTTATAACAGTTGCAACTAGCCGTTGACCAGACATTTATCTCATTTCATCAATTCTCCTTCATTAATCCCATTTTATGTACATTATTTTTCGTATGGTATTCTCAGACTGATAGAGTTGCAAACACAGACCTGTGGATAAGAACAGGACAAAAACCCAACTTAAGAGAAGAAAATGGCGGTGGTTTGGGCATACTCTATGGAAGACACAGTCGAGTGTCACTAAACAATCATTTGAATGGAACCCGCAGGGAAAACGGAAAAGTGGACGTCCTAAACAGACCTGGAGACGAAGTCTTCTTGAGGAACTGATGGGTGCTCGACTATCCTGGGAGACCATAAAGAAAACTGGAGAACAACTGTTGAGGCTCTATACTCCACGAGGAGTATAACACATTTTTCATGTACAGACATCTATTCTATTACTATATTCATCATCGTTAGTATTAACTTGACTCAGATATTTCTGGAGGGATTCTTGTTAATTTTAAATAAACTGATGTTATAACACACTGGACATACCAAAAGGTGCTCAGTCTCACACAGGAGATGTCATAGGATTTATATTCGGATAGTTTCTGTTGCACTCTGACTAAACAAATTTCTCAGTTGCATACTTCTTCTTCTTGTCGTTACTGCATGTAATGTCCCTTTTGGACGGTGTAAGACAGGGGGGAAGGAGATATGTGTCTGTGGATTGTAATGATCACATGGCTAGTGCAGTCGCCACGAAATCGTTCAGGTTATAATTTTTCTTTATGCTCTCTTTAGAAAAAAAGTCCTTAGCCTTAAATAATAATAATTCCTCTCGTACCGTTATACGTTACATAGGACCTGCAAGTAATTTTTCCATACCGCTCTAACCTGGTCAACTCGCTCAGTCTCCTCCATGGAACTGAGACCGATATTTCCTGCCTCTCTCAGCAAAGTTAGTTTCAGGGTCTCTTTAGGTCGACCTCTCTTTCTTGAACCCTTTGTATCCCACTTCAATGCCTGCTTTGATATTCGTTGATCATTTCTCCTCAAGGTGTGCCCAACATATCTCCATCTTCTCTTTCTTATAACAGTTGTCACTAGTGGTTGACCAGACATGTCTCTGATTTCATCACTTCTGAATTCGTTCCATTTTATATTCATTATTTTTCGCAGACATCTGTTTTCAAATGCATTCAACTTGCTTTCTATATCTTTAGTCATTTTCCAACTCTCGCTGGCATATGTTAGGATTGATACCTTAGCCTTACTGTGGATTATTCTTCTGACGCTGTATATCAACTACTTGTCAACCTAGGCCCCTACCCCAATTGCCTCTTACGACATGCCTTTTAGGTCGTAGTATTTTTATTCTTTGCTTCTCTTGCGGGCCCCGGCAACAGACGTGCGACCATAGATTGAACTCGAGTCTTCCGCATGAGAGCATTGCTCTAATTCATTCGACCAGACGCTTCACTTAAATTGCCCACTAACTTGTACAATGTTTGGTTTCCAACCCCTTCAAACTCACTATAGATCTGTAATCAATACATCAAATCAACTTCCACTCATCAGTTTCCGGTTCTACTGACTGCACATCCGTTAGAAAGAATGTTAACGAGTTGAAATCTAGGATCGGATTTTGATCTGTAAACAATATCTAGTGATTAACCTGATCAGGTAGGGTGCACTTATTAAATCGGAAAGAATTGAAGCAGAGTGCGGTATGTTTTGTATTTTCAAATGGTTATTTAGTGATTCGAGGAGCGTTTGGCAGAATGAAATAGAGCGCTGCTACCATACGGGAGATCTGTGTTCAATTCATGGTAAGGCCTAGCATTTTTGTTCTGCTCTGAGCATAAACGTAAAATTCTAACATGAACAGTCCTAGCGAACGTCATTACTTCGGTTTTGTCGATGTTTATTCTTATATTGTATTCATTGAATGTTAACGGAGTCTGTTATTGTGTTGCTATAATGTTCGTTTGTTGTTGAAATGATTGTCCGATCGTCATCAGAAAGAAACACGAGTCAGCATATAACTATTCATTTTAACAGGTCATGGAATTGTGACCATTCTTCTATAAAGTCACTGTGATCTGCAGAATGATCAATAAAGTGTTGTAAAAATATCTTAGTTGTGATTGAGTTCCAAGACGCTTGCGTGTAATTTAGATATTTCATTAGAGTAATGGCTGGAAAGTGTACTACAGTCATTGTGTTTATCTAAAGTTCATATACGGTTACCTGTCTGTCGTGTAGCAATATAACGTTATTGTAGAAGCTGTTTGATATTGATATTTTTTTGGGATGTTTTTACACACGCAGATAGATACTTCCTCTTCTTCTTCTGCGTATTCACTAGATTGGGATTCCGGATTCTCTAATAAATGTCGCCGTCTGCCTCAGATTGTCATCTACGCCATACAGTTTGGGATGCCTGATAAATAGTTAGTTAGTTTGTTCCTTTCGTGCCAAAGGCGGCACATAGGGCAGAGGTTTTAGATCTCCATGTGATACGGTTCTTTGCTAGCAGTTGGAGATCTTGTATGCTGATAAATGCTGAACTACATCAAGAAACAAGAAATTAAGTCGATCGACTACATAAACAGATTACTAACAGACAGTGCGCATCAAAGAACAATGATACTTCTATAAAGTGAATACAAAGCAACATATTGTCCACGCAAAAGATGGACCTCAAAGATAACAGAGGCGACGAAAAATAATAGTTATGAAACACACACAAAAGCCCGTTCTAGAAATGTCGTATCCTCAAGCTGTGAGGCAAAGCAGGATTTGAGAAAAGAAGGAAGAAGAAATTTACTTCAAAAACAAAATCTGACAAACTTCAAACTAGAATATACACACTACTTTATCTTCAACGTTCTCACAGGTTAACGTTTAACATCACAAGTATTATTGACTGGATGGAATCGTTAAAATCATTAGATCTGATGTGACCGCTAAACAAACAATCCAGATAGATCACTCATCTAAAACTAGGCCCCAAGTCAAGGGCATACAGTAAGCGAACAGAATAAACATGAAATTGAAAAAAAACATTTTAAAAAACGTGGTCTATGACACGAATGAATGACGGCAATAGAGTTACAAAGGTCCGGTAATGATGTTTTGACATGGACACGGCCAAGTTCAAGGTTACAAGGGAACAAACGTGCTGGCACCGAAGGCTGCTATCGCAGATGTATTTGATGCAAAAATGTGTTTAATGGGTAAGTGAAAAAAGAATTCTAAGAAAAACAAGAGTAAACACGGAGAAAGATGTGCAGTATAAACACCGAGAAAGATGTGCAGTATAAACACGGAGAAAGAGTAAACACGGAGAAAGATGTGCAGTATAAACACGGAGAAAGAGTAAACACGGAGAAAGATGTCGAGTGTAAACACGGAGAAAGATGTGCAGTATAAACACGGAGAAAGAGTAAACACGGAGAAAGAGTAAACACGGAGAAAGAGTAAACACGGAGAAAGAGTAAACACGGAGAAAGATGTGCAGTGTAAACACGGAGAAAGATGTGCAGTATAAACACGGAGAAAGAGTAAACACGGAGAAAGATGTGCAGTATAAACACGGAGAAAGAGTAAACACGGAGAAAGATGTGCAGTATAAACACGGAGAAAGATGTGCAGTATAAACACGGAGAAAGAGTAAACACGGAGAAAGATGTGCAGTGTAAACACGGAGAAAGATGTGCAGTGTAAACACGGAGAAAGATGGCATGTAAACACGGAGAAAGATAAACACGGAGAAAGAGTAAACACGGAGAAAAGAGTAAACACGGAGAAAGATGTGCAGAGTAAACCGGAGAAAGAGTAAACACGGAGAAAGATGTGCAGGTAAACACGGAGAAAGATGTGCAGTGTAAACACGTAGCAATAAAAGCGTTTTAAAATCCGCAAAATAAAAACGATTGCAAAAACGAAATTGACAAGTTTTATATGGCTTTATGGCGAAGAGGTAAGACTTGCTTCGTGTTGAAGGTTGTGAGTTCAATCCGGACCGAGTCACATGTAAATATTTCACGAGATTAATGGAATTGTTGCTGGAGCTACAGGTGCGTTTTGTGCAACACTCGCTGTAGTGACGTGCCATTTCTACCAACAGGATGGACATATGGTGAAATTCGATGTAATGAAGTCTAATTTTGCTTAGACATTTATGTTGTGTTATTTGTCTCAGAGTCCATCGTCTTGTGTGAAGAAAGCATGTTCTATTGAAACAGAGCATGTTCTTGTGTGAAACAGCATGCTGAGTGAAGAGAGCATGTTCTTGTGGAAAGAGCATGTTCTTGTGTGAGAAAGCATGTTCTGTGTGAGAAAGATTTTGATGTAAGACGAGCATGTTCTTGATGTGAAGACAGCATGTTCTGATGGAAGACGAGCATGTTCTTGATGTGAAGACAGGCATGTTCTTATGTGAAGACTAGCATGTTCTTCTGTGAAGACAAGCATGTTCTTGATGTGAAGACAGCATTTGGATGAAGAGAACATTTGCTGTGAAGACAGATGTTCTTGATGTGAAGACAAGCATGTTCTGATGAAGACAAGCATGTTCTGCGTGAAGAGCATGTTCTTGATGTGAAGACAGCATGTTCTTGATGTGAAGACGAGCATGTTCTTGCATGAAGAAAAACTGTTCTTGCTGAAGACGAGCATGTTCTTGATGTGAACGATCATGTTCTGATGTGAAGACGAAAGCATGTTCTTGCTGTGAAGCGGCATGTTCTGATGTGAAGACAGCATGTTCTGATGTGAAGACGCATGTTTTAAAAGACAAGAATTTCTTGCTGTGAAGACAAGCAGTGTTCTTGCTGTGAACACCAGCTGTGTCTTGCAGTGTTAAGACAGCACAGGTGGCCATTCGGTGTTCGATGAAGAAGGCTAATGTTCTTGATGTGAGAACAACATGTTCTTGATTGAGAGTCCATCGTCTTGATGTGAAGACGAGCATGTTCTTGATGTGAAGACGAGCATGTTCTTGCTGTGAAGACAAGCATGTTCTTGATGTGAAGACAAGCATGTTCTTGCTGTGAAGACAAGCATGTTCTTGCTGTGAAGATAAGCATGTTCTTGCTGTGAAGACGAGCATGTTCTTGATATGAAGACAAGCATGTTCTTGATGTGAAGACAAGCATGTTCTTGATGTGAAGACGAGCATGTTCTTGATGTGAAGACGAGCATGTTCTTGATGTGAAGACTAGCATGTTCTTGATGTGAAGACAAGCATGTTCTTGATGTGAAGACAAGCATGTTCTTGCTGTGAAGACAAGCATGTTCTTGATGTGAAGACAAGCATGTTCTTGATGTGAAGACAAGCATGTTCTTGATGTGAAGACAAGCATGTTCTTGCTGTGAAGATGAGGATGTTCTTGATGTGAAGACAAGCATGTTCTTGATGTGAAGACAAGCATGTTCTTGATGTGAAGACGAGCATGTTCTTGCTGTGAAGACGAGCATGTTCTTGATGTGAAGACAAGCATGTTCTTGATGTGAAGACGAGCATGTTCTTGCTGTGAAGACGTGCATGTTCTTGATGTGAAGACGAGCATGTTCTTGCTGTGAAGACAAGCATGTTTAAGACAACAATTTAGCTTGCTGGCCGTGGTATTTAAAACAAAATAAAACCCCCGCCTGCCCAGCGTGTTCGTAGCGCGTTGGAGGACGGGTAACAAGCCCCTGTGAGCGCGGTTCAATTCCGCGGGTTAGCAGAAAAGCCACAGGTTGTCCAGATTTACGGTGTTCGTGGCATCGAACCGAAGAGCTGAAAAAGCTGAAGTGCTTCTGGATCGGGAAAAAAACAAAACACCCTCTAGTTCTAGAAGTCAAGGATTAATTTAATTATGTCGGGTTTTCCCATATTGCTCGGCTCTTCGTATTAAAAATTGTGAGTCACCGACCTATAGTATTGCACTAAGCACATATCTAGAAACATCTGTATAAAATGCGTTTTCGGATCAAACAGCGCGATCATGAATCTAACTCATAACCTTCATAACCAAAGTCGCCCGAGTGGTTACCCGGGCGTAAAGATTAGAACCACTGTTACCTGCCACGCATGTCGTAAGAGTCGACTAAGGAGGTTTGGCTGAAATCGGATGCACATGTCCTAAACGTGTAGAAGTCTATGCGTTTAGGGACCTACCAAACCAATGTGCAATGTATACACGTTTTTGGCAAAGATCAAACATATCACAAATAGTGATTAAAATTGATGAACGCAAAGAAGAAGTAACCAAAATCAGACGACTGGATTACTTTCCCACATAGACCCCCTCATGTTTGGTGTGAATGAATGAAAATAGTGACATATCCTTTACAGGACTTGGCCATCAACCACAGTAAATGAGTCGTTGATTTTCTAGGCACCTCTTTTATACTTTCAATAGTTTGCTATTGCTTTCTGAATGGTGAGGTCTATTTTTACCTTGCCTAAAAATCCCACGGAAACGAATTTGCTTCCAAATTTGCCTACCGTGAGTTTGAACAAGGTATGCTTGAGTTTGTGATCGAGCTTACTACCGCTAGAGTTAAAGGATAGACATCACAAACTGTAGGTTAAGTTAGCGTCTTTCGTATTAACGATACTCTGATCCAATCTGAAGTGATGCAATCGTGCTAGTTTTCAGGGATCACTGATCTAAAGGTAGATGAGATCGTGTTCCTAGCCCTATCGGATTTTAAAATAAAAAAACTGTAAGTACTACATGTAATCTCGCTTTCTGTGCGGTGTAGGACGGGGGTGGGGTGGGGAGGGACATGTGAAAGGTTAAATTTAATGGCCGCATGGCTAGTGCATTCGCAGAAAAACTGTTCAGGTTATAATTTTCTTTATACCTCGACAGAAAAAACTCATTGGCTTTATCATGGATTGAATCTGGGTCTCCCGCATGGGAAGCTGTGCTTTAATCCATTCAATTAGACGCTCCACTATCCTTTAAGGTCGATAAATGGTAGGTTCCATATTCAATTTGAGCATGTGAAACAAACATTTGGAAGTTAAATTTCGATAAAAGTAGGCTGGAGTGTAGCTAGCCAAACAAAAGTAAATAGTATCAATTTAACTCTTAACCATTGGCAGGTTTTTAAGGTTTTTTTCGATATTTGTGATGCCCTGCTCTATATTTAGCAACCATACAAGTTCTTTGCATTGAAAATAGGCATGTTATATATGGTTGGAAAGCTAATTGGATAAGCTATCAGGATATGTGGTTTTAACATAAGTGTGATATACTTTATGATATCCGTGACCTACTTATGGAAAGTCTAAAAATAGATTATTCTACAAATGTCAAATTTTTTACAGTCACAAAGAAGGAAAAAAATAAGTATGACGAATATAATGGAATCTTTTATTACAGTCTTTTAAAGTTTTCATATTTACAAAACATATATGAATTTAATCATGTTTGGGAAATAAGAAAGGCAGTAATCATGAAATTTATAATATTCAATATTTTCATATTGTAAAGAAAAAAGTCAATAAATATCGCCTTCAAGAGAAAATGATGCCGAATTGGTCTAGTAAGCAGCCTATAAAGAACTAACACTTATAGTAGCATACATAAACATTAAATAGGTATATAATTTCTAAACATTGCAAGTAAAAGATATTATTGAACAAAAATATGATTACGCAATGATATTTGATAGACAAAATAATCAGGAAAAATAGTTATCGGGCATCTTGCAAACAGACTAAAGTGACACAGGCACAGAATGTTCATTTGACCCAAGCATAGATATTTCAAGAATCACTGGTGTCTTCATCAGGACAGTAGTTTGAGTTATTAGAATCCATTTTATCACATATTTGGGGCTTTTGGCTGGAGCAATTTGGGCGTTTCTACAAAATGGCAAGTTGGAAATGAGATGTGCTACAGTCAACGTGATTAGACATATAAAAAATATATAATTAATTTTTTTATAATTTTTATTAGATTATCATATGTTCTGCTTTAGATAACATACATTTTACCAACTTAAATGCAAAATTTAATTAAATAAATTAAATAAATTAATTAAATTAATTAAATAAATAAAATAAATTAAATGCAAAATTAAGGCACCCAAAAATTTCACAGGCAGCTAAGAAACAAATGATCAACAGCATTTTTATACCTACTTTGTGTTACCAGAGCCAAACATGGACATTGAGCAAAGCGCAGTCACAAAAATAACTACATGTGAAATGCGTTGCCTGAGAAAAGTTACCAACAACACAAGAAAAGACAGAATCACCAACATCAGCATAAGAAAGAAAGTTGGCACAAAACCGTGCTTGAATTATATAGATAAACAAAGAATGAAGTGGTTTGGCCACTTAATAAGAATGCATCCAAACTCCACAGTATACAGAGTCTTCTACAACAGAACATCGGAAAGAAGGCAAGAGGAAGACCACGGAAAAGATGGTTAGATGGCGTGGCAGCATCCTGTGAAAGAGCAAAGATAACAATCACACAAGCCACCAGAACAGCGCAAGACAAAAACAGAAAACCACGACACTGGGCAACAACCCGGTAGCAGTGTGACGACAAAAGAAGAAGAAATGCAAAATAGATACAAAATTATGCCCACTTAAACAGGCATGTTGCATCGATCATAAATGATCGAAATCCCAATATCCCAATGGTTAAGGGTTACTAATTATCTATCCTCTCAAATCTACGTAATGGTTGTAGTTAGTGCTACTAAATTTGAAATATTCACAAAATATATATGAGACTGCAGTAAAACTATTTTATTGGCAAAACACGTAATCACAAAGTACTGTAGTTTTACAAATTACAAAAACAATGACAAAATACAGCTAGCTAGATTGTTGGCTGTATTTTGTCATTGTTTTTGTAATTTGTAAAACTACAGTACTGTGTGATTACGTGTTTTACTAAATTTGAGCACTTTCGCGAGTCTTTTCATGCAAATATTTAAGAAATAGATTGAAACTAGCATTGTTAGTAAACCACATGCAGGAAGTATGGTCATATCAATCATTCAACACATCAATTAATCACTATTTACATCTGATCCTCAATTGTGCGTAAAATAAATTAGCCATCAACGAGGGTATCTATTCTATAACTATTGGAGTTTTGACTCTTCGTTTTATATTTCAGCAATCTCTGGTCATACACTTAGTTTACTGTGGACCCCAAACTTCTTTAGTGCCCAAACTTCGGGCAGTCAGCTTCAGATATGTCAGGTTTCTCCAAAGCTTAATCTTTAAGTGGCTTGGTTGTGGTCACATGTTGCTTCTCAGGTCTTTCAGAATATAACAATATTGCAGGACATGCTCCGATGCCGTTCTTCCAGCTGAAACTGGTAGATTCATCGTTTTTATTCTGATTCTGATTCAAACACGGCAACAGTCAATAGCGACTCCGTCAAGATGGGTGTTTACACTAGCTGAGTTATCCTTTAAACTCGACAACAGTCGACAGGGCCTTCTTCAAGAATGAGTGTTTACACTAGCTGAGCTATCCTTCAAACACGGCAACAGTCAATAGCGACTCCTTCAAGATGGGTGTTTACACTAGCTGAGTTATCCTTTAAACTCGACAACAGTCGGCAGGGCCTTCTTCAAGAATGAGTGTTCACACTTACTGAACGTTCCTTTAAACACTGCAACAGTCGGTATCGATTCCTTCAACAATAAAGTGTTAGACTGGAACAGTTTTGCTCTGTATATGACATCAGTCGGTAAGAACTCCTTCCAAAACGGATGTTTTCACTAGATGATCTTTCCACCAAACATGGCTCTCTCTCTCTCTTTGCCTTTTTATCCTGGGATGGGGCATAGGCCCTCAACCAACTCATGCCAAATCTTCATATCTCTAGCTATCTCCTGCAGCTCCGTCCAGATCTTCTTTATATTGTTGATCTCTGCCTCCAAATCCCGTCTCCAAGTATTTCTCGACATCCACTTATTTCGCTGTTCCTGTAGGTTCCAGGAAATGATCCTTCTTGTTATATTCACCTCGGGTTTTTTGCAAATTGTGTCCTATCTCGCTCCAGCGTCGTTTTTTAACGTCTTGGTTCACTTGAACCTGTCTTGTTCTCAACATGGCATTAATCTTTAAATATTCCTTCTAAGGCCATTGCTTAAACTGGAATAGTTTGGGATTCAAACATTACGTCAACAGCACGGAGTCCTCTAGGTGAGACGTGTGTATAACCGGTGTGCTATCCGCATTATCAGCATGCATATCCTAAGTCATCAGCTGAAAGTATACGAAAATGTTGTCTTCCATGATTTTGATTATGTTAACTAACTAACTGCTTGTATCACTATTTAATTAATTACTTCACACTTTTAATGAGCGTCGATCAATTTGACGAATGTTTACCAAGTCCATTGATAGCTTCAACAGTATTCTCATTAGGCACCCACTGATTCAAGATGCGGTTTGATTTCTAGATAAATAAAAAAGAGAATCCTCTATGGAATAGGTTCATGAGAAGTGATCACCTTTGCTGTCAGTAGCGTTATGGGTTCGATAAAGCACTTATGTAAGGTGTCAGTTAGTTCATATCTTCTATCGGAATGACACGGACCAATTTCTTTCTCTGGTAGCGTTGATGAACAATAACAGTCGCAGTTTTGCGTGACAGGTAATTAATTACAATAATTGATAATTCAAAGGTGGTAACACTGACAACGATAACGTTAATTGATACTGGCGGGCTTTAAACAGAGGGTTAATTGTTGTATTTAAAAAAGAGTCTGTGGGGAGAATAATAATTTATATTGCTTGTTGTTGAGTCTTTGAAGTTTTTTGGCAGCTTAATTAGAATGCATCCGAACTCCACAGTATACAGAGTCTTCTACAACAGAACATCATGAATGAAGGCGAGAGGAAGCCCACGAAAACTATAGTTAGATGGTATAGCAGCATCCTGTCAAAGAGCAAAAATAATAATTACCCAAGCCACAAGAACAGCGAAAACAAAAAGAAAACCACACTGGGCAACAACCCTGTAACAGTGTAGCGACACATGAAAAAGAAGAAGATGATGTTGGTTCTTCTGTAAAAAATAAAAATAAAAAAAATCTACTGGTGATTCAGGAATATTATTATCATTGGTGTCGAAGGATTTAATTTCTTAACTCGAGTTTGTCCATTTGGCTCCGTCCCTGTTGAAATGGCAAGTCATCTGCTGAGAGTGTTGCATCAAGCAACAACTCTGTAGCTCCAGCAACAATCTTATGAATCTCATTTACAGTTTCCCTTGTCATTCGATCCAAATTCGATCTCACAACCCTCAGAACAAAAGACAAATGTCTATAGAGAACCATATAGATACCATTTGGTATACATTTATTAACCCTTTCGCTGCTACATACTTTCTGAAGGCTGAAATAAAAATAGCTACTCTTTGTTTCTAGGTCACAAACGTGAATGTATGCCTATAGCAGTGACAGTAGCAATGTATAACGTGTTAACACGTCTTTAGCCCACAGAGGAGGGATACTAACAGACGTGTTAATGCGTCTTTAGAAGGGAATGGGAAAACGTATATATACGTCCTTAGCAGCTAAAGGGTTAATAAAGGGGACAAGTCATCAGAATAGGGGTTACCCTCTTCCAAATGTCTCAAACTTGGGCGTCTTTGTGTGGCTAAGTGATTAATATTTACCTTGTATTCTGAAGGTCATGGGTTTGAATCCGGACTGCGCCGTTCTTTTCACAAATGCATTTTTGTCAGACACTCCTAGATTTTGCTGGAGCTATAGAGTGTACGTGCTTTGTGCAATACTCTCGGCAGCTTGCGTGCCATTTCCACGAAGAGGGACAGAGCCACACGGGGTAAAACCTGGTGCATGGAAGTCAATCCTTGGCTCTAGACATAGATTCCCAAACTTTTCCGGTCCACCGCCCACTTTGCACAACATAAACTTTGTAACGCCCACTTTTAGCCACATGTTGCTAAAGATATTGCTGTTGTGGATAAACACATTTTAGTTTGTGCATTGTAATTTTGTATTATAAAATAATAAATTAACTTGAAACAAAATTAAAGCAACCCCCTCCTCCAATCTCGTATCGGGGAGACGGTTTCACTAACATAAGAATGCCAAACCAGCATATGATGTACATATCACACATAATTATAGCATCGAACCACGGAAATTTCAAACACAACTGGTTGTGTAGATTAAATCTCTTGACAATATTACTTTTATAATATTTCTCTAAAAAATTCAACTTAGAACAGCAGTATCTCTGTATATATATATTTTGGATAAAAAGTGGAGGTTCATGCTATAATTATGGGTGATATGTACATAATATGCTGGTTTGGCATTCCTTGCATTTCTTAAATTAGTGAAATTCCCTCCCAGATGCAAGAAATGGAGGAGGCGGGTGGTTAAAGTTTGTTCATAGTAATTTATAATTTTGTTTATAATACATAAACTAAACTTTGTTTATCATCAACAGCAGATCTTTAGCAACATATGGTCAAATTATGTGGGAATATGTTTGTTAGCTTTTTTTCTGTGAATTTTGAAATAGGAAAACTCACCACAGAAAGCTCACCACAGAAAGCTCACCACAGAAAGCTCACCACAGAAAGCTCACCACAGAAAGCTCACCACAGAAAGCTCACCACAGAAAGCTCACCACAGAAAGCTCACCACAGAAATTTCACCAGAAGCTCACCACAGAAAGCTCACCACAGAAAGCTCACCACAGAAAGCTCACCACAGAAGCTCCAGAAACTACCACAGAACTCACGAAGCACACAAAAGCTACTGCAAAAGCTCACCAAGAAGCTACTCGAAGAAGCTCACCACAGAAGCTCACCACAGAAAGCTCACACTGCGAAATGAAATGCTTGAGGAAGGCAGTAGGGTTCATCAGGAAAGATAGACTGATAAATGATGACATCGGAAACCGAGGGTATAACTTTATGCAACGAATACATGGACTGACAACAAATGCAGTGGTTTGGACATTAAATGAGAATGGAATACAACCAACCACCAATAACAACATACAATAAAAGAGATCGGGTACTGAGCTAAGGGAAGACCAAGTAAAAGATGGATAGACAATATCAAGACCCCACTACATAAACACGGATATAACACAACAAGGGCGACTGGCAAGAGTGGACATCCAATTCCATCATTCACCTGGGAAAAGACAATAGACAATAAGACTCCTGGGTGGGTCCCCCTTGCCCCCTTCCGTTACAGATCTAAGTAATGATGTAGGAAATAAAACTGTGGGAGGCTGATATAAAAGCTACAGAACAAAGGAGAAAAAAAGAAAGAGGCTAAATGTAATTACGGCTTTTAGTCTGTTGATGAACACATAATCATCAGGAAGATCAGAGATTGAGAGCACGGGGTCTGAAAGATTAGGGTTTAATTCTATCTGCAACGTCAGATTTTTGTTTTTCTTTCAGGAGTATACTTAAAAGAGCATAACACGCTCATTGAAAGGCAAGAGTAATGTTAAGCAGTGTTTTAACTCTTTCTATACCATGAACGTTATCGGGTTCCGAACACAACAGTTTTATGACATCGTCATTTTGATTACGATGTCACAACAGAGACTAAATCGACAAGTCCTTATGCGGTCACCAGTTGGGAAAAGAAAACGTGGAAGACCCAAGACCACTCTTCGAAGAACAATCCAACAAGAAAGTAAACTATTGGGATGTAAAACCATACAAGATCTCCAACTGCTAGCAACGAACCGCATCACACGGAGATCTAAAACCCCTGCCCTATGTGTCGCCTTTGGCACGAAAGGAACAAACTAACTAATTTTGAATAAACAAAGAGTATGTGCTTACACTGTATGTGTTCATAGTAGGTATCACATTAAGTGATTTCCTCCCATAAGCCGCTGGGAGCGTTACTATTTAATTGTTTTATATATATCTTAAAGACAATTCATTGACCTACAAAATGGTATATTACTCATAAAAATATATTAATAATTAAGAAAGTTGCAGCTGAATGTGTACATGCACATGCAAATGGAAAAATATGACCTAAATTTAATTTTGCCATAACCCATTTTTCAATTCAGTAGCCGATAAGTTTAATATATCGGGTTGTTGGTTACTCAGCAGACGTAACATCACTCCGGCCAGACCAATATGGGCTCAGTCTCCCCAAACAGATATTGATGGTTCACGAGGCCTGCTGTTTAAGCACCACTTCTCTCTCTGCCTCTCAAGCCTCCAGCTCTACTGTAACATATGCCATTCCAAACTCTCTAAATAGTTGGTTTGATTCTTTCAAGTATATATATACTTTACTTTACTTTTCTCTAATCCTGGTTTTGCCTCACAGCTTCAGGATAAGAAGAGATTTATAGAACAGGCTTTTGTGTGCACTTAATAAATAGTGTTTTTTGTTGCCTCTGTTATTTCTTAGATCCACCATTTACGTGGACGGCCTTTTACTTTCTATCTACTGTATCGGAGTAGATTTGCTCTTTGAGGAGTACTGTCTGTTGGTAATCTGCGAATGCGGCCGAACCATTTAATTTGTTTTTTCTTGATGAAGTTCAGTACTGATGTTGTGCCAACATTTTTCCTGATGTATTCATTTCTAAACCTGTCTCTTCTTAATACTCCCAGCATTGTGCATAGACACTTCATCTTTGTCGTGACTAGTTTTCTTCTATTATTTGATGCCAGCGTCCAGGTTTGGCACTGGTATCAGAATGTTGGGAGAAAGATTGTGCTGAACAATTCTCTTTTAGTGTTCATGGTGACATGATTGCATTTTAAAATTCGTGCCATTTGTCCGATGATTTAATTTGCTTTATTGCACCTATACTAGATTTCGTTTGATATTCTTCAATTTGCTGCAAAAAACCCACTACGTATATAAAGGTATATATATATATATATTCATTCAGTCTAAATCTGATCAAAATCTGTTTGTATTTCACCCTATAATAAAAAATTTATTCTTATTATTAAAAATATTCATCTATTTTAAAAATAAAATGTGCCAACCACTTGTCATATTTTGATTTAGAATGTCTTCTTCTTTCTCTCGAATCGATGCCTACAGCGTCAGGTCAGAGAGATTCAAAACGGCTATATGCGTTTGATATCTTTCGTCGCCTCTACTCTGAAGTCCAATATTTGTGACGGCTTTTGTTTGTACCCATTGGATCGCAGCATTGCTTTTAGTACATGTCTAAGGTAATCTGCTTCTGACCGAACCATTTAATTTGTTGTTTTTATTTCATTCACTTAAACATAAATTTAAAAGTATCTCCATCCAATTAAAAACAATTGAAAAATCAGTACATCTCCCCATTCAGTTTAAAATTTAAAACATTTTAAAACATCAGTATATATTTTCATGGAGTTTTAAGCATAATAAAAGTAGACATCGTTTAGAGACATCTCGGTTCACACTAAAAATGAAACTAAATGGACTACGAAATCGAAATATTATACATGAAATCAATGCACTTCTATTTGACATCAGGTCGACTTAACAATAAATATGGTACTTAAATGTTGGTCAAAGTTCTATTCTTGACTCTCTGGTCGTTATAAAAATGTAGATTAGCTAGCTGGATGCCGGCTAATGGGATGTTTCCTGGATCTTGTGGGCTGAAATTAAGTTTAATGCATCCCATGAAAGTTGGTATTGAGCCAGAAAAATCGTTAAACTATCTGGTGAAATATTGGAAGCAGTATATGTCTAAAAGTAACTGCCAATTTTGGCTTGAAAACTCATTGACATGAATATTAAATAGTTATCTCATTGACTAACTATTGATCAAATGTCAACTATACATTTTACTGACATAATTATCAGTTATATAACTCGATAATATAATTACCAATTCAACATCTCACTAACTTAATTCTTTCTTATTTCTTTTGTCCTTTGCTTATTTTCCGCTAGGCGTAGCATGTTTGACTGATAATCGGTTTCCGAGATAGTGCATGCTTGATCGCTTGATATGCTGTAGTATTGTGGAGTTTTAAGATGTCTGTAACTCCATCAAACCATCTTTTTCTTGGTCTGCCCCTTCCTCTCGATGATTCCATTTTCAGTTTGTACGCTCTTGCAAATGGTGTATTCGGGCTCATTCTCATCAAGTGGACAATCCATTTGTCTCTGTTTTTCAACGACAGAAGAAAACTCTAGTCACGACGAAGATGAAGTGTCTACGCAGAATGTTGGGAGTAGCAAAAAGAGACCTGTATATAAATGAAGACATCAGGCAAATCTAATATCAGGTGTGGCTCCGGCTGTTCTAATTTCCTCATTTCGTATATGTCCTCTTCTTGTTTTTTTTTACCGCTTTCCTCAAGCATCTTATTTCCCAGGTTGTAATTTTCCTTTCTTGTTCTTTTGTCAGTGCCCATGTTTGCACTGGTAGAACAGTGTTGGTATGAAGATTGCACTTATAATCTTATTTTTAGTATCTACTGGAACTGCTGGGGGTTTCAAGATTGGGGTAAGTTGGTATATAATGTTTCTCACATAACTTAATTAATAATTCTTAATCTTATTAACACACTTACCAAGTACACAACTAATTGTCCTATATCTATAGCAGGCTGGACGTAGATTGACCGACAGGACAAATGACCGACAGTACATAAAAAAGGACAAAGTCGGATTGTGCACCAAAGAGCTCATTATTGATAAGATCTCGGTCAAAGAACCGAGACGTAATAGTGCGGACAATAGGAAGCAGACGACAAGGAGACAACGGAAAAAGATGGAGTACTGTACATCAGGTTCTAGTATTGGATCTACGAAAGGGCTCCACTAAGGTTCTGAGATCGTAACGAAAGGGCTCCCCTAAGGTTCTGAGATCGTAACGAAGGCGCTGCCTGAATTATAGATCTTATAACAGACAGCGTAGTAGTGATCAGGTAGGGAAGACACAGGTCAGTGATTGTAATTCACACAAGATCCTTGAAATGGAAAACATATTGTTTCTGTTGAATAAGGAAGGCTGACGTTTGACAGGCCTGGTATCCTTATGCTGTAGAGAAGATCTAATTCTGTGTCTAGCTGTTGATTACTACAAATACACTCACAGTGTTAAATTGATATGCCTTTGCATTGTGGAATTGCAGTGTTTCTTATGTATCAACGTTGCCTCCTATTACGACATATATGCCACACCCAGAGCAGACTTTAAGTAACAACATGATGGTAACACGTCAGTATTACCTTCACCCAAAACAGCCTACCACATATCTCAGCTTCCGGACGACTCCCAATCATCATTCGAATTATATATTTCCAGTACATATTTTCAAACAGATGAAACTGAGAATTTAAAACACTTAGACTTTGCAGATCATGCATGCGCCCACTGGCCCTCAAGTGACGAACCGCCCTGCATGACCATTGGCCCTCAAGTGACAAGCCTCCCTGCATGCACCACTGGCCCTCAAGTGACGAGCCCCCTGCATGCACCATCTGGAAGTCAGAAAAATGAAGAAACAGATCGATATGATTATGTACAATTTCCTGGGTCCTTTGTCAACCTTGGTGTCAAGTGCCTCCCCGCATGCACCTCACTTCCCATTTCTAGACCCTATTTTGCAGGAGGTAGGAAGGCAAATTCTTTTCCTCACATGAGGAGCGTCGAGTGTGGGATTGAACCCAAACCCTCTTGTGTCCGAGTCGATAGGAAAACGCTTAAAGATTACCATAACCCGATCCACGGAGTAATCAATACTATTGCAAAACAGATTGTACTAAAGATCAACACAAATAAACCAAAGTAATGGGGGCAAGTCGGAATTATTAGCGTAATGCATAAGCTTTTGACTGTCGACTCAAACACAAGAGGGGTGTGTGTTCAACCCAACAATATACATTCCAAGTGTGAAGAAAGGAATTGGCCCTCTACCTCCGGCATACTAAGGTATATAAATGAGAAGTCAAGTGTCTTACATACATCAACATAATCTATATATACGAAGAGTCCTTCGTATCAAGGGATTGAAACAAAGAAGAGAACAAATAGATCTATCCAGAAAGAACTTACAATCAAAAAAACAGGCTGATGCTACAAATAAGAAAGAGAAGATTGAGGTATTTAGGACATATAAAAAGACATGAAGGGCCGGAGAAGACCATCATGGAAGGAGGCATACCGGCAAAAGAGACGAAGAGGAAGAACACGGAGAAGATGGATTCAGGATGTAACTGATGGTTTGAACGTGACGGCTGCAGAGGCGGGATATATGACTTATTCTCAAGTAGTAGCATGTCACTTGTGGAACGTCGCATTCATTACAGCCGACTGGCTCTTTGTCTCTTGCAAGTTCTTCTGCCTCTTCCAGCGTCATGTTCAATGTTTCTTTGATGTCCTGCTGCCACCTTCGACTTAGTCGTCCCCTACATCGTTTTCCTATTAGAAATTCGGGGACTGTTGGGGTGGCAAAATTCTGCTCAGGGCAAGCTATTTGATGATGATGCTGATGGTGAATTCATACCCCAATGTCTGAAAAAGCTAAGAAAACTGTATTTATATAATGCGGAAAACCGAATACCAGAGTACAACTCATATGGAAGACATTAAGGTAGAGATAACAGATTCTAACTACTTGGACAGTACTGTTTCTGCATAGTGCAGAACACACACTAAGCAGAGCCGTGCCATGCTATGATACAGAGAGGGGGTCGCATCAGGCGACTCCTTAAGGGGGCGACATAAGCAGCGAAATCAAAAATCCCAATTAAAGGTTATTTTAAAGAAAAGACATTTAAGGGGCGGCATTTCGAAGACTGGTATCATACTGAGAAAATATACTGCACGGCGCTGACACTAAGCATACATTAGAAGGACAAATACAGTCTACACTAGGCTTTGAAACATCTTGAGATTCAACATTTTCGGCCCTAAGACAAAGCTTCAGAAATGCAAAACGTGTTAAGGCAGTCCTTCTTTATGGATACGAGACTTTGAAAACTTGGATAAAAAATAGATATGTTAAGAGGATTCGAGGGGAAACTTTTTAGAACAATAACAGGAAAATCTTGTCAACTGACAAGTTGTGGTATTCAGTGGCGGTTCATGATCTTTTTTGTTGGTGGGGCCAGAGACAAATTTTCGAGAAAATTATGGTTTTGGGTTAGGTTATGTTTTAATTTATAAAATAATAAATACACATTACACCCTTTTTTGGTGGGCTCGCCCCACTGACCCTTAATGACGAGCCACCACTGGTGGTATTTATTTTGACATCGTTACTTGATAAAGTTCAGTACTAATGTTGTAGTCACTTATTTTCCTGAAGTTTTAATTTCTAAACCGGTCTCTTCTTAATACTCCAATATAGATGGAGACTGTAGTCAAACTATGTAGAATGTCTTAATACTCCAATATAGATGGAGACTGTAGTCAAACTATGTAGAATGACTAATACTCAATATAGATGGGACTGTAGTCAAACATAAGTAGAATGCGAAACACTAATAACAAATACTTGTAGTTTTCAAATCAAAAATGACAATATACAGCAACGTTTCGACTAAAAGGCCTGTATCAAGCAAACGATACAACAAAAGTGACGAATGTCACAGAACACTACATATAGACTTTTATAATACCTTTGTTAAATCTTTGTCAAAGTCTATATGTAGTGTTCTGTGACATTCGTAATTTTGTTGATCGTTTACTGATAAAGGTCTTTTGGTCGAAACGTTGATGTGTATTGTCATTGTTTTTTTGTATTTTGTAACTACATACTTGTTATTACATGTTTCGCCATTCTTATACCCAGCATTCTGCGTAGGCACTTCATATCTGTCGTGACTATTTTCTTATTTCTATAGATGTCAACGTCCAGGTTTGGCACTGATATTAAGCATACTGTTGGGAGTAAGATTGTATTGAAAAATCATCTTTTAGTTTTCATTATTCATTATATGAAAGTAGATAAGTGAAGTGTTTTATATTTCCTGAAATTCTAGCTAGTGTGTTGCTGTTTTATAATTTTCTGTATTTAAAGATTGAAGGTATCACTGGGAATTTTCTGTATTTAAAGTTGGGGAAGGGATCTACTGGAAGAATTTTCTGTATTTAAAGATTGAAAGGCATCTACTGGAAGAATTTTCTGAATTTAAAGATTAGAAGGCATTCTGGAAGAATTTTCTGTATTTAAAGATTGAGAAGGCATCTACTGGAAGACAACAGTTACAGATATTTGAAAACGGTTTGTATTCAACTTTTGTTTCCGCAGTAGATTTTAATTTCAAGAAGATGTTTTTAATAAAAGATCCATTGGAATTTCTTAACTTTCAGGAAATGGGTCTCTGTGGCTAAGTGGTTAAGCCCTTTGCCTTGTCAGTCGAAGGTCGTGGGTTCGAGTCCGGACCGCGCTGTTCTGTTCACGAGAGCAGTTTTCCAGAGACCCTAGGATTGTTGGTGGAGCTACGGAGTTCGTACTTTGTGCAATACTCTCGGCAGATGGCGTTCCATTCTTGCTGAGAGGGACCGAGCCATATGGGGTAAAACCCGGTGCAATGAAGTCAATGCTTCGGTTTTAAAATCCTTTAAACTTTCATGAAAACTCTTAACTGGTTGTTTTCTTCTGTAACATGTTAGCGGTTTTGAATTTGTAGTAAAGTGAAATAAACTCGTATTTAAGATTTGAAAATATCTTTCCTAATTGAAGTGTCATATGCATAATATTTGCACTTTTTGGGTGAGTGATTGATTGACTTATTGAAACATCATCATTGCACTTCGGTGAGTAACCATGTGTGTTTCGATCTCTTTCGTACGCATGAAGATCTCAGCTGCAGTGCACGAACTCCGTAGCACCGGCGAGGGTCCCGGTGTAATTTTGAAGATGGTGAAGATATTTTGTAGGAATTTTAATCTTTTCTCATCAATTTTGAACGGGCAGCGGCTTTCCAGCCTTTTCTTCTCGATTTTGAACATCCAATGGTTCTTTTACGTGCTCAAGTTGAACACTGGACCTACATTTTATCGTCCGTCTCCGACAGAACTAGGAACTCGATCTCACCTGCATTGAGATCAGGAATCTCTGGGAAAATAAAAAGTTTTCTTTTGTGTGGTCCTGTCATACCATCGCATTAAGAGTATCCTTCACGCGCATCCATTGTTGAATGTCTAGAACATTTTGGTATTCTTCTAGTTGTTCTACATGTTCTCAGCATACAATAGCTCACGACATATATTAGGAAATACTGAGAACCCACGGATCTGCCCTCTTTGATATGACATCGTTTCACTAACCAATAATAAATTACCAATAACCATTTTGTCTGTCTTCGATGTATTGTTTCTTGGTGTCTTTGCTTTCCAATAAACATGGGGTCTTCAGGTAATACATTCGTTAACTTTCCAATAAACAAGGAGGCTTCAGAAAATACATTCGTTGTCTTGCCAGTATCAAAGAGGCTTCAGAAAATACATGTGTTATCTTTCCAATAAGCATGGGGGCTTCAGAAAACACAATCGTTATCTTTCCAATAAGCAAGGAGTCTTCAGAAAATACATATGTTATCTCCCCAATAAGCAAGGAGGCTTCAGAAAATACATATGTTATCTCCCCAATAAGCAAGAAGGCTTCAGAAAATACATTCGTTATCTTCCCCATAAGAAAGGAGGCTTCAGAAAATACATTCGTTATCTTCCCCATAAGAAAGGAGGCTTCAGAAAATACATTCGTTATCTTCCCCATAAGAAAGGAGGCTTCAGAAAATACATTCGTTATCTTCCCCATAAGAAAGGAGGCTTCAGAAAATACATTCGTTATCTTCCCCATAAGAAAGGAGGCTTCAGAAAATACATTCGTTATCTTCCCCATAAGAAAGAAGGCTTCAGAAAATACATTCGTTATCTTCCCCATAAGAAAGGAGGCTTCAGAAAATACATTCGTTATCTTCCCCATAAGAAAGAAGGCTTCAGAAAATACATTCGTTATCTTCCCCATAAGAAAGGAGGCTTCAGAAAATACATTCGTTATCTTCCCCATAAGAAAGAAGGCTTCAGAAAATACATTCGTTATCTTCCCCATAAGAAAGGAAGCTTCAGAAAATACATTCGTTATCTTCCCATAAGAAAGAAGCTTCAGAAAATACATTCGTTATCTTCCCCATAAGAAAGTAGGCTTCAGAAAATACATTCGTTATCTTCCCCATAAGAAAGGAAGCTTCAGAAAATACATTCGTTATCATCCCATAAGAAAGGAGGCTTCAGAACATACATTCGTTATCTTCCCCATAAGCAAGGAGGCTTCAGAAAATACATTGTTATCTTCCCATAAGCATGGGGGCTTCAGAAAATACATTCGTTATCTTCCCCATAAGCAAGGAGGCTTCAGAAAATACATTCGTTATCTTCCCCATAAGCATGGGGGCTTCAGAAAACACAATCGTTATCTTTCCAATAAGCAAGGAGTCTTCAGAAAATACATTGTTATCTCCCAATAAGCAAGGAGGCTTCAGAAAATACATATCGTTATCTCCCCAATAAGCAAGAAGGCTTCAGAAAATACATTCGTTATCTTCCCCATAAGAAAGGAGGCTTCAGAAAATACATTCGTTATCTTCCCATAAGAAGGAGCTTCAGAAAATACATTCGTTATCTTCCCCATAAGAAAGGAGGCTTCAGAAAATACATTCGTTATCTTCCCCATAAGAAAGGAGGCTTCAGAAAATACATTCGTTATCTTCCCCATAAGAAAGGAGGCTTCAGAAAATACATTCGTTATCTTCCCCATAAGAAAGAAGGCTTCAGAAAATACATTCGTTATCTTCCCATAAGAAAGGAAGCTTCAGAAAATACATTCGTTATCTTCCCCATAAGAAAGGAAGCTTCAGAAAATACATTCGTTATCTTCCCCATAAGAAAGGAAGCTTCAGAAAATACATTCGTTATCTTCCCCATAAGAAAGGAGGCTTCAGAAAATACATTCGTTATCTTCCCCATAAGAAAGGAGGCTTCAGAAAATACATTTGTTATCTTCCCCATAAGAAAGGAAGCTTCAGAAAATACATTCGTTATCTTCCCCATAAGAAAGGAGGCTTCAGAAAATACATTCGTTATCTTCCCCATAAGAAAGGAGGCTTCAGAAAATACATTCGTTATCTTCCAGATAAGAAAGGAAGCTTCAGAACATACATTCGTTATCTTCCCCATAAGAAAGGAAGCTTCAGAAAATACATTTGTTATCTTCCCCATAAGAAAGAAGGCTTCAGAAAATACATTCGTTATCTTCCCCATAAGAAAGGAGGCTTCAGAAAATACATTCGTTATCTTCCCCATAAGAAAGGAAGCTTCAGAAAATACATTCGTTATCTTCCCCATAAGAAAGGAGGCTTCAGAAAATACATTCGTTATCTTCCCATAAGAAGGAGCTTCAGAAAATCTGTATCTTCCCATAATAGAAGGAGCTTCGAAAATACATTCGTTATCTTCCCCTAAGAAAGGAGGCTTCAGAAAATACATTCGTTATCTTCCCCCATAAGAAGAAGGCTTCAGAAATACATTCGTTATCTTCCCCATAAGAAGGAAGCTTCAGAAAATACATTCGTTATCTTCCATAAGAAAGAAGACTTCAGAAAATACATTGTTATCTTCCCCATAGAAAGAAGGCTTCAGAACATAGCATTCGTTATCTTCCCATAAGAAAGGAAGCTTCAGAACATACATTCGTTATCTTCCCATAACGAAAGGAGCTTCAGAAATACATTCGTTATCTTCCCATAAGAAAGAAGCTTCAGAAAATACATTCGTTATCTTCCCCATAAGAAAGGAGGCTTCAGAAAATACATTCGTTATCTTCCCCATAAGAAAGGAGGCTTCAGAAAATACATTCGTTATCTTCCCCATAAGAAAGGAAGCTTCAGAAAATACATTCGTTATCTTCCCCATAAGAAAGGAGGCTTCAGAACATACATTCGTTATCTTCCCCATAAGAAAGGAAGCTTCAGAACATACATTCGTTATCTTCCCCATAAGAAAGGAAGCTTCAGAAAATACATTCGTTATCTTCCCATAAGAAAGGAAGCTTCAGAAAATACATTCGTTATCTTCCCCATAAGAAAGGAGGCTTCAGAAAATACATTCGTTATCTTCCCCATAAGAAAGGAGGCTTCAGAAAATACATTCGTTATCTTCCCCATAAGAAAGGAAGCTTCAGAAAATACATTCGTTATCTTCCCCATAAGAAAGGAAGCTTCAGAAAATACATTCGTTATCTTCCCCATAAGAAAGGAAGCTTCAGAAAATACATTCGTTATCTTCCAAAAATGTATTTCCCCAAATCTGTAACTCTATTCCATATATTAATTATGTTAATTCCTTGACTTTCATATCGTTCTGGACTTTTGCCCCCGTTCAGCTACTGGCTAACGACAGGCGGTCTGTGATCACTGATTGGCTGAAAAATAGATCTATATCGGGTGTTTGGGTTGAAGGTAGTCCGAGTTTTCCCTCCTCGCATTGCACCCTCTATCTCTGGCATTGAATCACAGATAATATTTGCAGATTGCAATGATGACGGCTCCCAGTTTGCAACTCTGTTTCCGGTCACGAGCTTCCATAGAAAAAATAACAATAAATAAAAGGTCATTTTGTGTTGAAAATGACATTGACTTGTTCTGGAATATTTGAAGAAACAAAATATATTTTATAATGCGGCAGAAGTGGAAGTGTAGTTTATTGACGGATTGAAGTGATTTTCTGTGTGTGTTGTTGTGTGTGGAACATATTATATTTTGGATATTTAGCTAACGAGAGGTGTCGTGAATATTCAAGGGACGTTTTGACGTCAGACTGATAACCAAACGTGAGTATGGAATGAATATAATACTGTATAAACTTGCAAGATATAAATTTGCATATAAGCAGTTATATAATACAATATAGTAAGCAATTTATATATATAGAGCACATGGTAACAACTGGTAAAATCGAGGGTAGGCGTGACAGAGAAAGACAATTTTGGATAGCATGACTTCGTGGCACGGAAGAGCGTCAACATCTGAGATGATAGCAAATACCAGAGACAGAGATTTGTGGTGATCCATGATCGCAGGCAAGGCACCTGATGATGATGTTGCTATATGTAGTCATTTATAGGCCTGATTGAGATTCTCAGAAAATATGAATCGATATAAGGGAAGACTACAGTAAAACTATGTAGCAATGTCGATATAAGGGAAGACTACAGTAAAACTATGTAGCAATGTCGATATAAGGGAAGACTGCAGTAAAACTATGTAGCAATGACGATATAAGGAAGACTACAGTAAAACTATGTAGCAATGACGATATAAGGGAAGACTGCAGTAAAACTATGTAGCAATGACGATATAAGGAAGACTACAGTAAAACTAAGTAGCAATGACGATATAAGGGAAGACTACAGTAAAACTATGTAGCAATGACGATATAAGGGAAGACTGCAGTAAAACTAAGTAGAATGACGTATAAAGAAGACTCAAGTACAAAACAATACAATGACGATATAAGGAAGACTGCAGTAAACATGTACAATGACGATATAAAGATCACAGTAAACCATGTAGCAATGACGATATAATGGAAGACTGCAGTAAAACTAAGAGCAATGATATTGAAGACTACAGAAACTATGTAGCAATGATGATTAAGGGAAGATAAGTAAACACTTGTAGCAATGACGATATAAGAAGACTACAGTAAAACTGTGTGCAATGATGTATAAGTAAGACTACAGTAAAACTAAGTAGCAAATGACAAGTATAGGAAGACTGCAGTAAAACTATGTAGCAATGACGATATAAGGAAGACTACAGTAAAACTATGTAGCAATGACGATATAAGGGACGACTACAGTAAAACTATGTAGCAATGACGATATAAGGGAAGACTACAGTAAAACTATGTAGCAATGACGATATAAGGGAAGACTGCAGTAAAACTAAGTAGCAATGACGATATAAGGGACGACTACAGTAAAACTATGTAGCAATGACGATATAAGTGAAGACTACAGTAAAACTATGTAGCAATGTCGATATAAGGGAAGACTGCAGTAAAACTAAGTAGCAATGACGATATAAGGGAAGACTACAGTAAAACTAAGTAGCAATGGCGATACAAGGAAAGACTACAGTAAAACTATGTAGCAATGGCGACACAAGGGAAGACTACAGTAAAACTAAGTAGAAATAAAGAAACGCGTAAAAACAAAGTACTGTAGTTTTACAAAATACAAAAAAATACACAGCAACGTTTCGATCAAAAAACTGTTATCAAGCAAAGGATACAAGAGAAGTCAAGAATTCCACTTCTCACACAGTAGAATCAGACAATAAGTTCGTAACGGCTCTAAAATGATTGAGTTACAGATTTTCATTTTAAGACCGTTAGTAACTTATTGTTTGATTCTACATGTTGTGTGCTGTGTTAGAAAGGAAATTCTTCACTTTTCTTCTATCCTTTGCTGAATAAAGACCTTTTGATCGAAACGGTGCTGTGTATTGTTATTATTTTGTATTTGCAAAAACTATAATCCTTTAGAAAATACAAACAGTTATGGATATCTCGGTTCACTATTAACGACAGATGGAAATGGGATGAAGTATAAGAAGAACAAACATGGGTCTTACACAAATTAAACAACTAACAACAATATGGAATGAAAGTGATAGGAATTCAAAGATCAGAATACTAAGAGCATGCATGTTCCCAGTGGCAACGTTTGTGTATGAAGTATGGGCAGTGAAGTAAGTGTACTTCCGAGTATAAGTGGTACACAAGAGTCCTCCGTATATCATGGACGGAGAAGAGAAGAAATGAATCTATCCAGAAATAACTCAAAATTAAAGAAAACTGGGTGATGCTGCATATAACATTGAAGTAATTTTGAAAAATTTGACACAGAAAGTAAATAAGTGTTGGAGAAGACCATTATGGAAGGAGGCATTTCCGGCAAAGATGAGAAGAGCAAGACCACGGAGAAGATGGATTCAGGGTGCAACTGATGATTTGGTGCCTGCAGAAGCGGGCCTCTGAATTAAGAGAATGAGAAATTCTGAAGGATTGTTATGGTGAACAAGTTCTGCCCAGGACAAGCTATTTAATGATGGCAAATATATATATATATATAAATGTATGTAAACTAGCTTGTCCATTGACAAAGCGGTGGAGAAAATCATTAATGCCTTTGAATGCAAATGTTACAGAAGAGTACTTAGAATATCATGGACAGAGAAAGAACAAATGCTTCTGTTCTGCAACAGCTTGATATTAAGGACAGTTGGATATTAAATAGTATAAAATCAAAGAAAATTAAATATTTCGGACACATCAAACGATATAAGTGCTAGAGAGATAATTTTGGAGGGAATGGTGCTTGAAAGAAGAAAATTGGAATAACTAGAAGACGACAGGTGCAAGATTCAAAGACGATCTGAGAATAAATGCTGATGAAATCGATCAACTCGCACAGAATGAAGAGTTTTTCAGCACTGCTGTCATGGGAGCCACGTTCTGGAAAGAACAAGCTACTAGATGATGATGATACAAGCTTTACTACCAAGCTTCGCATGGGATTTATGTGTGGATTTTTCTCCCTACAATAATGACTCCTATGTCAACCCAGCTACAATTGAATATTAGAGAAGCACTGGGCAGTAAATGGGGCCGAGGTTATGTTCATCACATCATCATCCATTGTCCAAAAACAAGTTATAGCCTAATACCGTATTCACATTTATAAATGTGTATGAAAACTTGTTTCTTCAAATTTTAAATTATAAATTGTTTATTCTGTTATATTTTATAGATAGAACAAGTTCTGTGAAATTTCTGCTTGCATAATAGAAAATAGCGAAAAAAATAGTTGTTTCGTTCACTTAAGCAGCAAAATGTTGATAGGCTTCAAAAAATTGTTCCCAGTTTAGAAGTGTTGAAACTATGTTTTTTCCAAGTTTACCGCTTTACGTGTTCGGTAACCTAGTAGAGTAATAAGCACAATACGCTTATACGATGTGATGTACAAACACTGTTCGATCGAACCTGACCTGATTATTCTGTGTCTAGCTATAACAAAGTGTCTGTGAAAGACACTCCTCAGTGAGCCATTTTATTTAGAATGATTGTGTTCGTAAGGACCCTCGTATTGTTAGGCTAGACTACGGGTGTCGTAGGAAATGAGGGTAAGTGGTTCGAATCCTGTGTTTGTCTATTTGTTTTTTCGGAAGCTTTTAATACCTGTACACTGTTTATTTGTTGATCATAGAGTGGATGAATAATTATGCTATGACATGTATACATTTTAAAGCAATTTAGGCAAATCATCATTGGGTCATCAAAGCACGCTAATCATCACGTTGGCTTACACATGTGTGCATAAATAAACTGTCCAAATTTTATTATTTGAGAGTTTATTGTTGTCACGTAATTTGTGTGACACACACACACAGACAATAAACTTTCAAATTAATATAAATATACATATATATATATATATATATATATATATATCGAGGTCTCTGTGGCTAAGTGGTTAACCCTCGTCTTACGATCTCCGAGGTAGTGGGTTTGAGTCCGAACCACGCGGCTCTGTTCAGGGTGCATTAGTTTTCAGAGACCTTAGAATTGTTGCCGGAGCTACAGAGTTCATGCTTTGTGCAATACTTTCTGCAGGTGGTGTGCCATTTCTGCGTATAGGAACCGAGCCATATTGAGTAAAACCCAGTGCAATGAAGTCAATCCTTCGGCTTTAAAACAATTATAAAGGGTGTTCAAGATAATTGCAGCCCCATTGACAATTCGAAAGTTGCCAGGTAAAAATTGAGTTGTGTTTATTTACTATTTAAACCGGTTCTGACTAGCTCGTCCTACGTCACATTTGTTCATCGCCCCTTCCCGCACTACAATTACACACCGTCACACAACCTTGACCTATACTACGTCATAACTGAACCTTCTCATTTCCATACATATATGCCAGATTAGCTCCATTCACGGGCCGCTTTTAAGTTGAACACCCTGTATAAATATATATATATTACTTGCGTTCTGTGGTGATGACAATGTGGAACTTGTGCTCTAAAGAGTTAAAACTATAGCTGTAAACAATGTTACAAGCGACTAGCAAGAAACCATATTCTTCAAGTAATTCATTCTACAGTTATTGCTTAGAATTCCATGTACATTATTGCTATCTCGTGCATTGATGTGTCAGCGCAAGCGATCAGCTCTAAACATTTCTGTAACAATGTTGCTGGTGACATCCCAGACACAGTGAAGCGACTCATTTTAAACTCACCAGCAGTAAAAATAATTGCGTGACAAAAAGCGAAATAAATGTGGAAAACTTGTAATGAAAAATGAAAAAATATATATATATTAATAATAATAATAATCCTCTCGTACCGTTATACGTTACATAGGGCCTGCAAGTAATTTCTCCATATCGCTCTATCCTGGGCAGCTCGCTCAATCTTATCCATGGAACTGAGACCGATATTTCCTGCCTCTCTCAGCAAAATTCGCTTCAGGGTCTCCTTAGGTTGTCCTCTCTTTCTTGAACCTTTGCATCCCACTTCAATGCCTGCTTTGATATTCTTTGATCATTTCTTCTCATTGTGTGTCCAACATATCTCCATCTTCTCTTTCTTATAACAGTTGTCACTAGTGGTTGACCAGACATTTCTCTGATTTCATTACTTCTCCTGAATTCGTTCCATTTTATACTCATTATTTTTCGCAATCTATTTTCAAATGCATTCAGTTTGTTTTCTATATCTTTAGTCATTTTCCAGCTCTCGCTGGCATATGTTAGGATTGATACAACATTTGAATTGAAAATTCGTAATTTAGTTTTAATACTATATAACTTGCAGTTCCATATTTTATTTAGACTTTTAAAAGCTGATGTTGCTTTGCCAATTTGTATCATAATTTCTTTTTAACATTTCCCGTGCAATCAAAATTGCTACCTAAATAGGTGAACTGCTCTGTTATTTTTATCATTTTAGATTCCAGTGTGATATCTGCATTACTTGCCATAGGTGTCTTCATTATATTTGTTTTTTCATAGCTTATCTGCAGTCCAACTTTTGATGCTATAGATGACAAGTTGTCTGTTTTTTGTGTGCATATCTTGGTTGTTTCTACTTAACAAGACAATATCATCTGCAAAATCCAAATCTTCTAGTTGACTTTATTCTACCCAATCGATGCCACTATATATATATATATATATATGTAAATATATGCATTTTAAATAATTGAGGAGCTTTTGAAACGAGCAGACTGTGCATCCTTGGAGACTATCATTAAGAGACGAAGATGGAGGTGGTTTGGACATGTATGTCGAATGCCAGTGGGGCATTGGCTATGACAGCTCTCAGATGGACAGCGAATGGGAAGAGAAGGCCTGGGCGTCCAAAACAAACATGGAGAAGAACTGTGGAGAGAGAGTTGATGGAGTGTGGCCTGACGTGGGAGACGGTTGGTAGAAAGATAGTAGAACGGCAAGAGTGGAAGTCTCTTGTGAAAGCCGTATATGTCAATTGAGACATGAAGAGGAGATAGATACATTTTAAAATATATATTTATATATATATATATATATATATACACACACACTGAAACATATACATACATATACACACACATACATAAATATTTATTTTCATAAAATATTTGACAAATGATGAAATGTTTTGGTTGATCAAGCTTTTAAAGAGAAGTTGATTACAAAAAACTGAATAATAAATATTCTAAGATGACAAGAAAAAGAAGTAGTTTTAAAGATAACACCAAACTTAATCGAAGCTTCGAAGAAAATGCATTTATTGAGCAAAAGATGTAAGATAAAAATGGATAAACTTTGAGTGACATTTAGGATAAAACAAAATAGCAGTGGAAGGAAAAGAAAATGAATGCTGAAATATCTGATAATAACGAACTGTCAGTTCTAATCAGAAGTTTTTGCATTACATTTTTTCAATGAATTTAAAATCGTATTAAAACTTTTTTTTATCCCTTTTCTTCTTTCGTTAAACTCAGAAATCATCTTGAAAATATTCAAAGAAAGCCGTAGTAAGACTCAGGTTAATGTGATCTTCAAAGAACCTGTCATCGATATAAAGAGAAAACTGCAGTAAAACTATCAGTGGCGGCTCGTGATCATGTTTGTTGGTGGGGCCAGATAAAAATGTTTCCCAAAAGTCATGGATTTGTGTTCTTATATTTTAATTTATAAAATAATAAATACACGTTATACATTATTTTAGGAAGAGTTGAAATGTGCCATTAAAAAATTGAGAAACAACAAAGCGGTTGGTGATGATAACATCTCTGGAGAAATGCTCAAAGCAGCAGATGATAACAACTTACAACATATACTCCAACTTATAAATGAAATCTGGCAAAATGAATCCCCACCACAACAGTGGAAAGATGGTATTATTTTCAAATTACCTAAAAAGGAGATTTGTCTGATTGTAATGACTGGCTGGGATCACCCTACTGTCAGTGCCAGGAAAACTTTTTGTAGCATGTTACTCGAGAGACTGAAAAGTCTATAGATGAAAGGCTAAGAGAAGAACAAGCAGGGTTTAGACCAAAACGAGCATGCATAGATCACATTTTCACACTAAGAGTAATCATTGAAGAGTTCGTAGAATTTCAATCGAATTTAATCATCAACTTTGTTGATTTTCAGAAAGCGTTTGACAGTATTCACCGTCCTACGCTTTGGAAACTACTCAAAAACTATGGTTTCCTGCTAAATTCATCAACATCATAAAATCCTTCTACAGTGAATCGCGCTGCAGTGTAAGAACAGATTTCGGTAACTCTGACTGGTTCCCAGTGGAAACAGGAGTGAAACAAGGCTGCGTCTTATCGCCAATGCTCTTTGGAATAGCAATTGACTGGGTCATGCGAAAATGCACCAATAACGCAAATATGGGCATCAAGTGGGTTGATAAAATTTTAGAAGACCTTGATTTTGCCGACGATATAGCCCTTTGAGTTCATCACATCAAGATATTCAAATGAAAACAAACCTTCTCCAAAATATCTCAGGACAAATTGGTGTCCAAATAAACACCACAAAAACAAAAATTGTTGACCTTACCAGCAGTCCAGAAAATATTCAACTAAAAACTACACTCTTGAAAAAGTCAAAAGTTTTACATACCTAGGGAGTATGATGTCATCTACGGGGATACAGCGCCAGAAATTCCACACAGAATCGCATTGGCATCAAGTGCTTTTAACAAATTGTCAAATATATGGAAGTCCAATTCACTCAGCAAGCACTTAAAATTAAAGATCTTTAACTCTTGTGTGATTCCAGTATTAACTTATGGATGCGAGAGTTGGAAAGCAACAAAAGCTCTAGAAAGAAAATTAGATAACTTTGAGAATAAATGTCTTAGAAGAATACTGAACCTCAAATGGTCAGATTTCAGACCCAATACACAAATAAGACAAGAGACCAAGAAAGAAAATGTATCAAATTTTATAAGAAAGCGCCGCTGGAACTACATCGGCCACACACTTAGAATGGATGAGAGAAGACTCCTTACCAATCCCTCATATGGACACCAGAGGGAAAAAGAAAACGAGGAAGACCAAGAGAGACTCTGCGTAGAACCATCACCAGAGAAGGCTCAACGATGGGCCTAGTAAACATTAAAGACTTAAAGCAAATAGCAACGAACCGCGAGACATGGAGAGCTATGACCTCTGCCCTATGCGCCGCCCACAGGCCCAAGAGGAAAGACTAACTAATACATTATTTTGTGTGTGGCCCCACTGGCCCTTAATGACGAGTCGCCACTGAAAACTATGTAGGAAAGACAAAACACGAAAAGAATCAAAGTAATGCAGTTTTACAAAGTACAAAATTCCTTTATTTAAAAAAATATGGGAACATTTCTAACAGCAGATGGAAGATGTAAAACAGAGATTAGGAGTAGACTAGCTAAAGTGAAAACAGCTTTTATAAAAATTAAAAACACACTATTCGTGAATTCACTACGAATGACACTACGGAAACGAGTACTCCAGTGTTATATTGAATCAATACTTCTTTATGGCAGTGAATCATGGGCAATGAAAAAGCAATCAATAAGATCAAAGGCACAGAGATGTGGTTTTCACAGAGGAATACTGAAAATGACATGGACAGCTAAGAAAACAAATGATGGGGTTTTAAAACAGGCCTGCACACAAAGAAACCTTATCAAATGAATAAGAATCAGACAATCAATGTTCTTCGTGCATATAATGTTCTTCGTGCATATAATGTTCTTCGTGCATATAATGTTCTTCGTGCATATAATGTTCTTCGTGCATATAATGTTCTTCGTGCATATAATGTTCTTCGTGCATATAATGTTCTTCGTGCATATAATGTTCTTCGTGCATATAATGCTAAGATGAGGTTTAGAACATTTGATGACAGCGGGCAAAATTCAGGGAACGAGAGATCGTGGAAGACAGTGGGAGATGTTGGATGGTCTAATACCGTGGTTCAACAAAAGATCGATTAACTGCACCACGGAGAGAGAGAGAGGTAGATAGATAGATAGATAGAGAGAGAGAGAGATAGAGATGAGAGAGAAGAGATAGAGAGAGAGAGATAGAGAGGTAGAGAGAGAGAGAGCTGTGGAAAGACATAATTACCTGCACTGTTAGATATTGCATTTAATTGAGTGACAAAAACAAAATACAACGACGTTTCAACCAAAATGTCTATATATTCTTAGCTTGATAAAGGTCTTTATTTCGTTAGCTAGATAAAGGTCTTATATTCTTAGCTAGATAAAGGTCTTTATTTCGTTAGCTAGATAAAGGTCTTTATTTCGTTAGCTAGATAAAGGTCTTTATATTCTTAGCTTGATAAAGGTCTTAATATCCTTAGCTTGATAAAGATCTTTATTTCCTTAGCTAGATAAAGATCTTAATATCCTTTGCTTGATAAAGATCTTAATATCCTTAGCTAGATAAAGGTCTTTTTGTCGAAACGTCGCTGTGTTTTTTTATTGTACTATGTAAAGCTAAAGAACTTGTCATGTAATGGTAACGATGAGGGTTATGTCTTTATTCTCTGCTCGTCAAAGACATGACATCTTTATCAGGGGTGTTCAAACGTTATTTTGCTAGTTCTACAGTCATACATATTAGACGTTCATATCTTACATTGTTGAAAGTATATCTTGTTGAGTGAGCCTCAAGAAGACAACCTGGTCAGCTTTGACGAAGCAAATAAAACATGATCAGAGGTTACATACAATAAAACAATGTGGGAGAAAGAACACACAAAACAACAGCCTCTCTCTAGCGACCACACTTAGACTGATGTACCTGATTTTCCAATAAATCTCATTCATGTGGAAATCTGATTCATGCAGCATTAGCATGAGAGGGTCTCGTCACATCTTTAGCGTCATTTGAGGTTCTGGTTCTTATCCTTCGGCGATGTGTCCGGTTTTAGCCAGCGTTTACTGGATTCGCTCTCCGTCAGCCTTGGGCTGTCCACAGCCGACCTGCAAGGCAGCAGGTTGCTATTTTCTTTAGGGTAGCTACCCTCAGACAACCTTCCCTCCCGGGATGTTGAGCGTCATCTGCCAAGGTTACCAGTCTTTTTTGTGTGGACTACTTGGTTTGCCTGCCGTTCTTTTTTTGCACGGTTTTTTTTGCACGGCTAGCCTTTGATTGTCCCCAATCAAACTACAAAGCAGTGGTAGTTCTATGCGATGAGAAACGTGATTATTGTTCTCTGGATGGAGAACCCAGCTTCGAAACCGCACTGGATTCAAGCCTCTGCTGGGTTTTCCAGTTTTTCTGCACACTTAGGTGGTAAACAGCAATCATATTTGGATTCTCCTAAAAGATTTTTTATTTTGTTTCAAGTTATTTTGGCAGAGATGCTGTTATAAAACAAAGAAAATGCTCGATCGACATTAAGTTAAAAAGATGTGCCTCGGTTTAATGGAGCCTACATAATAAACAAATAAACAAAACAACCAAAACACGGCATGGATGATGGACATTACCAATTGTCCAGAATTGGCCATACTGCCATGCATGCATTATGTGACAACAGCTGGTTAAAAAGTTAATTGCATATCGTTTTGCAGGATTTTGCGAATCAACCCCAGCTTTTTAACGTTGTTTGTGATTTTTCTTGGCATTACGTTCAGTAGTTTGCTTTTTGAACGGGTGGTGTCATCGTCCTTTTGTAATAATCTACATGAAACAATTCGCAATCAAACTGTCCGCAGCGTCATTCGAACTCAGAACGTCGGGGTTAATAGACCAAGTCACTATCCCCTAAGCCACAGACGCCACCCCGGCTATTACCCCGAAATTATATTTGACGGTTACAGTGATTTTAGATGTTGAAGACTATATTTTGTAAATTACCAATTTGTATTCACAAACAGACTTTATTGTTAAGAATATATCGAATTTATGAAGCATTGTCCTGTCCAATACTATCATCACAGCCTCCAAGTACAGATGAAGATTAACAAAGGCTTTCTACTCGCAAACTAACGATCTTATGTTCAGAAAATATCTTTGTTATCCATGATTTCACCCTTCTCTCTGTCTAGTCTGTGACACCCCTGGCGATTAGGACAACAACATATGCACGCCATTTGTCTCTGTTCTTTGACCGTCTACATTATTGAGTTCCAGCTGTGATTCATTTCTTTTAGTTCCGGTACTACTGTTCTTCTCCAGGTTGTTTTGTGTGTTCTACGTTTCAATTTACGTGTTATTTTTTGTGCCAGAGCATGCATGTGTAAAGGAATATGAACGCTCCCAAAAGGTTTGCAGGTATGGCTGCTGTACAAAGCGGCAAGCAATGGACAAGGGTTATTTTATAAATTCCTAGGGAAAAGAGGTCGTGTACATGATTCAAGTAATAATGGTGAATCTACAACACTAACCAGACTGCAAGAATTCCTGGTCAAGTGTCGTGTAGCTAGACAAGAACACTATGCTGGTAACCAAAATAAGAATAGTAAATCAACAAAGAACCGGGGTCGTTAGTCACCACACGCTGAGAGACATACTGAGGGGAGATCGGAGCAATTATGGAATAAGTGGTTCCATGTGTAGTGACGATGATCCGACGACTAAACTAAACAGTGGCGGCACGTTACCATTTTTGCTGGTGGGGCCAGACAAATATTTTAGGAAAAATCATGGATTTGGATTGGTTTTTTAAATTTAAAAATAATAAATACACGTTACACATTATTTTTGGTGGGGCCCGGTCCCACTGGCCCTTAATGACGAGCCGCCTCTGAAACTAAACAAAATTTACACTCTGGTATTCATCTTAGTGCATATTTTGTAACATAATTAGCCTCTAAATGCGTATCACATGTCGATCTATCTCAGTCTCTTTTCGATGATGCTGCTCATTATATATTTCTTACACAGTGTAAGCCGTTTATTGTTACAGAAAGTTCTTGTATAGAATATGGCTGATATCTTTCGCAGACAATTTGTTCAGAAAATAGAAAGGTCGGAGATATCCTGTTCTGCCATTCTCCAGAATTATTTCGGTATAGTAACGTTGATAGCACACAGCTGCTGTATATATTAATCTTGGCTCTAATTCTGTATTTTTCTGATATTCCTCTTTTTCTTCGAACTCTCCATAACGACCTTTGTGATTTGTATGTGATCTGAGCCTAAGAGCAACTGTACGTTGTGCCGGTTATGTCCCTACAAGTAGACCAGCACATCCGATTTCTGCGACGCTTTTTATTTACTAGGATAGCTTCCCTAGGTCTCTACCTAAGACGTTTCTTACAACATGCCTTGTAGGTCACAGTGGTACTATTCTTGCTTTCCTTTGGGCCCCGGCAACACACGAGCTTTATTTGATGATTTTTAAAAGTCGGAATAGTCATAAATGCACTTCATGTGTTAATCAGTGTGATTTTATCATCAGATCGAACTACTCGATTGTAGATTTTTGTACAGCTAAAAGCGGTCCAAAACACCCATAATTGTAATAAATGTTCTATACAATTAAAACAAAATAACCTGAGTAAAGAAGAACTAAAGAGAAACAGTTGAAAAACAGCTTAAAATGCTAACAGTTTGTATTTGTTTTTCCATGTAAAAGTAATTCACTATCTATTGTTAGTTGAGACAACAATGTAGGTAGTGCAATTATTCTGTACGTGTTTAGTACCAGGGTCAATATTCACACTGTGAATGAACACGTATAGATGACGATTATAGAGATATAGAGATGGGTGTCAATATTGGTGTAGCCCTAAGAGAACGACATACCAAATATGCAAAGAGATTGATTAATCAATATCGAACGAACGTGTTGGTCCAACGGACGCTGCTGGATTTGTTGAGGCGGAGATAGGAGCCCCTATGGACATGTGCGGAATGTTATAATGATTATCCTCATATAACTGATAACTGATATAGATTACGAACAAACAGTGCGCCTCAAAAGCTATGCTATTGAACAGTGGATGCGCTCAAACTATGCTATGTAACAGTGGATACAGTGCGCCTCAAAGAGCTATGCTACTTCGTAACAGTGGATACAGTGCGAAGATATTCCACGCAAAAACTAGAGCCTTGAAATAACAGAGGTGGGGGTGGGAAACAACACTATTTATGAAACACACACAAAATCCTGTTCTAGAAATCTGTTCTCATCCTGAGGCTGTGAGGCAAAACATGATTGATATAAAAAATATAACGAAGAATGTCGCGAGTCAAAGATAAATACTCGTACTAGCCCTACCATTGTATTTACTGATTTACTTCATGGTATGAAAACGGGTTCGTTACTTCCTTTTTTTTACATGGGTCTCTGTGGCGTAGAGGCTAGGTGTTCGCCTCCCGTACCAGATATACCAGGTTCACTCTCTCGTAGAGCCATCAGGATATTTTCCAGAGATCTCTGATCTTAGTGTGGGTGAGATCGAGTTCCAAGTTCTTTCGGAAACGGACGATAAAACGTAGGTCAGGTGAGCATGTAAATGAACCGTTGGCAGTTCAAAATCGAGAAGAGCAGACAAATTCATGTTTAAAAAATGTTTACTTAAATTTCCTGCAACATATTTTCACCATCTTCTTAATTGCACCGAAAACCATAAGCCGATGCTAGGGATTTCATTCAATGATGCTGTGATTTTCATGTGTAAGAAAGAGATTATAGTCGATGCTAGGGATTTCATTCAATGATGCTGTGATCTTCATGTGTAAGAAAGAGATCATAGCCGATGCTAGGGATTTCATTCAATGATGCTGTGATCTTCATGTGTAAGAAAGAGATCACAGCCGATGCTAGGGATTTCATTCAATGATGCTGTGATCTTCATGTGTAAGAAAGAGATCACAGCCGATGCTAGAGATTTCATTCAATGATGCTGTGATCTTCATGTGTAAGAAAGAGATCACAGCCGATGCTAGAGATTTCATTCAATGATGCTGTGATCTTCATGTGTAAGAAAGAGATCACAGCCGATGCTAGGGATTTCATTCAATGATGCTGTGATCTTCATGTGTAAGAAAGAGATCATAGCCGATGCTAGGGATTTCATTCAATGATGCTGTGATCTTCATGTGTAAGAAAGAGATTATAGCCGATGCTAGGGATTTCATTCAATGATGCTGTGATCTTCATGTGTAAGAAAGAGATCACAGCCGATGCTAGGGATTTCATTCAATGATGCTGTGATCTTCATGTCTAAGAAAGAGATCACAGCCGATGCTAGAGATTTCATTCAATGATGCTGTGATCTTCATGTGTAAGAAAGAGATCACAGCCGATGCTAGGGATTTCATTCAATGATGCTGTGATCTTCATGTGTAAGAAAGAGATCATAGCCGATGCTAGGGATTTCATTCAATGATGCTGTGATCTTCATGTGTAAGAAAGAGATCATAGCCGATGCTAGGGATTTCATTCAATGATGCTGTGATCTTCATGTGTAAGAAAGAGATCATAGCTGATGCTAGGGATTTCATTCAATGATGCTACGATCTTCATGTGTAAGAAAGAGATCACAGCCGATGCTAGGGATTTCATTCAATGATGCTGTGATCTTCATGTGTAAGAAAGAGATCATAGCTGATGCTAGGGATTTCATTCAATGATGCTACGATCTTCATGTGTAAGAAAGAGATCATAGTCGATGCTAGGGATTTCATTCAATGATGCTGTGATCTTCATGTCTAAGAAAGAGATCATAGTCGATGCTAGGGATTTCATTCAATGATGCTGTGATCTTCATGTGTAAGAAAGAGATCGGAGCACACATATTTACTAACCGAAGTGCAATGATGATGATCCTATCAATCAATCAATCAATCAATCAATAACTCTAACAATACGACAAACTCCTTGAGAAACGACTGTATCAATTTTCAAACAAGACAACTCACGAACCAAAATATTAAATAGACTACAAATTATTCACAAGATCAATTTGTTTCTTGTTGTATTTAATTCTTTATATGGTACAGAATGAGATGGTATGATAAGATAACGAACGAGGAAGTCAAAGAAAGAACTAAGTAGATGCCAGTGGAGAAAAGAGTGAAGGAAGAGACGCTGGCGATGGATAGGACACACATTGGGAAGACCGACCAGAAGCATTGCAAAACAGACACTGTTTTGGAACCAACAGGGGAAGAGGAAGAGGGGAAAGCCTAGACTTACCTGTAGAAGAGAGCTGGAGACAGATATGAAAAGGATAAGTAAAAATGGAAAAGAATTGAAGGGACAGCAGGATATAGGAAGAGCTGGAAGAAGTTTGTTGAAGACCTGTGCTTGGTTGGGAGCTGAAAGGTGAAGAAGATGATACAGCAGATACATTTCTAATGTTTACGGGTTTAAAGGGTTTTTAATCCGAAGAATTGACTTCATTGCCGTTTTACCCATATGGCCGGTCTTCCGCAAATGGCACGCCACCGCCGTTTCTATATGGCTCGGTCCTCTCCGCAGAAATGGCACGCCACCTGCCGAGAGTATTGCCCAAAGCGCGAACTCCGTGGCTCCAGCAACAATCCTAGAGGTGTCTGGAAAAACTGCAATCATTAACAGAACGGCGCGGTCCGGTTTCGAACCCACGACCTTCGACTCACAAGGCAAAGAGGTTAACCACTTAGCCACAGAGACCCCCGAATCTATAGTGTTTTTCCATTATAAATTATATTTTAAAAAGTTGTCTTTGTGTGAGTATAATATGAATTCATATACCTCATGGTATAAAAACGGGTTCTTTAATTTCTTTCTTTCAACAAATTCTCTTACTTTGCCCGTACAAATATTTATACAAAATGTACACAAATTGCTGACCACAGATTCATCCATTATACTGCGTATACAGATTCGAAACATGGCTAGAAAACATAGAAAACGGAAGTCCTTCTCTGACAGCCTAATTCAATAGTATTCCCGTTTATGTTCTCATAATCGATTGTTGTTTTTTTTCTCGAGTGTGTTCCTGGTGTGTAAATGCAGAATCGAATCTGAACGAAGTGAGAGAAAGACAAGAGAATGAGGGATGGGTTTCACATACTGTGGAAGTATAGAAAATAAATGTGGTTCTGTGGGGCTAAGTGGATACGCCCTTACATTGTGTTCCGAAGCTCGTGAGTTAGAATTCGGACAGCTAGTTATGTTAGCATTTTTTCCAGAGACCCTTGGATTGTTATCAGAGTTACGAGTTCGTTCTTTGTGCAATACTCTCGGCATATGGCGTGCACTTTCTGCTGAGAGGGACCGGGCCATATGGGGTAACTCTCAGTGCAATGAAGTCAATCTTTCGTTTTACACTCTTTAGGTTTTAGGAAATAAATATCAAATAATATATTGGGCAACAATTAGACGTGGAAGAGACTATTTTTCTTCTATTTTTTTATGTCGTCACACTGCAGTGGCGTCACACTGCAGTGGTCACCGTGGCGTCACACTGCAGTGGCGGCACGTGCTCATTTCTGTTGGTGGGGACCAGACATAAAGTTTTGGAAAAATTATAGTTTTAGGTTAGGTTATATTTTAATTTATAAAATAATAAATATACGTTACATATAATTGTTGGTGGGGCCTGGCCCTACTGGCCCTTAATGACGAGTCGCCACTCTCACACTGCTACCGGGCTGTTTCCCAGTGTCGTGGTTTTCTGTTTTTGACTTTCGCTGTTCTGGTGGCTTGGGTGATTGTTATTTTAGCTATATGACAGGATTCTGCTAAGCCATCTATCCATCTTTTTCGTGGTCTTCCTCTCGCCTTTTTCCTGATGTTATGTTGTAGAAGACTGTATACTGTGGAGTTTAGATGCTTTCTTATGGAAGTGGCAAAAACACTTCATTATTTGTTGCTCAATGTAATTCAAGCAATGTTATGAGGCAACTTTCTTTCTTATGCTGATGTTGGTGACTCTGTCTTTTCTGGTGTTGTTGGTAACTTTTCGCAGGCACCGCATTTCACATGTATGCACCGCATTTCACATGTAGGCACCGCATTTCACATTCAGTTATTTTGCGACTTTGGAAGAGATACATACAAGAAATGAGGAAGGTGACATGGCTACGCAGATGATATAGCAATAGAAGAGACGTGAATTGTTTATTTGTTGATGTAACGTCAACATAATGTTAGTACATAGTCTTATAGTTGTTTGTTGACACAGAGAGCTAGATCGAATAACACATGAATGTTACGAGCACATACACACACACACATATACATCTTTTTCTTCTCTTCCACCATTAACTTCTTTATAGAAGTGTTGGAGGCGGGGGGAGTAGTGATCTTGTGTGTGATTTTTTAAGGCACTTTGTAAGCTGATATTCATTTTTGTAAGGCTGTTCTTGATGCCGACACTTCATCGTTTGCGTGGTCTTCCTCTTGCTTTGCACTCATACTTTTTCTGTGTGGCTCTCTGTGGTAGGTGATACCAGGGCTTTTTTTGTGTTCAAACCATTTAATCTGTTGTTCTTTTATGAATTGCATGACTGGTTTCACCTACAATCTTCTTCTGATTTCGTCATTTCTAATTTTGTCTCTTATTGTCACACATGCAGTTAAATATATACATACCAACATATATTTATATATATATACATATCAATCAATCAAGTGACATGTTTTTGCTTTCCGAGCCTCTCTCCAAAGGCAGTGGGTGAAGCAATTACAAATAGTACATACTGGGTAAATAACACAGTATAACCATAGGTGTTAGTGACGTATTACACATTTCTATTGATAGAATCTTTCATTTATTGATATATCGTTATATATTATATGATGCAGATGTACACATACACATGCACACACATATACACACATACATTTATATATGTATATATATCTCGGTTTTTTGCAAAAATATCTTCCGATATGAGCTGTCTGAAGTAAAACTATGTAGCAAAGACGAAACAATTAACTATCGATATAAGTGAAAGCTTTTTTTAGTATATGTACTGCGTTAGCATTGCCCTGCGCTCTGATGACATGCAAATTTGTGAAGCGTCCCATATTTTTTAATGGCGATGGGTCGGGCATACCCTGCGGAAGACACAGTCAAGTGTTACTAGACAAGCACTTGAGTGGAACTCACAAAGAAAACGAAAAGAGGAAGCCCTAAATAGACCTGGAGACGAAGTTTTCTTGAAGAACTGAAGAATGATCGACTATCCTGGGAGATCATAAAGAAAACAGCAAGAGACCGAGAAAAGTGGCGAATAATTGTTGAGGCCCTATGCTCCACGAGGAGCGGAAAGGAATAAGAAAGTGAGTAAGTATAGTGACGACTGCAAAAACTATGTAGCAGTGGGTATTTTGTTTTCAGCTTGTACACATTAAACCTTAGATCTCGAGCCTCACTCCACATGTCAGTTTCAGCTAACATTAAGCCTTTAGATCTCGAGCCTCACTCCACAAGTCAGTTTCAGCTTGTACACATTAAGTCTTTAGATCTCCCGAGTTTCACTCCACATGTCAGTTTCAGCTTGTACACATTAAGCATTTAGATCTCCCGAGCCTCACTCCACAAGTCAGTTTCAGCTTGTACACATTAAACCTTTAGATCTCCCGAGCCTCCTCACAAGTCAGTTTCAGCTTGTATACATTAAGCCTTTAGATCTCTGATCCTCCCCCACAAGTCAGTGTGGATTTTTTATCAGGGTTTATGCCCCTAGCCATTAGCTCCTCAAGCCTCACTCAAGAAGTGGGATTTTCTTTCAGGGTTTCAGCCCATTAGCCATTAGCTATCCGAGCATCCTCTACATGGCTGTGGGTATTTTTTAATATCAGGGGTTCACGTCCTAACTTAGCTCTCTTCACCTTCAGTTCACAAGGAAGTGTGGAGTTTCTATCAACGTTTAGGTCCATAGTCTTTAGCTCTCCAGGCTTCACTCGACAAGTCCAATTGTTTAACAGTTGCAGATGGTAGCATCTACTAGCATACGGTAGCAGATGAACCTTTTGATCTGATATTAGTTTATTTAGTCGTCAGATCATCATCCTCACTGCATGTTGAACCAATACGTCAATAAGTGCTCCGATGTCCTCCCTTTACTGTCTCTCAGCGTGTGGCGACTAACTACACCTGTTCTTTGTTGGTGGACTATTCTTCTTTGGCTACCAGCAAAGCGTTCCTGTCCAGCTACACTACATTTGACTTGGCACTGATCTGACATACCAACAACCGATCTCTTATTAATCTTCGAATGCTCCATATCGATCACTTGTTAACCACTCTGTGTGATGTATATCTGATCTGAGCCTAATAGCGAGTATTCATTGTGTCTGTTATGCGCCTACAAGAAGTTCAGCACATTCGATTTCTGCGACCCGTTTTATTTACTAGGTAGCTTCCTAGGCTCCTACCTCAGTCACCTCTTACGACATGCCTTGTAGGCAGCATTGGTACTATTATTTGCTTCCGTTGCGGGTTCCGGTAACACACGGGAGAATCAAAAATGTAATGTGTTAAATACAACATACTACAAACTATCACATACAGATTTCCGATCCAGAAGCACTTGAGCTTTTCAGCTCTTCGGCTCGGTGCCATGGACATCGTAACCCTTCGGTTCGGTGCCACGAACACCGTAAATCTGGGGAATCTGTGGCTTTTTCTGCCATCCCGCGGAATTGAACCCGCACACACAGAGGGATAGTCACCGTAGTCCAACGCGCTACGAACACGCTGGGCAGACGGGCATCACATACAGATACAAACACAGGCACACACTTAGTTCAGATGACAAATAGAATTCGCTCATCAGAGAGACATGATCGGGTAGGTTATCTGCATTCTTGTATTATTTTACTCAAGTAGGAACCGTCACGATGTGGAGTGCCAGGTAACAAGAAGGCAGACAAACGTACTAAAAAGGGAGCAGAATGGGAATAAATAGATAACGAAATCACATACTGTGAAAAAAAGCTATCGTGGACATTAGAAAAGAACATAAACTATCCAACGATGACTACCACACACTTGACAGACAAGGACAGACTATCATCTTCCGTCTCAGAATAGGACATAACAGACTGATCAAACACCTACACAGGCTACAATTGTTCCCATCCCCTCTGTGTCACTATAGTACCGCTGATCAAATCACAGAACATGTCCTGCAAGACTGTCCCCTGTACGTCCTTCCTAGAAAGGAATGCTGGCCCTACAACACAAAACTACATTCAAAACTACATGACACCAGAGATGAGCTCCAGACAACAGTCGACTTCATCATAAGAACGCGTCTAACGGTACAATCATTAAAATAGCTTTCACAAAGAAGAAAAGGTAATACTTTCATGAGAATCATGACAAGGCAATGTTGATTGACACAAATTGAACTAAGTGTCATTCTCTCCTCTTATTCAGATATGCATTGCGTGTATTGCTTTTGATTAATTTGAATCCTGCTGCTGGGGAAGATTATCTCCTTTTGAGTGCCAGAACTTTCTCGTAAAGAAGTCACGCAAAGTAAAGACTGGTATCGGTTTACACTTGCAGTTTCCATTAAGCCGAGAAGAGAGTTTGAATGATATAAAGAAATAAACTGTTGCATGTCGTATATGATAACTTTTGTAGTTTTAAAACAACGAATACAATCCTGAAATCTGATACTTAAGAGACAATTGTTATCAGTTTTTCAAAGAGATATTTAAATGGTGTACTAAGCACGTTTTACGAGCCCTAAGATAAATTTGTAAAAATTTGTTTATAATGTATGAGCACATTCATATGTCAGTTCTTACAAATAAAAGGGACAACTTATGTAGATATTTAATTACGATGTACCTGGAACACGACCGCCTCGGCACAGCTCATGTAGTTTTAGTTGATGCTATTAGCTGGCAGTGTGAGCTTAAAAAACGAGCTGCACGAAAAGACAGAACACACAACCCGCACTAATCTAACCTTGATCATGTTTGTCCCACCTGTGGTAGGGGATTGTGTTCTAGGATTGGACTCTACAGTCACCTCCGCACACACTAGAAGGTGTAGCAGCTACGTCTGAGACTGATGCCATCATCGCTTGCGATGGACGGCTATTATTATTAGTCATTTGAACATGACAGCTGCGGAGGCGGGACATCTGACCTATGAGAGAGAGAAATTCCGAAGGATTGTTGGATTGGCAAACTTCTGCTCAGGACAAGCTATTTGATGATGATGACGGACTTAGCAGCTTAAGCTTTCTGTACGCACCTAACAAATCTCCATAATGTAGGGACACAATAGATGCTGGTTCACCGCATTTTGCAAACGTTAGTGACACACTCTCGTATATTTATTGATATAAGAATGATTGTGATATAATAAGTGGGTTTTACAGTGCCTATATGTGATACTTGATGGCGTCCACTATTTGGTAGCGATTAAGTGGTCACTACACTCTTGATGAAGAAATCAACGCTCTTATAGGAAGTGCGGCTACTACATTCGGCAAACTATCAAAGCAAGCGTGGGACAACACAAAACTGACATTGCAGACGAAGATTCAAACATATCGAGCCTGTGTAATTAGTTCTTTACTATATGGCTCAGAAACATGGACAGCCTACTCAAGACACGAGAGGAGACTTAACATCTTTCACCTTCGATGTCTCCGCAAGATTATGAACATCAGGTGGTACGACAAGATAACCAACTCTTAAGTACTGCAACGTGTAAACTTGCCTTCCATTATGGGCATGCTCAGCAGTAGATGACTAAGATGGTTGGGACATGATGGTTGAGAAGAATGGAAACTTGTCGCATACCAAAACAAATATTGTTCTGTGAACTTTCGGAGGAGAAGAGGCACCAGGGCAGACCACTGCTCAGATATAAAGATGTCTGCAAAGCCTCAATGAAAAACTTTTCTATAGGTCCCAGCACATGAGAAAAATCAACTGATGACAGAGTTGCGTGGAAAGCCAAAATGAGAAAGGGCACGGAGTCTTTTGAGAAGAGACATATGTATGATCTGAACGACAAGAGAGAAAAGCGAAAATTCAGAAGTTGTCACAGTAAAACACTTGCCAATTGACCGTCTGTGAAGACGAAAAAGGCCATACATATACGAGGCGTGTTCAAATGAAAACGGGACTTGTGGATTTATTTAAAAGTATCATACGCAAATTAACAGTTTCAACGGAATTAAATAAAGCAACCACTTGTGAATAAGAATGCACCTGGGTTCATCATAAAAATCTCCGTATGCATTAAGGCAAGCATCCCACTGTTTAGGTAGACGTCGAATGCCGTCCGAGAAAAAGGTGCGTGGCTGCTCACTGAACCATGTGGTCACCTCTTCATGTCTGCGTCGCTGTTGAATCGCTGTCCCTTTAGTGCTTTCTTCAACGGTCCGAACAAATGGAAATCACACAGGGACAAATCAGGACTATAGGCTGGGTGATGAAGAACTTCCCAATTCTTCTATGCCAATGTTTCCTGCACAATTTTGCGACGTGCGGACGAGCGTTGTCAGCAGATCTTGCACGGCCAGGTCAGGCGTATATTGTTGCAACAGAAGAAGCCATAGCCTTGCTTGATAAAGCAGTACTGACTGACCGTCGTCGGAGCATTCGTTCGCTTACAGAAGAATTCCATATGTCAATTGGGACAGCCCACATGGTTGTTCGGAAGAAATTGAACTATCGGAAGGTGTGTTCAAAGTGGGTCCCACGGATGTTGACTGACCACCATAAGGAAGAACGGATGGGTTGGAGTTTGAACCACTTGATGCGTTACAGGACAGAGGGTGATGCATTTATGTTGAGCATTGTGGCAGGTGATGAATCGTGGTGCCAGCACTATGAACCGAGCAGCAAAATTGACAGCATGCAATGGAAACATCCAGGTTCACCAAAACCCAAAAATGTCAAGACACAGGTTTCTGCTGGGAAGGTTATGGTGAACGAATATTTTACCATGAAATGCTTTTGTTGGCCGATTTTAAGAAACCTGGTGTCAACATCAACGCCGCCCATTATAAAGACACTTCAGACAAGCTGCATAAGGCCATCAAGGCTAAGCGACCAGGCAAGCTTTCTCAAGGTGTGATTCTTCTCCACGACAACGCTCGTCCGCAGGTTGAAATTGTGCAGGAAACATTGGCATAGAAGAATTGGGAAGTTCTTCATCACCCAGCCTATAGTCCTGATTTGTCCCTGTGTGATTTCCATTTGTTCGGACCGTTGAAGAAAGCACTAAAGGGACAGCGATTGAACAGCGACGCAGACGTGAAGAGAGCGGTGACCACATGGTTCAGTGAGCAGCCACGCACCTTTTTCTCGGACGGCATTCGACGTCTACCTAAACAGTGAAACACGTACAAACAAAGTACTATAGTTTTACAAAATACATAAACAGTGACGATAAACAGCAACGTTTCGACCAACAAGGCCTTTATCAAGCAAACGAACAAACAGGAGTGACAAATTAAAATGAAACACAAATGGACGACCAAATACCAACGTATCTAAGGAAAATCTGGAATAAAAACGAATAACGAAATAAATGTAACACAAAAACACACATAAAAACTAGAAATAGAAAAGAAACAATGAAACATCTAGTAAATATATAACTTGAATACATGCAACATATACCCATATAGATTATAAAGCATGGGAAGAGAAAGTACTAAGAAGCATAAGAATGTAATACATGCAACATATACCCATAGAGATTACAAAGCATGGGAAGAGAAAGTACTAAGAAGCATAAGAATGTAATACGTTGAGCCCGCGTGGTCGCAAGGTACCATACAAAGAAATCAACCGATTCTCCAGAGCAAATCGACTACGATCATCAGAGGAACATGATCGGATGGCTGTGACCTGGACATCGCAAGCTCCTGAATGGCCAGTATCATTGAAATGGGTAGCTACAGGGGTCACAGAGCATTGGCGTATATCGCGCAAGTGTTGGGCGAATCGGTCACTGAGTCTCCTGCCGGTTTCCCCAATATAGGCCTTGTTGCACCGCTTGCAGATAATGGCATAGATAATATTACGGACTCGCACGTGAAACTGTCTTCAACAACGAACGTGGCTTTTGGAAAAGACACCGTGCGGGTCTGTATTACATAAGCACAAGTGTTACAGCGCCGACGGCCACACTGGATGGTGCCAAAATGACTCTGGATGTTAGGCTTGAGGCTATGCGGCGCGTTCAGCAAATTTCTCGCCAGGAGGCTCTCTCTAACCAGCATAGAACTTCCAATTCTGACAGGGTGAAACTTGTCTTAACTTTCCACCCTCATAGTTCCCTTGTGAAGAAAGTCTTATTCCGTCATCTCTCCATTCTTCAGTCTGATCCTGATACACGTTCAATCTTCCAACACTATCCTTTGGTGGCGTACAGACGGGACAGAAGCCTTAAGGATATGTTAGTTCACAGTCGCCTCAAGCCTAACATCCAGAGTCATTTTGGCACCATCCAGTGTGGCCGTCGGCGCTGTAACACTTGTGCTTATGTAATACAGACCCGCACGGTGTCTTTTCCAAAAGCCACGTTCGTTGTTGAAGACAGTTTCACGTGCGAGTCCGTAATATTATCTATGCCATTATCTGCAAGCGGTGCAACAAGGCCTATATTGGGAAACCGGCAGGAGACTCAGTGACCGATTCGCCCAACACTTGCGCGATATACGCCAATGCTCTGTGACCCTGTAGCTACCCATTTCAATGATACTGGCCATTCAGGAGCTTGCGATGTCCAGGTCACAGCCATCCGATCATGTTCCTCTGATGATCGTAGTCGATTTGCTCTGGAGAATCGGTTGATTTCTTTGTATGGTACCTTGCGACCACGCGGGCTCAACGTATTACATTCTTATGCTTCTTAGTACTTTCTCTTCCCATGCTTTGTAATCTCTATGGGTATATGTTGCATGTATTACATTCTTATGCTTCTTAGTACTTTCTCTTCCCATGCTTTATAATCTATATGGGTATATGTTGCATGTATTCAAGTTATATATTTACTAGATGTTTCATTGTTTCTTTTCTATTTCTAGTTTTTATGTGTGTTTTTGTGTTACATTTATTTCGTTATTCGTTTTTATTCCAGATTTTCCTTAGATACGTTGGTATTTGGTCGTCCATTTGTGTTTCATTTTAATTTGTCACTCCTGTTTGTTCGTTTGCTTGATAAAGGCCTTGTTGGTCGAAACGTTGCTGTTTATCGTCACTGTTTATGTATTTTGTAAACTATAGTACTTTGTTTGTACGTGTTTCACTATTTACCAAGTTTTACTGCAGTCTTCCCCTATTTCGATACCTAAACAGTGGGATGCTTGCCTAAATGCATACGGAGATTTTTTCTGATGAACCCAGGTGCATTCTTATTCACAAGTGGTTGCTTTGTTTAATTCCGTTGAAACTGTTAATTTGCGAATGATACTTTTTAAATAAATCCACAAGTCCCGTTTTCATTTGAACACGCCTCGTATATATACACTGGGATCTTAACCAAAGGCCGAGAAGCGATAATCCCCTTATTTTAGCGTTATATATCAACTTTCAAAGCTAATCAGTATCCCATTGAAAGCAATAATTATAAACAAATAATGTCTAAAAAAATAAGTACACGTTTCTCAATATTTATGGTGGGGCCGGGCCCCACTGGCCCTTAATGACGAGCCACCCTGAATCAAATGTTCTTCATTTTTGTTCTTGGGTACGCAGGAGTCAGTGGTAATGAACGAGCTGATAGATTAACTCTCATGGCTACAATATCAGAGGGAGTTGTAATAGATCGAAATGACATCCGTAAAGCATTCAGAGTCTTTCCGAACAGAGGAGTTTCAGGGCTGCTGACCAAATTGAGATAGATGGGTGCCAATATTGGTGCAGCCCAAAAAGAATGACCTATCAAATATGCAAAGAGATTGATTTATAAACATCGAAATGACGTATTGGGCCGCTGGACGCTGCTGGATTTATTGAGGTGTAGATCGCAGTACACGTGGACGTGTCCAAAATGCTATGATAGTCCTAATCTAACTGAAAACTGAAGAAATTTTAGTTCTCAAAGATATTTGGCTTCGATCCATAATTGATTTACACTTGACTGCCAAACACATCAATTCACCGCTATTTCTAAAACGAACTCTTCTATACCTGTTGACATTTTCACATTAGTTGACAGTTTCCATGACAACAGAGCTAAAGCTAACTCTCCAGTACTAATGAGCATCGTTGAACACTTGGTATGTAAATAGTGCAAAGCGTAGAGCTTTCACTTTTGGAATCGATCATAAAAGGTTGTGAGTTCAATTCTCGCAATATAAGTTACAGAAATGAAGGCAAGAACTGGTCCACATATCTCTCGCATGCCTACATGTAAAAATAAGAACTGAGTGATATTTTAAATCCTCATGGTCTGCGAAGGCTGCGGAATATTTTTATTTTGTCGTATACTGAACTGAATACAAACGAAGAAAGCAAATACACAAAAGAATGATTTATTAATTGATTGAACAATTGTAACTGTACTTCGGTAAATAACCATGCGTGATTTCATATTTTTCTTACACAGAACTATGTCAAAAGCAATGCACGAACTCCGTAGCACTGGCAAGGGTCTCTAATGTAAATGTTAAGATAATGAAAGCTGTGTAGAAATATTATTTTATTATGTTACTTATTACATCACAATACTGAAACGTGCAAACCTGCCTTTAATCATGGGCATGCTCGACAGTAGACGGCTAAGATGGTTGGTGCATGTGAGAAGAATGGAACCAGTGGCGGCTCGTGGTAATTTTTCTTGGTGGGGCCAGACACAAATTTTCGGAAAAATCATGTTTTTTTAGCATTTATTATTCCGGGAAGTTATTCCCCTATCGATTATTTGTGGTGCATAATAATACATGTTATACATTATTTTTAGTGGGGCCCGCCCCCACTGGCCCTTAATGACGAGCCGCCCCTGAATGGAACCTTGTCGTATACCAAAACAAATGTTGTTCTGTGAATTTTGAGGGAAAAGGCACAAGGGCAGACCACTGCTCAGATATAAAGATGAATGCGAAGGTATCAATGTAGAATTTTTCTATAGGTTCAGCACATGGGAGAAACTAGCTGATGACGGAGTTGTGTGGAATGCAATATTGCGCAAGGGCGCAGTCTTACGAGATGATACTTATGTATGAGCTGAACGACAAGAGAGGAAAAACGAAAACTCAGAAGTTGTCACAGTAAAACACTTAACCGAAAGGGTTTTTAAAGGGTTTTAAGGACGAAGGATTGACTTCATTGCACCGGGTTTTACCCCATATGGTTCGGTCCTTCTCCGCAGAAATGGCAAGCCACCTGCCGAGAGTATTGTACAAAGCACGAACTCCGTAGCTCCAGCAACAATCCTAGGGTCTCTGGAAAAACTACACTCGTGAACAGAACGGCGCGGTCCGGATTCGAACCCACGACCTTCGACTCACAAGGCAAAGGGCTTAACCACTTAGCCACAGAGACCCCGAAACACTTGACCGGCAGAATGGTAATATATATATATATATATATATATAATCTACAGTGGCATCTCGTCATTAAGGGCCAGTGGGGCCGGGCCCCACTAAAAATAATGTATAGCGTTTATTTATTATTTTATAAATTAAAATATAGCAACCAAAAACCATAATTTATCCGGAAGGAAATGTCTGGCCCCACCAACAACAATGATCACGAGCCGCCACTGTATATATACATACACATCAAAATGTATAATGACAGTTTCTTTGTACGTTGCTCAACATACGCTAAATAACTTTTACTAGTAGATCATGATAAATAACAGTTTTCGTATCTTTTACAGACCTTAGAGTATGAAGCAACTTCTTTGCATATTTCTATACCCTAGTGTGCAGGAGGTAGGAGGACCAATACCGACATGTGGAACGTCGAGTATGAGATTGAACCCACGACCCTCATGTGTCTGAGTCGACAATCGAACGCTTATGTATTACTCTAGTCCGTCCCATCTTACTAGTGGATACTTCCGTAAATATGTTTTGGATAATAGTAAAATTGTTCTTAGGAGCAGTCAATTTGTTACTAAATAACAATCGTGTCTTAGATCCCCTGGGAGTTTGTGGTCTCATGTTTTCTAATTTCTAGAAAATTCTTGTTGCTCCATTAATGAGATGACCTTTGTTTTGATTATTCAATTACGTCCCTTGTGTGTTGAAATTCAGTACAAATAATCCCTTGGAGTTGTGAATGTACTAAGAAAAATGGAAGGATTGAAGGTGTGACTATAGCATATTAGAAAATGGTAGGATTGTTGGGACAACAAGAATAAATTGGAAAATTATAAGATTGTTAGAGATGACCATTATTGAACAATGTAAGCATTGTTGGACAGTCAAATAATCTATGGAGCAAATACTAAGATATGTTGAAGGGGAAACATATTAGAAATGATAAGATTGTTGGACAACAAGAATATATTAAAATTTTAAGATTGTTGGAAGACAAGGAAAATATTAGAAATGATAAGATTGTTGGACGGCAGGAACATATTAGCTAAATATAAGATTGTTGGACGGCAAGAACATATTAAAAAATGATAAGATTGTTGGACGGCAAGAACATATTAGCAAATATAAGATTGTTGGACGGCACGACAGAGAGGAAGTGTCTACGCATAATGCTGAGGAGTTCTTCTTCTTCTTCAAACGCTCCATATCGATCACTTGTTAACCACTCTGTGTGATTTGTTATGTGATCTGAGCCTAAGAGCGATTGTACGTTGTGCCAGTTAAGTGCCTACACGTAGGCCAGAATATCAGATTTCTGCGATAATTTTTTTACTAGAGTAGCTTCCTAGGTCCTACATCAGTCGCCTCTTACGACACGTCTTGTAGGTTGCAGTGGTAATTGTTTTGCTTTACTTGCTGGCACCGGCACCACATGGGTTAATGACGTTATCAAAAATCTATGAATGAGAACATCATTTAAAAGGACAATATTGACAATGAACCATCCAGTGGCGGCTCGTCATTAAGGGCCAGTGGGGCTGGGCCGCACCAAAAATAATGTGTAACGTATATTTATTAGTTAATAAATTAAAATATAACCTAACCCAAAACCATGTTTTTCGAAAATTTGTGTCTGGCCCCACCAACACAAAGGATCACGTGCCGCCACTGGAACTACCCATTTCAAAAGACGCAGGTCAATGTTGTTTATTTTCCGTGATTGAAATTTGAAACAAATAGACATTGTTCAGATGTTTTGATGTTAATCTTGGCCTGTAATTAATTATTGGTTGTATAGCTTTTCTTGTCAATAATCTGTTTGGTAGTAATTGTGAAAAACATGTTTGTCCGTTCCGCAATTACACATCTGGATAACTGGTTAGATTAAATGTTACTTCATAGTTCTTCAGTTTCATGTATTGAAAGTGAATGATTATAAGTTTTGTAGGTCTCTGTAGCTAATTGATTAACCCTCGCATTGAGAGTCAACAGTCATGAGTTGAATCCAGACTCCACCGTTCTCTTCACGAGTGCATTTTCTCCAGAGTCTCCAAAGATTTTTGCCGGAACTAGTGAGTGCCGGAACGAGTGCAATGCTCTCGTCAGGTGTCGTGCTATTTCTCTGGAGAGAGACAGGACCATATAGGGTTAAACCACAGCCAACTCTATATAACTAGGCCAGACAACTGACCGGGGAATCCCTGACCTAGATCAGAGAAAAGGGCTCGAATGTAAATATATTTGTTAGGACCCTGTAAGCTTTTTTGCAATTTTACTCAATTCTGTGAGTCTATTGTTATTTATTGGTGAAAAGTATTCATAATTTTGATATTCCTTATTGTTAAACTAACTTGTTGCATAATATAACTTCGATTTAGCATTTTGAGTTGATTTTAAAATGAATTCGTCTATATACAACAATACTGGAATACGAGGTCACGTGGTGTAGTTGTGGTCTGATTTCACATAATTCTTACCTGAGTCCGAAGGCCCATAAATTTTAGTTGGCTTTTGTTCAACGGTTCGTT